>BTHU01000010.1:47153901-47561355 GCA_036184795.1 Tokudaia tokunoshimensis | reverse complement strand
ATGCAGTCACTGATAAGGGGATATTAACCCAGAATCTCGGAATACCCTAGACACAATTCGTATATCAATAGATTTCTAAGAAGGTGGAAGGAGAGACCACTGGTCCTGGAAAGACTGGATGTAGGGGAACGCCAGGAGAGTAAAGAGAGGGGGTTGAATGGAGAAAAGAGAGAGGGAAGGGGGCTTATGGGACTTTCAGTGAGGGAGGAAACGGGAAAGGGGAAATGATTTGGAATGTAAATAAAAAAAAAAAACCACTTAGAAAATTAAAAAAAAATGTCCAGTTTGGAGTGAAAACAATCCTTAGGAGGGTTAATATTATAGCCAAGGCATGGGCTGGAAAAGAAGCTGCAGTGGTTAAACAGATTAGCAGAGTTAAGAAGAGGCCTTCTCTGCACTGGAGCAGTGTTAAGAATAATCCCATGGCAAGACCCAGCCCAGCTAAGCTTTCAATTTACAAAAGTGTATGGGTGATTCAAAGAGGCCAGGCTCCAAACCAAGCTAATAGCTGTGGTGGACCCCTATGGATACATTGTGCGTTATTAGAGACATGGAAGATTTGAGAGTGAAGCGTTCACAGATAATTCTTCCACGGTTTCAGGGAACCAACAACAACAGACAACAAGTAAATTGTAGGCTCTGAGAGGGCAAGAGACCATTGGAATCCTGGGTTTTAGAAAAGAACCCAACATTTTGAAGATGCCAGAACTTTGAGACACTGGCCAACAACAGCTCTACATAATGAATAGAAACAGCCCAAGGGAAAGCTATACACTGCAGGCATAAATTCTGGAGAATTAACCTTTTGGTTATGTAGTTCCAGACAACAGAAATGAAGTTGTAGAATTTGAAATTTGTTCTTCTCGATTTTTGTCTTATTCAGATATAAAATTTATTATTTCTTTACTATACCTCCATTCCTTTTCTCTTTAATTTTAATGAATATTCTGTTATATCTTAAAATAATATTATTTTATTTTTTAGTTTATAGGAGGCTACATTTGAAAGACTCCTTTGAGTCTCAGAAAAGATTCTTTTTATTTTTAAATTGTATTGAAACTGTAAAAGCCATTATACTATTAAAGTTAGATCAAGTGCACTGTGTCTTATGATTTGGCCATGTGCCTCTGGTGGCAGAGGAATTGAATGTGGTCATTTTAATAAAAATGTCCCCTGAAGGCTCGGAGTTTGAATACTTGGTACCTCGTTGGTGGCAGTTTCAATAGATCAGTCTTGCCAGAGGAAGTATCACTTGGGTCAGGCTTGGAGAGTTTAAAGCCTTATCTGATTTTTTACTTTCAATCTCTGATTCCTGCTTCTTGTTAAAACAAGAAAGATCGATGCAGAAAAACAGAATTAATAAAAATGCTGAGAAAAAGTGATCCTGGGGTGCCCAGTCCCAACTGATATATACATCTACAACACAGCTGCTGTACCTAAGGTTCTTGGATAATCACAAAAGACAAGATAGAAATATGTAAGATCCAAAGGAACGGGAAATGAGATTATGTCTATTAGAAATGTCAGAGAAGCTGCACCTATAGAATCTCATCAACATGGCCCAAACAATGACAACAGATGTGCTAACACGGGACAACATGTGCTAACATAGGGCCTCAATGGTATAAAAATAACTAAAGGTAGGTAATGAGTACTGAAATTGGGTAAAATAGTCTTCCCCAGGGAATATGCTCTCAACTGGTATTAAAAACTAAATGCTCAGCCCTGAAATTATATACAAGAAAGTATATGCAATTACCAGGCTATTCTCAAACACACACACACACACACACACACACACACACATACACACACACACATACACACACATGTGCATGCACATGCATATACATATATATATACATATATATGTATATATGTATGTATATATATATATTTACTAATTAAAGAAAATAGGGCACAAATTTCAAAGAGGACAAGGGGTTGCATTGGAGTATTTGAATGAAGTAAAGAGAAAATTATATGTAGTTTTATTTTAATTTCAACAAATAGAACAATTACTATAAAATAAGTATGAAGGTTCCTCAAAATTAAAAACAATATTATAATATGCTGTAGTTAAGTGTCATTCCTTTTGAGTAAATATGTTCAAAAGAATTTAACAGATATATCTACATCTCAGTACTCATTGTGCAATGAGTAACAAAAGTCAAGGTATTGAATCAGTATATATGTTATAAATTTCTAAGAAGTACAACCTCACTTTAGGTTTCTTTGACATTCATATATATATATATATATATATATATATATATATATACATACTATCTATATATCTATACATCTGTATCTACACCTATGTCTCCCTCTATGTCTAACTGTCTGTCTCTGTCTCTATCTTTGTCTCTGTATCTGTATCTATATTGACATCTGCATCTATAAAGATAATATAGCCATAGATAATGGAAACATATGTCTCTCTCAATATCTATATTTATTAAGTTATCGAACATACCAGTGCACATGATATATATTTCTAAGTGAAATAATCTTACTTTGGGTTTCTTTACAATCTATCTTTTCCAATATCTCTATCAGTATCTCTATATGTACATATGTGTGTGTGTATCAATCCTCTTGTGTCTAATTTATATATCTTTATCTAACATATATATATATATGCTATTTGCATCAAAACTGCTGGAACTGCATGCCTTCATGGTAAGTATGATAAGTCACACAAAGTAAACCTAGTGATAGGAGGGGTTGCTATAGTCAAAGTACAATAAATTCACATCCAGAAATGTTATGAGAAACTCATCACTTTGGATAATTACTACACTCCAATAAGAGTTCATTTTCCCTGTTCTAAAAAACTAATCAAAGGTACAAAGAAAAATAGACCCTACTGTTAAATTATGTCTGAAAGTGGATAAAAGAGTAAAAATTTAGATTTGATTTAAAATCATACTCAAGAATTGGAAACACACACAAATATACATATACATCATACATCATATGCATCCTATACATCATATATACATATACATACATAGAGAGAGAGATTGAAAAGGATGCATCATTTTCTCATTCTTTATTTTATAAAAATTTTTAAGAATTTTTAATTTTTTAATATTTTTAATTTTTATATAATTTTTAAATATTTAACAAGAATATAAAAGAATTATTACAACTACATTTAAAAACTCAACAAAAATATGAATATACTATATAAGCATAAAGCAGAATAATAAAAAATCAATAATGTAAAAATGAAATATAGAATGACAGAATAAAACTCAGATACAAATAACACTGGAAATGAGTAACTCAATAAACCAAGTAAAATCTACAGTTGAAAGTCTTACCAACAGAGTAGGAAATGTGGGAAATGGAGTATGAGGATGGAATAAAAGACAGAGAATGTAACTTGCTCAATAAAGGGCAACTGAGAATTTAAAATATATGAGTAAAGCATGGGAGATATCTAGGACACCCTTTGAACGGTGGGAAAAGAAGAATGAGAAGAATGCCATGCAAAATACATAGAATATACTTGGAATGAATCATGAAATAAATATTTTTAAACATGGAAAAAAGTAGGCTCAACAATTCACAAGAGGCCTGCAGAACCCCAAAGACACAGGACAAGAAGGGGAAAATGCTGTAAAAAAAATAAAAAGATAAAATATTTTTAAAAAAAGAATAAAAGATTGAGACACTTGGGAAAACTCTCCCATAAGAATTACACCTGTTTATTGGACAGAGACAACTAAAGATATAAGGTTCTGGAAAACTGTGTGGAGACCATAACTTTCAGCTCATATTACTATACCTATTAAAACTATCTATGAAAATTGAAAGAGAAATGAAAAGTTTACTTTACAAAAACAGCACAATAGATTTTTGTGACCACTAAGCCAGTTCTACTGGAATGATAACTTCAAATTATTGAGAAGAATAAATGAAACAAAGTGGCCAGAAATCATTAAAAATTTATTATAAATAACCCAAAAGAAGTCTAAGATAACAAAAAATCCACAAAATGTCTGGTTCTAAGGAAAATGTTCTATTAATAACTGCATATTCAGGCATTAATGTTCTTGATCCCCCCCAACAAAATAACATAGTTCAGCAGCCTGTATTAGGAAACAGAAGCTGCCTCCAACAAACATAATTTACCACCAAAGACAGATTGCACTACAGAGTAAAAGATGGAAAAATGTCCTCCAATCTCCTCTATTATCCCTCTACCAATTCAAATCCATACCTTTTTTATATATATATATATATTTAGAAAATAGGCAGAAAATAAACAGTACAGAAAGCATATAAACATGCAGGGATACATGTACCAACACACTTACACAAAACCCATAAGTCACAAAATCAGTAACTGTAAAATATAAGCAAAAAAAAAAAATCAAAAAAATGGGGTATAGAGCTAAACCTACAATCCACGACAGAGGAATCTTGAATGGCTGAGAAACACCTAAGGAAATGTTCAAAGGCCTTAGTGATCAGAGAAATACAAATCAAAACGACCCTGAGATTCTACCATATGCCAATAAGAATGACTAATATCAAAACCTCAGGCAACAGCACATGTTGGAGAGGATGTAGAGAAAAAGGGAAACTCCTCCATTTCTGATGAGATTGCAAACAGGCACAAACACTCTGGAAATCAATCTGGAGGATCCTGAGAAAATTAGAAATAGATCTTCCTGAAGACTCAGCAATACCACTCTTGGGAATATACACAAAAGATGCCCCACCATTTCACAAGACCATGTGTTCCATTATGTTCATAGCAGACTTGTTTCTGACAGCCAGAAGCTAGAAACAACCAAGATGTCCCACAACAGAAGAAAGGATACAGAAAATGTGGTTCATTTACACAATGGAATACTACTCAGCTATTAAGAACAAGGGCATCATGAGTTTTGCAGGCAAATGGATGTAATTAGAATATATCACCCTGAGTGAGGTAACTCAGATCCAAATGGACATGCATATATGTACTCATTAATAAATGGATATTAGCCAAAAAAAAGGACAGAATGCCCAAGATACAGTCCACAGAACTAAAAAATGTCAACAAGCTGAAGAGCCCAAGTGAGGATGCCTCAGTCCCACATGGAAGGGAAAAGAAAGCAATCACAAAGGGGATGGGAGGGAGGAAGTTGAGAGAAAAAGGAGATGGAGATGACAATATCTGGAATGAACTACAATCCAGAATTGGAGGTCACACCTGTGATCCAGATATTTAGGCTGAAAGACACAAGTTTCTGACCTGGATCTTGGCATGGACATCTTAAGGCATAGTGGCCATGAAAAGCTTAGATCCAGGAAAGGTAGGTAGTGCATGCCTTTAATCCCAGGATAATAAGGCAAGGAGATGTTTGACTTCAAGGTCAGCCTGGGACAAAGCAAGTCCCAGATCCAGGTATGGTTGTACACACCTTTAATACGAACCACAGCTTCTGCAGGAGGCTTACATAAGGACGTTGAAAAAAGGAAGATTCACTCTTCTTTAGCTGCTTACACTTACTTGCCAGCATATCTGTTGGAACCTACTTCTACAGAAGACCAGCTTAAACAACTAGTTTCATAGGACTGAGCAAATACTCTTGGACTTCCCATCCACCACTGCCATTGTTGGGCTAATTGGACTACAGAATGTAAGTCATCATAATAAATTCCCTCAATATAGATAGACATTCCATAAGTTCAGTGACTCTACAGAACCCTGACTAATACATAGTATAAAATTAAATATTACTGGTCTGAAAAAGAAACAATAGCAATAAAAAGATTCCTAATTTAATCTGCTATACTCTTAGATCAGTGCCTTATTTAGTCATCATCACTAATGATAAGAAGCTCCTTCCTGTAGCACACAGGAATAGATTCAGAGACCCACATCCAGACAGTAAACAGAGAGACTTTGGAACAAAAGCTCTAAATGAAATGTTTCCACCTAAGCCCTCTCCTCGGAGCTAAAGGAACTCCAAAGAAAGGAAGAAAGAAAAGGTATAAGAGATAAAGTGATTGGAGAATACCAAAAGAACAAGGCCTTTGAATCAAAGGAGCAACACTTATATGAACTCACAGAGACTGAAGCAGCAAGCACATGCAGCAGGTTCTCTATGTACATAGTTTAGCTTTAAGCTTAGTATTTGTATTGGATTCCTGAGTCTGCGGGTCTCTGATTCTTGTGCCTGTACCAGAGGCACTTTTCCTCCTATTGAGTTACCTATTTCAGCACTGATATGAAGAATTTTGTTTTCTTTTCTTATTACTATTTTTTTATTTTTTATATTTTTTTATTTACATTCCAAATGATTTCCCCTTTCCCATTTCCTCCCTCCCCAAAAGTCCCATAAGTCCCCCTCCCTCCCCATGTTCCCCATTCAACCACCTCTCGCTTCTCTGTCCTGGTATTCCCCTACATCCAGTCTTTCCAGGACCAGGGGTCTCTCCTTCCATCTTCTTGGAAATCTATTGATATGTGAATTGTGTCTTGGGTATTCTGAGATTCTGGGTTAATATCCCCTTATCAGTGACTGCATACCATGTGTGTTCTTTTGTGATTGGGTTACCTCACTAAGGATGATATTTTCAAGTTCTGACCATTTGCCTACGAATTTCGTGAATTCATTGTTTTTAATTGCAGAGTAGTATTCCATTGTGTAAATATACCACATCCTCTGAATTCATTCCTCCGTTGAGGGACATCTGGGTTCTTTCCAGCTTCTGGCTATTATAAATAAGACTTCTATGAATGTAGTGGAGCATGTGTCCTTATTGCATGCCGGGGAAGCCTCTGGGTATATACCCAGGAGTGGTATAATAGGATCCTCCGGGAGTGTCATGGAATTTTGTTTTATTATATTTGATATAGTCAAGCAAATAAACAAGATAATGGTTAGATATTCTAACAAGCTTTGTGCCACTTTTACCCTAGAATATCATGTAGACAAGTCACTGTTTTAGACCAAAATGTTTATAGCTCAGTTAGTGTTTACCCTTCTCCTCTAGCACTGTACAAAATACCACTTAGTACCATGAATATATTCAGT
This sequence comes from Tokudaia tokunoshimensis, assembly GCA_036184795.1. Taxonomy (NCBI): domain Eukaryota; kingdom Metazoa; phylum Chordata; class Mammalia; order Rodentia; family Muridae; genus Tokudaia; species Tokudaia tokunoshimensis. Next base: position 47,554,312 of record BTHU01000010.1, on the reverse strand, counting down.
AGGTATAAAGGCTCTAGTAAGGCACCAATTTGTCTCTCCATGAGATATCTTTGTGTTGTTTTCAACAATAGAATATTACCTTCAGTTTATAAAGAAACTTTCAGTGCCCTGAATATGTTACATCTAATCAAGGAATTGTTCAAAGGGGCACCATGGAAACCTGCAAACAACCCAGGCTATTGCCAAAGTTGTAAGTTGTTCTTTACTAATTGATACTACATACATAAAGTATTTCTATTATTGTGAAAAAACCTATCCATATACAGAAAAGCACCCCAGTTCACCTCTCTCTAAAGTAATTTTCTCAAGGACAACAGAATTTACAACTTGCATAAATATTAGGAAAATGTCCTATGACATCTTTCTCTGTGATCCAGATAAGTCTCAGTGCAAAAACTGAAAGTATTCAGAAAGATTGAGGTGAGGTGTTGTCAAGTTAACCTGATTAAAGTGTATAGCTGGCTCTGCTTCTATGGCTAAAATAATTTAGGGACAAAGGACAGATAGTAGTATATAACATGTGCATAGTTGCCAAGTGTGTGCTCTTCTGTTGGGGATTGTCTTCATTTCTTGTCTGTTCTTTACTTCTGTGACTAAACAGCTGAAACAAACTACTCTTACAAAAAGAATGGGCTATTCTAGTGATTGTTTCAGAGGTTTCTGTCCTGGGCAACTTGTTTTAATATTCCAGATTTCACATTGAAGTTATATATCAATAGAAGGATATGGGAAAAAACAAATTTTCTACAGAACTGATCAAATCATGGGAACCAGGAAGCAGAGAGAGAGAGAGAGAGAAAGAGAGAGAGAGAGGCTTATATTTTTAATATATTTTAGATTATGTGAATTGTTGAGCTTTAGTACTTTAGGAATCTTCCAATTTCACCTTTAACATTTCATAAAATATGTTCTAGGCATGACAGATACCTGTCAATCCCCAATGAAATCAATGACTACACATCCACCTATGAGTTCCACGGCACTACTATCTTCCCCTAAATGGAGCCAGATGTCATCAGGAGTCAATCACTTACAATTGTAGTACTCTTAATTGTTCTAGAATGGATCTAGCTAATTAATGTACCTTAGTGAGTTATTCCAGGGTCTGGACCCTGGAGAGCAAGATCCCTCAGGCCCAGAAGTTAGTATAGTAAAAGACATGAGCAGGGATAATACATAGATTATGAATATAGAAGCATTACTTCACAGATCTTCAATTAATATGAGAACAGGGTCTCAAGCTTGGGTCTCAGAGTTGACTGAGTACATCCTAGGTGAGTTGAGAAGGATGATCTAGTTTTCCCAGATTGTATCATAGTCTACAGTATGGAGTTTTAGATTTGATATGTGTCTATTCAATACCTCTTTGTCTCCTACCTTCTACAAGCATGTTAACTACTGTTTTCCAGGTATATTTTGATGATAATATTCATTAATATCACTACACACTATATTCTTACCAACAGTTATCACTTCAGTGTAACTGTTGGTTACTAACTGTGTGCTCTGTAATCCACATAGGTATTATGCAACATTTGAATTTTTTATTTTAAAGTTATCTGAAAATTTTCAAAAAATGGATTGATTTCATATCATTCAATTCTTCTGAAGAAACTAATGGCCTAAAAATTTCATATTATAAGTGGAACTTCAATTTTTCTAGAGAAATGTATCTTCTATCAATTAAAAGATGGTTGAGTCCATTTAAAACAGCAATGCCCTGTCTTTGAGTGTGAATTAAAAACATAATATTTTAATCAAAGGGTAACATCAATATTTTAATAAATATACTGGTACATTTTCACTCACATTAAATTTTCAAGTACCATAGTAGATGATTCTCAGGTTACTGTAACCAGGGAACTTGGATTTCCAGCGCTCTGGGAAACATGAAGTGCCTTACTTCATGCAGCATTTGAACATCAACTTTCTCATATGTGATTCCTAGTCGCACTCAACACCAGAAATGTTATCTGTGCAGTTATACGGAAAGCAAACTTCTGACAGACTGTGTCTGAGTTTTCAGTAAACACTTTCCTTCCCTTAATGTTGGTAGATAACTGTGAAATATAAAATTTGTTAATGAAAATGAATTAAGCATTTTAAGAGGGAGACATAAGCAGATGGTCTTTCTGAAATCTTTATTTTTTTTGGTCAGTATCAATCTATCATGGGTTTTATTGAAGTCATAATATTTCTGAAATCCAAAACAGCCATATTAAATCCACATATAAGTGTGCATAAAGGTGGAAATTGATTGTAAGAGAGAGAAAGTGTGTATTAAGGTTAATTTTTAATAAATCATGTCTCTGGATTATGAACTGGACAATCTGAAAACTGTATGTGAACTGATATCCAGAGCAGACCTGGTAACTATGGCCTTGAAACTAAACCACTCAACAGCCAGAGTGTTTTCTTCCATGGGAAATTGCAGATTTTTCATCAATGTCTTCAGTTGTGTTTAGAAGGTTATCATATTAAGCCAGGTAATTTGACTCACTCAAAGTGCACTGTGATAAATGTAAATGAAATTGGACAATGTGTACAATACTAATAGAATGACCAAGCAGAGTTGACATGTAAAATTAATGAGAACTTGGGGCATGAATATTGGAGAAGGTGGCATACAAGACTAGCATAGAAATATTCCCACACTTACTAAAATTGCCACCATATTTTTTCTTAGCATACTAATATCAATAACATCAGATGACATGAAGTATAACGATGTGGACAGTATCATTTGATTTGGAAACACAACTAACTCTCAAACATAAATCTCTATGATATTGTCCCTCTGTGCACATTATAACAGAAAGTCAAAACTAAGGGTAATGGACTAACCAGAGAAACTCTTCTCAGGGATGACTTAGCAGTGATAGATATTCTAATTTCATAGAGCATTGTCTTTGAAGAAAACATTTCCTACTGTAAAATGCAGCTAATAATATTAATGATATATTGGGTAAAGGCATTCAACAAGCAAGATGTCCCCATTGCAGGTTAAGGGCAGACATGCCTTTCCAGAATGGAGTTTACAATCTGTTGGAGTCAGTTATAAGAAGCTGACTGAAGCATTCGGTGGTATAGAGTGAGGATCAGACACAGTGGGGAAAAGCTAAAAGTTCTCACCTATTCTAGACAGACATGGAAATTTATCTTAGAAAGTCACAACTACTGAAATAAGTATAAAAGGTAATGCAAGAGAGTGGAAACAAACAGAAGAAATTATCAGGCAGATGGAAAACTGGGTGTGAAAGGCAGAGCAATGTAAAATATACCCTAAAGCCCAGCATAGCTGGAGAATATAATACAGAGTATTTGTGTGGCCAAATGTGAATGTGGAGGCAGGGAAACATAGGCACATCAATGTGAAGTATGTCACTGAAAGACATTTATATTTTAGCATCCAAGCACTGAGCATCCCTAAAACAATTCATTAGAAAGGAAGGATGATTTGATTTTCCACTTTACATGTAAAGAGCAAAAAAAGCTCCTTTAGGAATATATGGAGGTTAAGAATCGCAGAGTGAATTGAGACATGGATTCAATAGTTCAAGTGGATTAATAGTTTGTCTATGCTAGTAAAAACTAGGACAAAGAAAATATGAACTTATGGATCTATAGCACTTATTCATTGAGTATAAATAGTGAAAGAACTGAATAAATGAAATACAACTCTCAGATTTCAGCTTTGATCACAGACTACCTTGAATGATATGTAAGAGTGAAGAAAGATGGGAAAGAGTAGAAAGAAGCTGAATGTGGAACTTTTTATTTGGAATCTGCTGTGTTTACAAGGCCTGAAGTACATTCTAGGGAAAATTCATTCATCCTTAGAAATCAGAGTTCTGAGGATAAGATAGAAATAAATTCAACCTGAGTCTTAAGTTGTAATCTAAGCCATGCAACTACATGAAGTTCTCATTGCTGAAGATTTATAATTATAAAATGAAACCATCTTCACTGAGGTCTAGGGAACATTAAGATGCATGAAACTGACAGAAATGAACCAAATCATAATCAATGAGGCAACATAACCAATTCAGAAATAAGAGAAAAGCCAATACATTTTGTATCTCAGAAAGAGTAGAACAGATGAAATATCAAAACACATACAAGAAACCAAAGAATTCAGTGTTATAGAAATTCTAGCTCTTTGGAATACAGAGATAATGTGATTAATATAAGATTATTGTAAAGCACTTGACTTCCATATATGTTCATTTTTGTTATATATTTACAGGTGACCTACTATTACCCTTACAGATATTACAGGAACATAGATCATGCCTGCAAACAACCAGACTATCATCTCTCAATTCCTCCTTCTGGGCCTGCCCATCCCCCCAGAGCACCAGCACCTGTTCTATGCCCTGTTCCTGGCCATGTACCTCACCACTGTCCTGGGGAACTTCATCATCATCATTCTCATTCTTTTGAACTTCCATCTCCACACACCCATGTACTTGTTTCTCAGCAACTTGTCCCTCACTGATCTCTGTTTTTCTTCTGTCACAATGCCCAAGCTGCTGCTGAACATGCAGAGCCAAGTACCATCCATCCCCTATGCTGGTTGCCTTGCACAAATGTACTTCTTTGCATTTTTTGGTGATCTTGAGAGTTTACTCCTTGTTGCCATGGCCTATGACCGCTATGTGGCCATCTGCTTCCCCCTTCATTACACCAGCATCATGAGCCCCAAGCTCTGTGTGAGTCTGGTGCTACTGTCCTGGGTGCTGAGCACATTGTATGCCATGTTTCACACTTTGCTCTTAACTAGGTTGTCTTTCTGTGAAAACAATGTGATCCCCCATTTTTTCTGTGATCTGTCTGCTCTCCTGAAGCTGGCCTGCTCTGATATACACATTAATGAGTTGATGATATTGATCATAGGAGGGCTTGTTGTTATACTTCCATTTCTACTCATCGTAGTGTCTTATGCATGTATAGTCTCCTCCATCCTCAAGGTCTCTTCAACTCGAGGCATCTACAAGATCTTCTCCACTTGTGGTTCTCATCTGTCTGTGGTGTCACTGTTCTATGGGACAGTCATTGGTCTTTACTTATCTCCCTCAGCTAATAACACTACTGTGAAGGATACTGTCATGTCTATGATGTACACAGTTGTGACTCCCATGTTGAATCCCTTCATCTACAGCCTGAGGAACAGAGACATGAAGGGAGCCCTAAAAAGAGTGCTTCAAATGAAAACTCTCTTGTAACTATAACTATAGTAACTGTATTTCAGGTGTTTTTTTATAAAGTAATCAATTAGTATAAAAATGCTAGACTCCCAAGTGCAGATGCAGTTGCTGCTGCTCCTCCTTCTGCTGGTGCCAATGCTGGTGCCAGTGCTGGTACAGCTGGTGGTAGTGGTGTTGTTGCTCCTCCTTTTACTGCTATTGCTCCTTGCTGCTTGTTGCTTACTGGTTGCTTGTTGCTGGTTGTTGGGTGCTGGTTGCTGGTTGCTGGTTGCTGGTTTCTGATAGAATATACCCTATGATGAATATCAAAATAGTCCCAGGGAACTTGATGCCCCTAATCAGGAGGAAGTAGTCTAGCAAAATCAATGCCCTCTTTTCCCTTTAACCTTCTTTCTCTGATGCCTAGTATTGTATTGTTAGAAGTGAAAAGGGCAGAGATGCAATGTATAAATACAAACCAATAAATAGCCAAAAATCTGGACACAAAAACTGTTATGCTATATTTTTCTAATTGACATCTCTATTCCAAATGGAATTAAAATGTGTTCTGGGGTCTTATCGCTGCGTTAAGAACATTTTTCTGGCTGTAGCATCATTTTTTAAATATGGTTCATAACTTCTACTCCTCCCTCTTTAATGTTAATCAATATTCTGTTGCATTATATGTTAGAATTATGCAATTTTCTTTTTTAGCTTATAGAGGTTACAGATGAGAGATTCCTTTGAGTCTTAGAAAAGACTCTTAACTTTTAAATTGTGTTGAGACTGTTAAAGTCATTGGACCATTAAAGTTAGATTAAGTGCACTGTTCTTGATGATATGGCCATGAGCCTATGGTGGCAGAGGAATTGAATGTGGTCATTTTAATAAAAAGGTTCTCTGAAGACTCGGGGTTTGAATACTTGGTACCCAGTTGGTGCAGTGTTTCAAAAAGTCAGTCTTGCCAGAGGAAGTATTACTGGTGTCAAGCTTGGAGAGTTTAAAGCCTTATTTGATTTCTAACTCATCACTCTGATTCCTGCTTCTTGTTAAAGACATGAGATCAATACAATAAATCAATAAAAACACTGAGAACAAGTGATCCTGGGGTGCCCAGTCCAAACTGATAGATAGATCTACAATGCAGCTGCTGTACCTAAAGCTTTAGGATAATCACAAAAGACAGGATAGAAAAATTGCAAGATCCAAAGGAACAGGAAATGAGATTTTGTCTGCTAGAAATGTCGGAGAAGCTACACCTATAGAGTCTCAACAACATGGCCCAAACATTGACAATAGACATGCTAACATGGGAGAGGAAAATCTCATGGGGCCTCAATGGTATAAAAATAACTATAGGTAGGTAAGGAATACTGAGAGTGGGTAAAATAGTCTTCCCCAGAGAATATGCCCCAAGGAATGAATATATATATATATATCTCACTATGTTTTATGTTATGTTTTATCTTAGTGTTAGAATATCAGAACAAGCCAGCTTCAGGAGAACAGACAGATCACACAAAAAATGGGGGATCACATTGTTTTCACAGAAAGACAACCTAGTATGTGTGATAATATATATACATATATTACAATGCATATTTAAGAAAAATAGGGCACAAATTTCAGAGAGGACTAGGGGTTGCATTGGAATATTTGAATGAAGTAAAGAGGAAATAATTTGTAGTTTTATTTTAATTTCAACAAATAGAACAATTACTAAAAATGAGTATAAAAGTTTCTCCAAATTAAAAACAAAATTACAACATGCTGCAGCTAAGTGTCATTCCTTTTGTGTAAATGAACTCAAAAGAACTTAAGTTAACTTACAACCAATACATCTATACCTCTATGCTCATTGTACAACACATAACAAAAGTCAATTATTGGATCAGTCTATATGTTATACATTTCTAAGAAGTTCAACCTCACTTTGGGTTTCTTTGACACCATATCTTTATCATCTATATCTATATATCTAATATCTATGTCTACATCTACATCTATGTCTACATATTTGTCTTTTTGTCTCTGTATCTGTTCCTATATTGACATCTATAACTATATTCATGATATTGCTATAGATGATGTAAATACAACTATCTATATCAATATTTGATACATTGAACATACTAGTATATATGTTATATATTTCTAAGTGATACAATTTTACTTTGGGTTTCTGTACCATCTCCTTTTCTCTTTTTCTATCTCTATCTCTATCTCTATTTCCATCTCCATCTCTATCTCCACCTCTATCTCTTTATCTATATCTATCTATATTTATCAACCCTGTTGTGTCTAATATATATGTATATATGTATATATATATATGTATATATATATATATATACATATATATATATATATATATATAGAGAGAGAGAGAGAGAGAGAGAGAGAGAGATTGAAAATGATGCATCATTTTATAATTTTTTTATAAAAAAGTTTAGGAATTGTCAATTTTTACAATTTTTAAAGTTTTGGCAAGAATGTAAAAGCATTATTACAACTATATTTAACAACTCAAAGAAAACATGAATATGCTGCACAAGTATAAAATAGAATAGTAAAATTCAATAGATAGAATAACAGAACATTCAAATAGAAATAACACTGAAAATGAGCAACTCAGTAAGCCAAATAACATCCTCAGTTGAAAGACACACCAACACAGTAAGAAAGGTATGAAATAGAATGTCAGGACTGGAACACAAGGCAGAGGATGTGAATTGCTTAATAAAGGGCAGCTGAGAATTTTAAATGAGTAAAACATAAGAAAAATCTAGGATACCAGGAAAGAACAAACCTTTGAACTGGGAAAAGAAGAATAAGAAGAATGCTGTGTAAACTACATAGAATATATTTTGAGTGAATCATGAAATAAAAATTTTTAAACATGGGGAAATATATGCTCATTCATGTACAAGAGGTCTGCAGAACCCCAAAGACACAGGACAAAAAAGGAAACATGCTGTGACATAGTAAAAAGTTAATATATTAAAAACACAGAATAAAAGATCAAATCACTTGGACAGCTCTCCCATAAGAATTACACCTGTTTATTGAACAGAGACACCAAAAGATATATGGTTCTGGAAAAATGTGTTTCAATTTCTGGGAGACCATAACTTTCAGCTCATATTACTATACCCATCAAAACTATCTAGGAAATTGCAAGAGAATTTAAAAATTTCTATTATGAAAACAGCATAATTGATTTTTTGACCACTAAGCTGGCTCTACTGTAAGGAAAACTTCACATTGAAGAGAAGGTTAAATACAACAAAGTGGCCAGAAATCATTAAAAAGTCACTGTAATTAATCCAAAAGAGGTCTAAGATAACAAAAAAAATCAAGATGGCTAATTCTAAGGAAAATATTTTATTAATAACAGCATATTAATGCATTAATGCTCTTGATACCCCCAATGAAATGTCATAGTTCAGCAGTCTGTATTAGGAAACAGAAGTTACCCTATGCTCTCTCCAACAAACATACTTTACCACGAAAGACAGATTACACTGTAAAGTAAGAGATGAAAAAATGTCCTTCAACCTCCTCTACTATCTTTCTACCACTCAAATCCACACCTTATTTTTCTCTATATATTTAGAAAACAAACAGGCATGAAATAAACACTACAAGAAGCACCTAAATTTGCAGGAATACATGCACCCACACACATACATAAAACCCATAAAATCACAAAATCAGTAACTAAAATGTATAATCAAAAGGATACTAAGATAAAACATGAACAGACAACTATGAGATTAAAAAAAAACTCAAAAAAAATACCATTGAGTATATTTTGACTTGACTATCTACTCCTGGGCATGGAGTCTGCCCTTAAGTGTGGTTTGTTTATACAGTAAGACTCCATTGGAGTCTTTTTCCTGTGAAGAGTGATAAACAATTGCAGATAGCTTCTGAGTTAGGAATGGAAAACCATGTCTGCTTCATCTTCACAGCTCTGGGACTTCTATCTGATTTGACTGGTATAGGCCCTAGGCATACCACCACAGTCATTTGGGATTCACATGTGCATCCATCCTGTTGTGACTAGAAGGCACTGCAACCTTGGTGTCTCCTGTTCCTACATTCTATTTGCTTCCTCTTCAGCATAGTTCCATGAACCCTACAAACAGAACTTTAATGGAGACACCCACTTAGGACTGAATGTTCGAAGGCATGTCACTTCCTGCACATTGTACAGTTGTGGGTCTCCACATTTGTTTCCATATACTGCATGAGGAAGCTTCTCTGACAAAGGCTGAGCAAAGCATTGATACATGGGTATAGCAGAATGTAGTTACAAGTCATTATATTGCTACATTTCCTTAGCAGAATAATAGTATTTGATTTTCTCTTAGGTCCATAGCATATATAGTCCTAGTTTCTTAGTCATCTGAGCAGTGTCAGGTTTGGATTGCATTTCATTGAGTGAGCCTTAAATCCAATAAGATAGTAGCTTGCTGTCCATACAAGTGTTGTGCCACTATTGTAATACAATATCACACAGGCACGTCACCATTGTAAATCAACGGGTATATAGCTGGCTTGGCATTTGCTTTTCCTCTCTATTATTATGCAGAGTATCTTCTAGTAGCATGAATATATTCAATGGGCAAAGGCTCAAGTTAGTTACCAGCTTGATTCCCATATTCAATGAGATATTTGAGTATTTTTTGGCATTAAGACATTGCCATAAGTTTGCAGAGAAATTTCCAGTGTCCTGAATATATCTATTCAAGTCATTGACTAAAGGGGCACCATTAAAATCCACAAACAACCCAGGCTATTGCCAAAGCTATTGGTTGCTCCTTGAAGCTGGTGCTACATACTTAAATTCTTCCAGTTACAAGGCAAAAATCTAAGAAAGAACTCCAGTCCATCTCTCTCACTGTCTAAAATGATTCTATCAAGATGGACAACAGAAATTAGTATTTGTATGTATGTTAGGGAGATCTCCTATGACACATTTCTCTGTGATCTAGAGAAGAACCAGTTGATGAGAACCAAGTGCAAGAAGCAGACACTGAAAGCAGAAGTTACAAATGTCATCTATGGTTCTGTGCACAATGGTAGGTGTTATGATGGTGAGATAGGCGTTGAGGTTTTCCTAGAGAGGTAAGGAGCCAAAAGCAACAGTGGGAATGAAGATCTAGGATCTTAAAAGATATTTACCTAACAAGTAATTTAACATTATTTGAGGTAGTTTTTTAAATTTATTGGCATATATATATACAAAATTAATTCATAAACACATGATCTTTGTTAGTAGCATGTATATCTCTTCTAGTCTGTTTATACCAAGTTGTGTTTTATTGAGAGTACTCACCTGGAAATCTTTCCAAAGCATATGCTTTTCATGGTAGTATGCTACCACAAAATTGATGGATTCTTGTGTGAATTTTTATACTTTCAATATATTTTATCATGCACAGTTTGGTGTTTATGTATTTTATGAGTCTTCCAATGTGTTCACTCTCCTAAAAATAGGTTCTTGGCATGTGAGGTTAATGCCAATCCCAAGGGAACCAAAGTCTATACAAACATCCATGAGTTTTATGCCATATCCATCTTCCCCATAAACAAATCCAAATATGATCAGGGTTGTAGTCAGTCACTATTACAAGACTCTTAATTGGTCCTAGAAAGTTGCTGATTACTTTTATTAATTACTTTGCTGGGTTATTCTGGGAGCTGGACTCCTCTGGGAGCAGCTTCCCTTAGGCACAGGGACGAATAGAATGGTAGATATGACCAGGGAAGGTACACAGACTATGACCATAAAGGTGTTACCTCACAAGCCTATAATTAATAAAGGGATTAATATCTCATACTGGCCTCACAGAATCACTTGAAGAAATCCTAGGTGAGTTTGGAATAGTAGTGACTAACTGCCTTTAATGACCTTCTAACCCAAAAGCATAGTTTTCCCAGGTTATAAGATGTTCTGCAGTGTTGAATTTTAAATGTCATAATTTCTCAATTCTCCACCTCTCTTCCTTTCAAGTCTTCCTATCTGTCTATAAGCATTTTCCCTATTGGTTTCCAGGTATGTTTATTGATAATATTAATTAACATCACAGCATGCTATATTCTTACCATACTCTATCACTTCAGTATAGCAAAAGCCCTGTAATTCATATAGGTTTCATGCAGTACTTCTTAAACTTTGTTTTATTTTAAAATCATCAAAAGAGAGTTCAAGATTTTTGTAAGGGCCTTCCCTCAAGAATGCATTTCTATCCTTCTGAAGGACATAATGAACTATAAATTCAAAGGTAACTCAATCCATTTACCTCAGGCAACTAACTTTCTCCAGGTATGAATGAATATATAATATTTTCATCAAGAGAAAATATCAACATTTTAATAAAATATACTGGTGAGTTTTTACTCACATTAAATTTTACAAGAACAGTCTTAGGTGATTCTTAGGTTGACTTTATCCAGGGAATTTGGAGGTTCACAGATCTGGGAGAAACAAAGCTGTTGTCTTCTTCATGCATCATTTGTACATGAACTTCTTATATGTGATTCCTCCTCACACTCAATACATGAGATGGGGGTCTTCACAGTTTTATGGGGAGAAAACATCTGACAAACTCTGTATGTATGTTTTTAGTAGATACTTTCCTTCATAATATCACCAGATAATTATATAAAATATAAAAATTATTAGTGAAGGTGAATTAAACATTTAGGTGTGATACCTGAACAGTTGGTATTTCTGCACATCTTTTGTTTCATTTGTCAGATTTAAGGCATCATAATTCTTATTGAAATCAGAATATTCCATAAATCCAAAGAAACTATACCATACAAACATATACATGTGCATAGAGGTAAGGATTAGTAGTGAGGGAAACAGACAAAGAGTAAATTAAGGTTCATTTTCATAAATCGGCTCTCTGGACTAGAGAGAATGAGCAATACAGGCTCGATAAATCAGTAAATCAAGCCAATATCCAAGGCAGTCCTGGAACTACAGACTTGAAAGTGAAGGCACTCAGCAGCAGAGACTTCTCTTCTTGCAGATTTTTCTCTTAATGCTTTCAATGTCTGTACAAAGTCCACTACATGATTTTAAGTAATTTGAGTCACTCAGAGTGGACAAAGGTAAATAAATGTACACTAAATTGCAAAATGTGTAGAAAATTAGTATAGGGCAAAGCCAAGTTGACACATTAAATTAATAAGCACTTGGGACATGCATATTGGAAAAGAAGCTCACAAAAGAGGAGAGTAGAAATATTTCTACACTTTCTAAAATTTTCACCTTATACTGAGCATACTGGTACCAAATGAAATCACATGGAATGAAGTATGAAGACGGTTAGGTTATCATTTGAATTGGTAACATGAGTAAGTCTCATACATGAAGCTCTATGATATTGTCAGTGATTACAAATTTACATACTTTAAGATTATAACAGAAAGTCAAACCCAGGGGTAAAGGGATAACACTAGAAATTCTTGTTGAAGGAAGAATTGATAGCAGTAGTTACTCTAGTTTGATAGCACATTGGTTTCTTTAAGGTGTGTTTCCAAGTGCAAAAGGCAACTAATAATAACAATGGCATATTGGTAAATGCAGTCAGCAAGCAATGTGTCAACATTGCAGGATGAAGACATACATGACTTTTGAGAACTAAGTTTATAATCTGTGGGAAGTCCATTATAAAGATCTGATTAGGGCATCAAGTACTGTAGGATAAGTACTAGACATATTGGAAAAATGGCAGCAGGTCTCTAGACAGTCTTGGGAGATTTATCTTAGAAAGCTACAAGTACTGTGCCTGAAGGATAAATGGTAATCCAGGTAAATGGGAATAATGAAAAGAAATTGTTAGGCAGATGAAACTCCGTGTCAGAAACTCAGAGCATTGAGAGACAGCCATTAAAATTCATGAGAGCTGGACAAAGGAATTCAAGCATATTGTATGACCAAATGTGACTGTGGAGGTGGGGAAAATTTAGGTACAACAATGTCAAATGTGCCCTCAAAAGAAATTCAGATTTTATCATACACTTAGAATCCAACAAACAATTCATTAGCAAGAACAGATGACTGGATTTTTACTTTACATATAAAGATCAAAGGAAACTGAGAAAAGTCTTGAGGTTCAGAATCGATGGAGTGAATTGAGGGGTGACTCCAATAGTGCAAGTGAGATGATATTCTTCTCTAGAATAGTAATATTTAGGACAAACATTAATTAAAGAGAAAATGAACTTCAGAATTTATAGGACATGCATGGGGCATAGATAATAAGAGAAATGAATGAATAAAATAAAACTCAAATTTCTCCATTGGTCATGGATTCCTTTCTGACACAAGAGACTGAAGAGGCATGGAAAAGAGGAGAAACAAGTTGCAGATATGGGTTTTATCTGAAATTTGCAAAGGTGCAAGTTTTATTTGGAATTTGCTGTGAGTGTAATGCCTGCCGCATTTTAGGTAAAAAATCATTCATTTTTAGAAAGCAGTTCTTGAGGATAAGATAGAAATACAACCTGAGACTGAAGTGGTAATCTAAGCCATTCAAGAACATGAAGTTCTCATTGGCGTAGATGTGTAATTATAAAATAAGACCATCTTCACTGAAGCCTAGAGAACATTGAGATGGGAGAAACTGACAGCGCTGAACCAACTCAATCACTGATGCTACATAATCACCTGACAAGTAAGAGAAAAGCCAATACATTTTATACCTTAGATCAGAGTAGGATTGAAAGGATGGAATACTGAAGCATTCAAAAAAACAATTAAATTATTTATTACAATAAAAACTCTAGCTACTTAGAATATAGAGGTAATATGAAGATTATAAGATTAATTATAAAAAAACTTTTTTCAAATATGCTCATTTTTATGTAAAATTTTGAGGTGTCCTCTATGTTCCTCACAGATATTACAGAAAGATCATGTCTGGAAACAATCAGACTATCATCTCCGAGTTCCTCCTCCTGGGCCTGCCCATCCTCCCAGGGCACGAGCACCTGTTCTATGCCCTGTTTCTGGCCATGTACCTCACCACTGTCCTGGGGAACTTCATCATCGTTGTCGTCATCCGACTGGACTCCCATCTCCACACACCCATGTACTTGTTTCTCAGTAACTTGTCCTTCTCTGATCTCTGCTTTTCCTCTGTCACAATGCCCAAGTTGCTGCTGAACATGCAGAGCCAAGTGCCATCCATCCCCTATGCAGGCTGCCTGACACAAATGTACTTTTTTCTGTTTTTTGCAGATCTTGAGAGCTTCCTCCTTGTTGCCATGGCCTATGACCGCTATGTGGCCATCTGCTTCCCCCTTCATTACACCAGCATCATGAGCCCCAAGCTCTGTGTGAGTCTAGTGCTACTGTCCTGGATGCTGACCACGTCCCATGCCATGTTGCACACTTTGCTCTTAACTAGGTTGTCTTTCTGTGAAAACAATGTGATCCCCCATTTTTTCTGTGATCTGTCTGCTCTCCTGAAGCTGGCCTGCTCTGATATTCACATTAATGAGTTGGTGGTATTGATCATAGGAGGGCTTGTTGTTGTACTTCCATTTCTACTCATCATAGTGTCTTATGCACGCATTGTCTCCTCCATCCTCAAGGTCCCTTCAACTCGAGGCATCCACAAGGTCTTCTCCACTTGTGGTTCTCATCTGTCTGTGGTGTCACTGTTCTATGGGACAATTATTGGCCTCTACTTATGTCCATCTGCTAATAACTCTACTCTAAAGGACACTGTCATGTCTATGATGTACACAGTTGTGACTCCCATGCTGAACCCCTTCATCTACAGCCTGAGGAACAGAGATATGAAGGGAGCCCTAAAAAGAGTGCTTCAAAAGAAAGCTATCTTCTGACTATGACAATCATCTTTTAGATGTCTTTATCACATAAGCAAGTAAATTTACTGATACTAATATTAGCAATTCTGATCTTTTCTTTTTAAAATTAGGCTACTTTTTTTAATGGAGTATTCTAGTAATTATTCAATATATAGAATGTGCTTTTAACTATGGACCCTACTCTCCCTTCTCCCTTTTGATACTAGACAACTACTGCATAAGAATTCTTAAACTATAGTTTAGATATCATTTCTAAATGACATCTACTTTCCATGCATCATTAAAATCTGTCCCCAGATTTTGGCATTTTGACCAGAATTCTTTGTCTATATTATCAGTTTCAGTTTTATTATTAATTGTTTTTATTTGCATTTATTATTACATTCCAAACCTTGCCCTCCTTCCCATTGCTCCCTTGCAGAGTTCTTCACTCCATCTCCCCTCCCCTTCACATCTGAGAGGGTGCCTTCATAAAGTCATTGGAGAGATCCCATACTAGCAAAGTAACAGCACACTTGAAAGCTCTAGACCATAAAGAAGCAAACATAACCAAGAGAAGTAGACAGCAGGAAATGGAGCTAAAATCTACCAATTAGAAACAAAGAGAACAATACAAAGAATTAACAAATCTAAGAGTTGGTGCTTTGAAAAAATCAACAAGAGATATAAACCCTTATCCAAACTAACTAAAGGGCACAGAGACGTATCCAAATTAATAAAATCATAAATGAAAAGCAAAACAGAACAACAAACAACAAGGGAATACAAAACATCATATCTTACTACAAAAGCTTATGCTCAACAAAACCGGAAAGTCTAGAAGAAATGAATGATTTTCTAGACAGATAAACACATACCAAAATTAAATCAACATCAGGTAAACTAAACAGTCCAGTAGCCCCTTAAAAAATAGAAGCAGGCAATAAAAACCTCCCAACCAAAAAAGACCCAAGGCCAGTTGGTTTTAGTGATGAATTCTATCAAGAGTTCAAAGAATTGATAATACCATTGCTCCTCAAACTATTCCACAATTTTATATTTAAGTATTCCCCCATGTCTTTGTTATTATTTATGAGATGTCCTGGTCCTAAATCAGATTTTATAACACTGTCACCACCAGGTTTTACTTTACTGTGAATTATCATATCCATGGCCTGTTATTTTTTTCTCCAGTAATGAGGCAAGAGCTAGAGGATTATAGAAAGTTCAGTTTTTAAGGATGTTGCTCTTGTGTTCATTTGCACTTTTGGAACTTTGGATTTAAAAGCTTTATACCTCTTTACTTTGTTCCACATATAAAAGCAAGTAGAGGAAGAGATTGACTATTCATATCAACTCAAGTGCTAGAAAAAGGCTACACTCTTTCCTGTGGACTCCCTTTGAAAACTTTGTATACTTTCTAACTTTGTAAACTTGGTAAACCCTCAAGGCAAGAGTGAACAACAGCTAGGCATCTACTCCAGACCCCTCTAATTGTCATAACAGCATTTCCAGCCTCTGTAAATGCCACAAAGTCCATCTTCAGCCCCCCAATAAGACCCTTCCCAAATTGGGCAAATTTTAGGAGAAGTCTGAATAGGAAAACTCACCCATCCCTGAGCTTTCCACAGAAACCCACCAATTCCTGAATAGAAAAATCCACCAATTCCTGAGCTCCCCAAGCTAAGGACTTGAAATATCACCAATCCTCAAAGTGGAAATCTCTGTCCTGAAAAGCTCCACCCTCTAAGAAATTCTGTATAAGCCCTGCCTTCTGTTAAATCCCATGCTGTCTTTTCCTTGGAGTAGAAACAGCCCACCTTGAATTTGTCCCTGCCAATAAATCTCTTGTGAGATGTGCTGTCTGATGTGATTCTGTTATCAGAAGAAACCTAAGAGCAAAAAACAGAAGCAAAGAGATGAAGCAGAGCTGAGGATCTTGGTCTCCTCAGTTCAGCTGCGGCACCCTCCTCTGTGAGCTGCAACACTTCTGCTGAGAATGTTACTTCTTATAACTATGTGGTTTCTGGGATCCCCATGTCTCAGGATGCCTTTCCCTTGACACACTGTCCCACCACAAAACTGTGTGGTTCCTGGACCCCCATCACTCAGAATACATTCCATTGGAAAACTTCTCCCCTCAGAGCTGTGGTCTTCCTGGGTTTGTGTCTCAGGATGCCTACTCATCTGAATAGGAAGGATGACACTAGGGAAAGACTCATCTCAGATAAGTTTTCAACATGGAAAAGAGAGCATGAGGTTGATTCAAAGAGACCAGGCTCCATCTCAAGCCAACAGCCGAAGTTGGCAGTTCCATTGACCCCGTGCTGTCACTAGAAACATGGAAGATTTTAAAGTGAAGGGTTAATGGATTATTCCTCCACAATTTCAGGGAGCCACCCAAGACATGTAGCATGTGCCAGTGTGGGCTCTGCCTGAAGGCTCTGAGAGAGCAAGAGATTGCATGAGAACACTGGGTGAAGCTATAAAATAATGTTGGAGCTTAGCAAAGACCCCTAGACATCAGAACAATGAGACATTAGCCAACAGCAGTTCTGCACAGTGAGTAGAAATATCCCACAAAAGAACTATATACTGCAGGCATAAAATCTGGAGAGGCAGAGCCGTCTAACCCCTTTGAAAGTAAATCCCCAGACATGGAGCTAGAGAACTTGCTTTTGGCCTCTCTGGGTTTTGCTATTGTTATATTCCTTATTTCTTTTGTAGGTCCCCATTCCTCTCCATTGAAATGTTAATGAACTCTCTATACCAATATATATTGGATGTATCTTTTCCTGTTTTGAGTTTTTTAGTGGTTGTTTTCTTGCTTGCATGCTTGTCTGTTTTTGTTTCTGTTTTTATTCCTATGGTGTTTTATTTTGTTTTGTTTTGTTTTTACTTAAAAGGGGATTATACTTACAAGAGTCCTTTGAGTCTCAGAAGACACTTTTGGCTTTAAGCAGTAATGATACTGTAAAAGATGATGGATACTTTTACAGTTGACATAGTCATGAGCCTTTGATGGCTGGTGAACAGAATGTGGTGATGTACAGGAATCATAGTATTGGTCTAGTCTAGGTGCCTTGGAGGGTATGTGTCATAGGTTTATCATGTTATAGTCCATGGATCCTGGGGCACTCTGTGCCTTCAGTTCCTGAGAGATGAAGACATTCCCTCAGACAGTGAAATATCCAGGCTATGTGTGGTTCTCTGTGTTCCTTAGAAGTCAAAAAATCATGTAGAACTTGGCTAAACTATTAGTGTTAGACATTAGTCTTGTATACCTTGTCTAGCTTGCAACTTTCAATATATCATAGCAATCACCATTGTATTCTGTTTTGATAAGTGTCTAAAAAGATTGCTTGGAATAAACTTGCCTAATTCTTGCTGAGATCCCTCCATCTGGCCTGGTTTTCATTTCCACCAACCATATCTGGAGATCCTGGTTTGGTAAGTAAGTGTTGGTGCTTACAGTGATTTTAATAGGAAATGTCCCCTGTAAGCTCAGGTATTTGAATACTTGGTACCCAGTTGGTGATACTTACTGTTTTGAGAGGGTATGGGATGCTGCATTATTGCCAAAGAAAGTGTATCACTGGGGGAAGTCTTGAAGAGCTTAAAGCCTCTCTGATTCCTGATTATGATTAAAGATGTGAGATCATTACAAAACCCACAACCAATCAAAATGCAGAGAACACTTGATACTGTGGTACTCAGTCCCAACTGACACAACTCCTATACCTAAGGTCTGTAGACAGAATACAAAACTGTAAGTTCCAAAGGAACAGGAATTGAGATTGTGAATCTTAGAAATCTCAGAGAAGCTATACCTATACTCTTATCAGCATGGCCTTATCCAAGACAACAGACAAGCTAATGTGGAAGGGGAAAAAACCTCATGGGGCCTCAGCCCTATAAAAAGAACCAAAGGTACATAAGGAATACTGAGAGTGGGTGAAACAGTCTTCCCTAGGAAATATGCCTCAAATGGGTGACCCAATAGCAAAAGGTCAGCTCTGAAATTATCTATGTACAAATATATGGACTGAGCAGATGGTATTTTATATTTAGGAATAAAATTTTTTTTTAAAAAAAGTAGCACATGTATATTAGAAAGAACATGGGAGGCTTTTGAAGAAAGAAGAGGAAAATTATTTAATTGCATTTTATTTTCTACAAATAAAACAATTGCTAAATAAATAAGAATGGAGTCTCCTCAAATTTGCCATATGATCAAGCTATGTATGACTCTGTGTGTGTGTGCATGTGTGTCTCTGTGTGTGTCTGTATGTGATATATGTAGATATATAAATATAAAACAATTGAAAATGATGCTTCATTTTTAATAGTATAAAATGTTTAAGAATTGCTTATTTTTACATAAAATTTTATATAAATGTTTTAATAAAGAACTTAAAATAATGATCATAAGTATATTTAACAACTCAAAGTAACTATGAATATACTCTAATATTGAAATATAGCATAAAGAAATATGGAAAATAATATCATATATGAAAATAAAATTCAAAAAGTAGGATAACTAAAGAAAATTCAATTTTATTAAAATTCAATTTTAATAAAATTGAATTTTCTTTAGTTATCCTATTTATTTCGATTTTAGAGAATATTCATAGTTACTTTGAGTTGTAATCCCCATCAAAATCCCAAATCAATTCTTCACAGAGTTAGAAAGAGCAATTCAAAAATTCATCTGGAAAATCAGAAAACCCAGGGTAGCTAAAACTATTCTCAACAGTAAAAGAACTTCTGGGGGAATCAGTATCCTGGACCTCAAGCTGTACTACAGAGCAATAGTGTTAAAAACTGCAAGGTATTGGTACAGTGACAGGCATGTAGATCAATGGAACAAAATTGAAGACACAGAAATGAATCCACACTCCTATGGTCACTTGATCTTTGACAAAGGAGCTAAAACCATCCAGTGGAAAAAAGATAACCTTTTCAACAAATGGGGCTGGCTCAACTGGAGGTCAGCATGCAGAAGAATGCAAATCAATCCATTCTTATCTCCTTGTACTAAGCTCAATTCCAAGTGGATCAAGGACCTCCACATAAAACCAGACACACTGAAACTAATAGAAAAGAAAGTAGGGAAGAGCCTTGAACATATGGGCACAGGGGAGAATTTCCTGAATAGAACTCCATTAGCTTATGCTCTAAGATCAAGAATTGACAAATGGGACCTCATTAAATTACAAAGTTTTTGCAAGGCAAAAGACACTGTCAAAAGGACAAAGCGGCAACCAACAAACTGGGAAAAGATCTTTACCAACCCTACATTCAATAGAGGGCAAATATCCAATATATACAAAGAACTTAAGAAGTTAGAATCCAGAGAGCCAAATAACCCTATTAAAAATCGGGTACAGAGCTAAACAAAGAGTTCTCACCTGAAGAATATTGAATGCCTGAGAAGCACCTAAAGAAATGTTCAACATCCTTAGTCATTAGGGAAATGCAAATCAAAACAACCCTGAGATTCCACCTCACACCAGTCAGAATGGCTTAGATCAAAAACACGGGAGACAAGCAGGTGTTGGTGAGGATGTGGAGAAAGAGGAACACTCCTCCACTGCTGGTAGGATTGCAAGCTGGTACAACCACTCTGGAAAGCAGTCTGCTGGTTCCTCAGAAAACTGGGCATGACACTCCCAGAGGATCCTGTTATACCACTCCTGAGCATATACCCAGAGGCTTCCCCTGCTTGCAATAGGGACACATGCTCCACTATTTTCATAGCAGCCTTATTTATAATAGCCAGAAGCTGGAAAGAACCCAGATGTCCCTCAACGGAGGAATGGATACAGAAGATGTAGTATATTTACACAATAGAATACTACTCTGCAATTAAAAACAATGAATTCATGACATTCTTAGGTAAATGGTCAGAATTGGAATATATCATCCTTAGTGAGGTAACCCAATCACAAAAGAACACACATGGTATGTAGTCACTGATAAGGGGATATTAACCCAGAAGCTCGGAATACCCAAAACACAATTCACTTATCAATTGATTTCCAAGAAGATGGAAGGAGGGACCCCTGGTCCTGGAAAGACTGGATGTAGAGGAATACCAGGACAGAGAAGTGAGAGGGGTTTGACTGGGGAACAAAGGGAGGGAAGAGGGCTTATGGGACTTTTGGGAAGGGATGAACCTGGAAAGGGGAAATCATTGGTAATGTAAATAAAAAAAATATAGAAAATAAATAAAAAAAGAAGAAAATTCAATTTAAAATGACACTAGAAATGAACACTCAATAAGTCAAATGAAAGCTTTCTTTTAAAGCCCACCAATAGAGTTGATATGCTGGAAGAGAAGTGGTAGGACCAGAACACAAGGCAGAGGAAAAGGATCTCTTCCAGTGAGTGTGATCACAGGATGGGTGATATATAGATGTGGATGGAGTGTATCATGACAAACATGCTCAGTTCCTCCCTATCCTTCTCCTTCTGTATGCAGATCACCGAGTTTTGAATACTAAGTCCTAACAAAATCTCAATCAGTTCTTTTATCTTCACTACCAAGACTGATCAGGTAAGGTAGTGTGTTATCAATACCAACAATAGGTTGTATTCACTGCCTGTTTAGAATTTTAAGTCACCAACAACAACCACTTTACCCTGGTTGACTTCAAGTAGGCTCCTTACCTCTGGTCTCAAATATCTTCCATCTGTTCAGCATAAAGACTCATAGAGAATGTGCTAAAGATGCAAATGCATATGTGTCTTCATATTTGAATAGTATCAACATCTCTAGATTTATTACTTAGCTTTCCTTTCCCATTTGGACACTGTTCTGGTTTACACAATGCACCTCATCAACTATGAATATCCCTTACTTTGTAAATTTTCTTTAAATTCTTGATAACCTCTGGGCTTTTCCAAATACAAATTTGTTCCAAATATTCATGTATCAACAATTAATAAAATGGAGGCATTAAATTTAAAAGAAACAAAGGTGGTTTGTATAGGAGGGTTTGGAAGGAATAAAAGGAACAAGAAAAATGATTCTACATTATAATTTCAATAATAATACAAGAAAATAATAAATAAAACAGATATCTTCCCTCAATCCATGAATAAAATTAAATCCCCTTAATAATACTGAATCTCATAGTTCATTACTTTTACTGGTAACTTACTAGTAAGAAACTTAAACTTATTAGTAGGTAAGTGAGTAGTCCTCTACAACAGCTAGACTGGAGACTTCTAAGACCAGAAATCAGGTTACCTTGGCTGCTGTTTCCCACCATAGCATGTGGCTCATTGCATTGCACATAGTAGTTACATAGTAACTATCTCACAGAAATGATAAAACAAACCAATGAATAGAAGGTCTTATGTGGATCAATCAACACATTACTCCATATCACACAAGTTAAAGTCTAACCAAAGAAAACAGGTACACAGGGGGTGGGTGGGGAGATGGAGATGGAGACAGAGACAGACAGAGACACAGAGAGAACAAGTAATAGTCATGAATAACACAGGGCATTAGCCCTCTGTCGGATGTAGGGTTGTTAAAGATCTTTTCCCAATTTGTTGGTTGCCATTTTGTTCTTTTGACAGTGTCCTTTGCCTTACAGAAACTTTGTAATTTTATGAGGTCCCATTTGTCAATTCTTGATCTTAGGGCATAAGCTATTGGTGCTCTTTTCCGGAAATGTTCCCCTGTGCCCATGTGCTCAAGGATCTTCCCCAGTTTCTTTTCTATTAGTGTCAGTGTAGAAGGTAGACTCCAGAGAGCCAAATAACCCTATTAAAAAATGGGATATAGAACTAAACAAAGAATTTTCACCTGAGGAATATTGAATGGCTGAGAAGCACCTAAAGAAATGTGCAACATCCTTAGTCATCAGAGAAATGCAAATCAAAACAACCCTGAGATTTCACCTCACACCAATCAGAATGGCTAAGATCAAAAACTCAGGAAACAGCAGGTGCTGGCAAGGATGTGAAGAAAGAGGGACACTCCTCCACTGCTGGTGGGATTGCAAGCTGGTACAACCACTCTGGAAAGCAGTCTGGCAATTCCTCAGAAAACTCGGCATAATACTACTGGAGGACCCTGCTATATCACTCCTGGGCATATACCCAGAGGATTCTCCAGCATGTAATAAAGACACATGCTCCACTATGTTCATAGCAGCCCTATTTATAATAGCCAGAAGCTGGAAAGAACCCAGATGTCCCTCAACAAGGGAATGGATACAGAAAATGTGGTATATTTATACTATGGAATACTACCCAGCTATTAAAAACAATGAATTCATGAGATTCTTAGGCAAGTGGGTGGAACTGGAGAATGTCATCCTGAGTGAGGTGACCCAGTCACCAAAGAACACACATGGTATGCACTCACTGATAAACGGATATTAGCCCAGAAACTCGGAATACCCAAGAAACAATTCACGTATCAATGATGCCCAAGAAGAAAGAAGGAGTGGCCCCTGGTCCTGGAAAGGCTCATTGCAGCAGTGTAGGGGAATACCAGGACAGGGAAGTGGGAAGGGGTTGATTGGGGAACAGGGGGAGGGAAGAGGGCTTATGGGACTTTTGGGAAGGGGGGATCCAGGAAACAGGAAATCATTTGAAATGTAAATAAAGAATATATCTAATAATAAAAAACACAGGGCAATGTATCAAGTGGTGCAGTGTTTGATCCCAATACTGTGGGGTTTTTTTTTTAACAAAGTCTTTATTAACAAATAATTCACCTAGAACACAATTTGCATATTTCAGTGGGTTTTAGTGTGATATAGTTATAGATTTGGAAGTCATCATTGCTTTCAATTTCTGTGTGTCCCTCTACTGCAGAAGTCAATGGAAATAATTAGGAACAAGACCATGGAGGTTACATGAAGCATTCCTGAGAAAGTCAGAATTGGAATGAACCCAGAATTCTCGCTGTTAACATAATTTATTTAGATACGTGGTTTGAAGTAGCATGACAGTAAAGTAAAGGGGAAAATACTAGGTGTGTTACTAATGAGCTTCTCTGGGACTCAGGGATCCCGGGAGTCCATGCCCTGTAGAAGAAAGGTGTGAGAAGACAATTATAGGGACTCCATCTGGAAATGCACAGTGCGGAAGCAGGAGACAGGAAGCAGGATCTAGATGGAGCCACGATCAGACCAGTTAGGTAAACTGGCATGGGATTCAGAAGGGGTAGCCATTCTAAAAATTCTCTTTCACAGATAGTCCTAAAGGAGAATTCTACATGATAATTTAGAAGTCATCACCCTTATTCTCTTCCATCACCAGTACTAAGTCATTTCTTTGTAATAGGGGATCACCAAAGCTCTTAATAGAAAGTAATCTATGATATGTTTTCAGTACTTTTTACTTTGCCAATTAATAATTCTAAACACAGTTCCAAGATATAATCTATGAAGGTCACTAAAATTTGAGTGTAGAACCAATAATTTGCCCTCAATTTGCCAAGATCATAGACAGTAGCTAATGGATCCTGACTCGTAAGGACCTCTGAAAACATTGATGTCTAGGAACACAGTGTGGTAGACAAACATCCTAGGTGCCCCTTTACAAGAGATAGTTTTCATCCCTGTCCATCAAGTGATCATAATTTTAGTATGCTTAGAAATAAACTCAACTTCTCTCTTGAGATAAGACTGTTGTTTTATTCTTATATCTTCTCTCTAATACAAAGTTTTGGAGTTCATTTAGTGGATATGGATCAAAATACATTTGGAAAAGTATTGCATCCATGTCATAGAACCTAGTGAGGATGGCATTGAGTTTTCCAAATATTACAACACAGTATCTCTCTAGAAAATACAGCATTATGAGGTAAGTTTTTGTATTTTCCCATTATAATGTTGTTTGGAGAAGCAGAGTGAATTGAAAAATCTCACCACTGAAGTGCTGTATATTTCAAAACATGGTCTTTGATATCTTAGCATGTCTCTCTCCATTGTATTCCCTTCAATTCTGATGCTTCTAGTGTTACCTAGACATGCATTATTTTATATTTGTTTATGTTTTGTGTATTTATTTGTGTATGATATACAGAAGTATACCTGCTCATGTGTAGATGTGCCTATTTATAGGAGTGTATGCATGCAGGGGCTTGAGGGTGCTATCAGATGTCTTCCTTAGTTGTTCTTCGTGTTATTTTCTGATCCAGTCTCTTCCCTAAAACCAAAGCTCTCTGTTTCAGCTAGACTAGCTAACCACTGAGCTCATAGATCCTTGGTCTCCATGCCAATGAGATGATGTTACAGACACATGGCCATGCATGGCTTTTAATGCTTGTAGTTGGGATTCAAACTCAGGTCCTCATATCTGTGTGACAAGTACTTTACCCACTGAGCCCCCTCTTCATCCCTTCCTGGTGATAAATAAGAGGAAAAGAAATAGAGTAGCCATCTGTCTAATTGTTTCATTCTCAGTAATTCAAATCAGGGCTGAAGGTATGGGTGAGTACTTGAGAAAACTAGTTAGACCTAAGTTTGATTCCCAGCACCATCATGGTAGCTCACAGCCATCTGTAACTGCAGTTCCAGGAGAACTAATGCTCCATTTTGGCCACCACAGGCATTAGCATGCATCTGGTCATGGACATATATGCGGACAAAGCATCTACACACATAAAATAAAAACAAATTTATCTTAATAGAGAATTGGATGCAAAGATTTTAAAAGTTTAGTGTCTATAGATGGCAAGATAGATTCTCCTATGTAAATTACCTCCAAATGAGTCCTTCATGCCTTTCTGAAGTATGAGCATCTCCGGTGTTCTAAGTGGACCCTGAACAAAGAGGGACTGGTCATTTCTTTCCTCCCAGTTTCTGTGGAATGTGGCTAAAGAATTAGGAGAGTGAAGGCATATA
This sequence comes from Tokudaia tokunoshimensis, assembly GCA_036184795.1. NCBI lineage: Eukaryota > Metazoa > Chordata > Mammalia > Rodentia > Muridae > Tokudaia > Tokudaia tokunoshimensis. The sequence continues at coordinate 47,528,406 of BTHU01000010.1, read as the reverse complement.
GACAAATAGGATCTTCTTTTTGAGGTAGGAGAGTTGGATACATGCCAACAAGAAGGCTTCAGGTGGCAGCATGCTACATGCTCCAGGGTAAAGCTGGCAGAGAAGAAGCTCAGGAGAGCTGTCAAGGGGCCAAGGCTGTGTTGCCCTTGAAATGCTTACATTTAAGTGCTCCAAGGTCCACCATCACCTCAGCCTTCAGAGAGGGAATAAAGAAATTGTGGCTTCTGAAAAGCGGGAAAAGTGTTATGGGTAAGGTTGTACCAATGAACCTCATTTTAATTTGGCCATGGTGGCCTGGCCTTTGCCAAAGATTTTTGCTGTTGTTGTTTGATTGTTTGTTTGTTTGTTTGTTTTGTTGTTTCATTTTTTAACTGACCCCATTAGTTTCATTGAGTACATGATTCAACCAAGTCTCCAGTTTGCCCAGTCCATGTTTGGACTGTGATTTAATGTTCCAAATCTCCATATCTAGGACTCTACTGCAGCCCTCAGACTCAGTTGTTTGATGTCCCTTCTACCTTCCAGAGACCCTGACTCAATTTTTGTTTACTGAGAGTTTTCTAGTGATTTTAGGGGAAACAGGACAGATGTTTTCATCATGGATCTCCTCTTCACTGTGTGTTGTATGGGCTGGTTATCCTTCTGACTTGACTTTCTCCTCAAGAGTTCTGTAGAGTTCAAAAATCCCCAAGCATGTACCATGCCAAAGGCAAATTTTTGGTGCTCTGACACTGCTATCCTTAAAATAGTTTTATATATCATGTTTATTATATATAAAAATTTCCATAAAAAAGCTATACCTCAGATCATGTTCTAATAAGGTAACCATAACCTACATATTACCATTGATCACTTAAAAGAGATTAATTCAAGATGAGTTGTCCTATAAAGTATACAGTGCATATTGGATTTTGAAAAAGGAAGGAGAAACACGTTAATATTGGTTACAAAATGAAATGGATGGTTTGGTATACAGGCTTAAGTAGAATGTTAATTTAACTGTTTTTGTCTGTTTTTTTTCATTTATACATGCTTATTAAAATTAAATACAAATCAATATGACAGATGAATATGTTATGAAATATACATTAAAATAGCATATCATCGAGGAACAAAAAGTTTGTCAAAAATGGATGAATTTCACAAAAATAATTATGAAGTACAGAAAAAGTATGTTTGTATTTCTAAAAATAATTTGAAATTCTCTATATGGTTCATACTTGTAGCTTTCTCATATCCCTAATGGCCAGTCTCACCCTTGCTCAATTAGTGCTTTCCTTCATGATCACTTCCAACATTTTGGTGCATGTATTTCATTGCTATAAAATAATTATTATAACTGTATATGCTTATCATGAATAATATGATGCATTGAAGGCTATATGCACTACAGAATGGTCAACTCTTAACTAGCAATATACCTTGGTTCACATAGTTACTATTTTTATTAGAACATTTTTATATCCATTTTAAATTTTTAAAGGAGATATATTGTTATCTTCTGTCAGTATTTTGTATAGTAGATTTCTTCAGCTCATTCCTCCTAACTGAAATTTTCCAACATCTCTTCAACTCACGCACACCATCAAAAATGGTCTTGTATGTGATGCTAATGAGTAAAGTTCAAGTCTCACACACTAGACAAGTTCTCTACCATTGTTCTATACTCCGTCTCCTTTTTGCTAGTTTAAAAAATTCACTAGCACATATGATATTGACTATTTATAGGATAGGTTTTTCTATCGTATGTTTGGAAAACTCTCATAAAATGCTGTGGGTGATGCCTGATACCCAAATTAAGGATGCTGTTTCTTACTAAATTAGTCAGAACTGATCAGCTCTTGAACTTTACCAAGGCACTACTGTCTCTGAGCCTCCTTTAAGAAATAAATTTTATATTTGTGAATAGAGGACTTGTGACTACAAGTTCCTTGTTCAAATCCCCTTTGGTTTAGCACACAGTACTCAGTTGCCAACTTATCTCATTAGTGAGTGTACTCAACCAGGTAAAGGCAGAGGTGGCTGGATCCTGGATTTTAAGAACTGCTGGTAACAAAGCGCCTTTACTATTCCTCAATTTCACTATAAATGACATAATAAATAGAATGTATATTTATAAGGGAATGTATATTTAAATGTTAATAAATTTTTATGTGTTTACTATTTCAGTTTCTCACTGTAAATAATATATAATATAATTATAAGGCAATAAACATTTAAATTTTTAATTAATCCTTATGTATATAAGTGTTTTGAGTCCATGTGAGTCTATATACCATATTTATACAGTGGCTACAAAAGCCAGAAGCCCAGATCTCCTGAAAGTGGAGTTATAGATGGTTGTGAGCCACCATTGTGGGTGCTAGGAAATGAACTAGGCTCCCTTAGAAGAGTAGCCACTGATCAATCTTAACCACTGAGCCATCTCTTTAGCTACATGCAAATAAAATGTTACTGATATAATATTCTTGCTTTACATCCTTGCTAACATCTACTAATTTTAACCCTTTTTCTGCTTTCATGGTGAGATAAGTACTATCTTCTGGTGATTTCAATGTGCATTGCCCTGATAAATAATAATGTTGACAATATTTTCATACACTTTCTGTTGACCCAAGAACTTTTTCTGCTTTGTTTTGTTTGAGACAAGGTTTTTTTGGAAAACAAAAACTAAGAAAACTATGGTTTCTGTTTTTCTGCCCTGTCTGCATCCAGAAATGAAGAACACAATGATGATTCAGTAGAGGGAAATGACAGGGAGAGAGGAAAGTCTCACCATCAGGAGTTAGCATCTCACGGTCATTGTCCACATTTTCATATATTAGGTCAATTCAGGGACTGTGATCAATTCCTTGGCCCCTGAAGTGGTTTATTTGTGTTGTCTACTCCATGGTTTCTAGTTCTTTTGTGCTCTTCTACCAAACCAGTACATTGTTTGCACTCTCTGTGCTCTCTGAACAAGAGGGATTGGTTGTGTTGCTGGATATTCCTTGTATAGCTTTCCCATAGCTGTCAGATATCAGTAAAAAACAACTCATTTTGTCTCCATTTTCATTGGTATGGTTTTCTCCAAATCGTATACCTCAACCTGCATGTGTAATCATTCCCAGACATTCTCCTAGCTGAAAACACAGCTCTGAAGTGAGACTATCTAGACTTAACACCCAGGACTGTTGCTTAACTGGTGTGAGATCCTGGATGAACTACTAAATGAATATAAATGTTTGGTTATTTCTCTTAAAAATAAAAGTAATGGTATCCATCTCATAAGGTTGTTATGAAAAGTAAAGAAGGCCACGAGTTTCATGTGAATATCCTGATATAGGGAAAGAGCAAGCTTAGGTAATTGTTGCTGTTGACTTACTAACAATACCATTGTCAGCCTTTTCACCACCACTTTCACTGACATCATTCCAGAGTTAAAAGAGTAGTGAATAGTTTTCTGATTTGCGTGTTGTTTGTACCTATTTGCTCATCCAATTCCACTCATGGCACACTAAACTTTTTTTTTAATCCAGTGCTGAAGATTGAACATAGTGTATTGTACATGCTAATAAAGTATTCTACTACTGAACTACACGCATAGCTTGTGCTGACTAGTTGTATGACAACTTGACACCAGCTAGAGTCCTTTAGAAAGAAGGAACTCCAATTGAGAAGATGCCTCCGTCAAACTGGTTTCTAGACAAGCCCATGGAACTTGTTTTTAAAGTAATTATTGAAGCAGAAAGTAACAGCTCATTGTGGGTGATGGTCCTAGCTACTACAAGAAAGCAGATGGAGAAACCTAGTATGCAGCATTCCTCCATGGCTTCTGCATTAGTTCCTATCTGCTTAAATTTCTGGACTGACTTCCTCTGTTGATGAACTGTGATGTGGAAGTGTAAACAAAACAAATCCTTTCCTCCTCAGGTTGTTTTTGGTCATGATGTTTTATCACAGCACTAGAAATTCTAAGCCCCAGTCCTTTTTAATTTTAGATGATGGGTCTCATTAAGTTGCCAGGCTGGCCTCAAGCTTCCTACATGGCCCAGGCAGGCCTTGGACTTCAGATCCTCCAGCTTTAGCTTTCCAAGTGGCTGTGATAACAAGTGTACATTCAGAAGAACATTCTTAAAGAATTTAGTATTTCTGAATTTAATCTATTCCCTTGTATCATTGCTTTATGTAACTATTTATTACATACTTAGAAAAATACAAAATAATGAAGTAATCTTTCATTACTCACAAGTGTTAGATTTAGATTTTAAAATGTCTTCCTAAAGCATTGTCATTGTATATGTTTATACATTCATACAAATCATTCTTAAGTCTGAAAAGGTTAAGAAGTCAACATGGAAAGAGGAAATCAAACTGTTGTTTCAGAGTTCCTCCTCCTGGGCTTGCCTATTGAACCACATCAGCAAGACCTGTTCTATACCCTGTTCCTGGCCATGTACCTCACCACCACCCTGGGGAACCTCATCATCATTCTCCTCATTCACCTGGACTCTCATCTCCACACACCCATGTACTTGTTTCTCAGTAACTTGTCCTTCTCTGACCTCTGCTTTTCCTCTGTGACCATTCCCAAGTTGCTTCAGAACATGCAGAGCCAAGTCCCATCCATCCCCTATGCAGGTTGCCTGGCACAAATGTACTTCTTCCTGCTTTTTGCAGATCTTGAGAGTTTCCTCCTTGTGGCCATGGCCTATGATCGCTATGTGGCCATCTGCTTCCCCCTGCACTATACTAGCATCATGAGCCCCAAGCTGTGTCTCTGCCTGGTGACACTGTCCTGGCTACTGACCACAGTCATCTCTTTGTCACACACTCTGCTCATGGCTCGGCTCTCATTCTGTGCTAACCACGTGATCCCTCACTTTTTCTGTGATATGTCAGCTCTTCTGAAGTTAGCCTGCTCTGACATTCAGATCAATAAGTTGATGATATTTATCTTGGGAGGACTTGTCATTATTGTCCCATTCCTACTGATATTTTCATCCTATGCACGAATAGTGTCCTCAATCCTCAAGGTCCCCTCTTCTAGAAGCATCCGCAAGGCCTTCTCCACCTGTGGTTCCCACCTCTCTGTGGTGTCTCTTTTCTATGGGACAATCATTGGTCTCTACTTATGTCCGTCAGCTAATAACTCAACCATTAAGGAGACTGTCATGGCTGTGATGTACACAGTGGTAACCCCTATGCTGAACCCCTTTATCTACAGCTTCAGAAATCAGGATATAAAGGGAGCTTTTAAAAGAGTGTTTTCAAAGCAGATGGCTAACCTTTCTCTGAGACAGTGACTCTAAAGATTAAAACTCATTTTCAAATAGTAGGCCTGATTTCAAATGATACACAGGGGCTTTCTTCAACTTTCAGGAGTTAGAATTTCTCATGCCTCTTAAATTTAGCACTATGCTTCAGGTGTGGCATAATTTAAGACCTGACATACACTAGGTGCTCCTTGATTATCATCTAATTCTGAATAAACACTAATGTTAGTGTCTAGTGTTCAAAGAATATAAAGATCTTTCCAGTCCTGGAAAGTAACTTCAACTCCTTAGTTACTTTGGCACTTTGCTTCTGACAAACATACTTATCCTCTGAGGACTATTTCCAACTTAATATATGCATGCCCTCGATAATGCATTTGTTCTGTGGAGACATTTTTCTTGTTTCAAATTACTTCATAGCTTCTTTTCCTGTGTTCATTAAAAGCTTGCTTAATGATCATATACTAAAACTATCATTTCTTTTGGAATTCATAGCATCAATAATTTGTCAGCTAATAGTGAACTATTGAATTATGTCTACATATTGTATGTCAATGCCTTTTTTGAATTAAAGCTGTGTAATCTGGAACAAGCTATCCAGTACCATTACATGTCATGCATTTTACAGACAGCAAAGCAGTGGCCCATGATATAGTATAAGGAAATGTAAATAGTGATAGGTCTAGAATCTATTGGTTATCCCTAGGCAAGTTTTTCCTCCCTTATATGTTGAAATAATGTGATGTTCTCTTCATTTCCACAAAAGAGTATAAACCTCTTGAAGATGTGTGATTAATAACTCCTAAAATGAACAAATCCTTGTTTATTGCTTTACATATCTATTCTAGATTATTTCTTTAGTGCATTTTCATATTTCCTAAAATATTCCTTAAAGACTACCTTTGAAAGGAACTCTTCCTAGTAATGCCTATGCTGATACTACTTACTTTTCCAAAAATACATTGACTACTAAAATGCCTGCTTGAAGGTATCTAATAGCAGAATGTGGAGGCCCCCCTCAGTCCTGTCTTTTTCTCTATCAAAGCAGTTAAAAGTTGTTATTCTACAAATTGTCTATACACAGCCTAGAATTATATATAATAAATAAGTAGAGCTAAAGACTTGTTTAATTGCTTTCACTTGAAATGTAATGTTAACTCAGCATTTCACATAAGGACTTGTAATGCTTTTTTTGTTTTCTGTTTTGTCTTGATGCAAGGTCTCTCTATGTTGCTCACGCAGGTCTTGAATTTACAATGATCCTTGTTCCTCAGCTTTTTAGTGCTGGGACTTTGAGTGTGTACTGTCACCACATCTGACAGGACTTGTGACATTTTTAGAATAATGTGTTTCAGCAACTTACTTTTGGTGGACTTTTGGGTTGTTTTCAATTTATCCTTAATTTAAATAATATTGCCTCAATTTTATGTCTTAATCCCAATATTTTACAACATTGTCCTATTTTCTTATTAAAACATTCTCTGAAATAAGTATATTAGCTTGGAGAATACAAACATTTTATCATTAGGTAGAAACTGCCAAATTGCTGAAGACATACTTCTTCTACTCTAAGCTCCCCAAAGAAAATGGGGATGTAACTGCTTCTTTAGTGTTCCCAGTGTTGGAAATTCTGCTCTCAGATGTTTATTGCCCTCATGGCTAAAATGTGAGATTTTACTGTTTTTAAGCTAAACTACTGTGTGTATTGGTGAAGTCAGCTTTTATATTTGTCAACTAATTTTCCTTTCATGTGTTATTTGGGCAACGTCTTTGTCGTAAGTTGCTTTCTTTTTGTTTTCCTGTAAGGGATGCTGCCACTTGATCTGATTGGGGTCATTTCCCTTCACTGGCTATCCATCTACCTTTATTTTGCTAAAGATTTTAAATTTGGGGTAGAAAAAGTTTCCTGATTCATTTTTCTCTAATAGTCCTTGGAAAGGAGTTTTCTATTAACATATTGAATGGAATCATCTTCACACTCTGTCAGTTTTGATTTCTACGTCTCTATTTCTGATCCACTTGAAATTTGGCTTAGGAATGATTATCCTCTTCCTCTTCTCTCCAATACTAGCAAATCATAGGTCAATATCTTTGATACTTAAATATAATACCTTTGCATTATACTGTTTATCTCAAATTTGTTTCCTTATGCTAGCCATCACATTTCTGTCCAAGCACAGAAGATACACTTTGGCAAACATGCATCTAAAATATCTGTGCAGCTTAAGGGCAAGTTGCAGTCCCAGTAGTACATGACCAGCAGAAAAGGAGCTCAAAGGGGATTTTTTGAGGTGTTCCATTTGTTTTGTCCTACCTCACAAGTCTCTTGCTTATATACAATGGTTTCCAATTTTGTGGTTGTATGAGGTTTCTCTGTGTGCAAATGTGTGTGTGTGTGTGTGTGTGTGTGTGTGTGTGTGTCTGAGCTTTTTCTTGGCACTTTTTTATTTGTTTTGTTCTGTTCTATTTTTATTTCATTGCATTTTATTTGATTTTAAGATGCCAGTTGGTTTTCTAATGAGAGAAAAAGATAGGGTGCGGGCATCTCACTTCTGGCCCACAACTTAGCCCAGGGTAGATATGGCACTCCAGACCCCCTTCCACACCCTGAGACAGCTTGACTTCCAGGTGATCTGGCACAATCAGACTCACAAGTTCACAGGAGGGACAGGATTCAGTCAGAGACAGCAAGGCAAGTTAACATATGAGATAACCAGATGACAATAGGCAAGCATAAGAATGTATGTAATAGAAACTAATGCCACATGGCACCATCAGAACTTAGCTCTCCTACCACAGCAAGCCCTGGATATCCTAACATACCTGAAAAGCAAGACTCTGACCAAAAATCTCAACTCATGAAGATGATAGAGGCCCCTAAGGAGGACACAAATAACTCCCTTAAAGAAATATAGAACACAGGTAAACAGGTTGAAGTCCTTAAAGAGGAAACACATAAATCCCTTAAAGAAATACAGGAAAATGCAACCAAACAGGTGAAGGAATTGAACAAAACCATCCAGGATCTAAAAATGGAAATAGAAACAATAAAGACATCATAAATGGAGGCAACTCTGGAGATGGAAAACATAGGAAAGAGATCAGGAGTTACAGATGCAAGCATCAACAACAACAGAATATAAGAGATAGAAGAGAGAGTCTCATACATAGAAAATATTAACACAATAGTCAAGGAAAATACAATGTGCAAAAACCTCCTAATCCCAACATCCAGGAAATTTAGGACACAATAAAAAGATCAAACCAAAGAATAATAGGAATAATAGAAGGAACAGATTTCCAACTCAAAAGGCCAACAAACATCTTCAACAAAGTCATAGAAGAAAACCTCCCTAACCTAAAGAAAGAAATGGACATAAACATACAAGAAGCCTACAGAACACCAAAATAAATCTGACCAAAAAAGAAATTCTACCCATCACATAATAATCAAAACACTAAGTGCACACAACAAAGAAAGAATATTAAAAGTTGTAAGGGAAAAAGGCCAAGTAACATATAAAGAAAGGCAGACTTATCAGAATTAAACCAGATTTCTCAACACAGACTGTAAAAGCCAGAACACCTTAGACAGATGTTATACAAACCATAAAAGAACATAAATGCCAACCTAGGCTACTATATGCAGCAAAACTCTCAATCATCATAGATGGAGAAACCAAGATATTCCAGGACAAAATCAAACTTAAGCATTATCTTTCATCTAATCCAGCCCTACAGAGAATATTAGAAGGAAAACTCCAACACAAAGAGAGAAACTATACCTATGAAAAACCAAGAAATTAATCATCTCACAATAAACACAAAAGAAGAGAACAACACAAGCATAATACCAACACTAACAACAAAAATAATAGGAACCAGCAATCATTTGTCTTTAATATCTCTCAAAATCAATGGATTCAATTTCCCAATAAAGACATAGGATACCAGACTGGATACATAAACAGGACCCAGCATTTTGTTGCATACTAGAAACACATATCAATGACAAAGACTGACACACTACATCAGAGTAAAAGGCTGGAAAAAATTTCCAAGCAAATGGTCCCAAGAAACAAGCTGGAGTAGCCATTGTGATATTCAATAAAATAGACTATCAATCAAAAATCTTATCAAATCATATCAAAATATATGTGGAAGGACACTTCATACTCATCAAAGGAAAAATCCACCAAAATGAACTCTCAATTCTAAACATATATGCCCCAAATGCAAGGGCACCTACATTTGTAAAAGAAACATGGTTAAGCTCAAAACATACATTGATCTTCACACCACAATAATAGTGGAAGATTTCAACACCCCACTCTAACCAATATTCACATATTCATAGAGAATCTCTCTACTGAAGGATAACTTGGCCAGAGAAGAAAGAAAGAAATTAAAGACTTTCTAGAATTTAATAAAAATGAAGGCATAGTATACCCAAGCTTATGAGACACAATGAAAGCAGTGCTAAGAGGAAAATTTATAGCACTGAGTACTTTGTAAAGATATTCGAGAGATCCTATACTAGCACATCTGAAAGATATAGAGCAGAAAGAAGCAAACACACCCAAAATAGTAGATGGCAGGAAATAATCAAACTCAGGACTGAAATCAACTAATTAAAAACAATAAGAACTGTACAAAGAATCAAAAAATAAGAGTTGGTTCTTTGAGAAAATCAACAAGATAGATAAACCTTTAGCCAAACTAGCTAAAGGGCGCAGAGACAGTATACAAATTAACAAAATCAGGAATGAAAAGGGAGACATAACAGAAACTGTGAAAATTCAGAAAATGATCAGATCCCACTACAAAAACCTACACTCAACAAAACTGGAAAATCTAAAGTAAATTAATGATTTTCTAGACAAATACCAGGTACCAAGTTAATCAGGACTGTACAAACTATCTAAACAGTCCCATAACCCCAAAAGAAATAGAAGCGTTAAAAGTCTCCCAATCAAAAAAATCCAAGATCCAAATGGTTTTAGTGCAGAATTCTATCAAACCTTCAAAGAAGACCCATTGCCATTACTTCTGAAACTATTTCACAAAATAGAAACAGAAGGTATACTAACCTAATTCATTCTATGAAGCTATAGTTACACTGATACCTAAGCCACACAAAGACCCAACAAAGAAAAGGAACTTCAGATCAGTTTCGCTTATGATTATCAATGCAAAAATACTCAATAAAATTCTCACAAACTGAATCCAAGAACACATCAAAACCATCATTCACCACAATCAAGTAGGCTTAATCCCAGGGATGCAGAGATGGTTCACTATATGGAAATCCATTAATGTAATCCACTACATAAACAAACTCAAAGAAAAAAACAGATGATCATCTCATTAAATGTTGAAAAATCTTTCAACAAAATATAACATCCATTCATGTTAAAAGTCTTAGAAAAATAAATAATTCAAGACACATACCTAAACATAATAAAAGCAATATACAGCAAACCAGCAGCCAACATCAAATTAAACAGGGAAAAAATTGAAACAATCCCACTAAAATCAGGGACAAGTCAAGGGTGCCCACTCACTCCCTATTTATTCAATATAGTACTCGAATTTCTAGTAGAACAGTTAGACAACTAAAGGAGGTCAAAGGATACATATTGGAAAGGAAGAAGTCAAGGATCACTATTTGCAGATGTTAAGATAGTATACATAAGCAACCCCAAATATTATACCAGAGAACTCGTTCAGCTAATAAACAACTTCAGCAAAGAGGATGGATATGAAATTAACTCTAACATATCAGTATTCTTCTTCTATACAAAGAATAAATAGGCTTAGAAAGAAATTAAGGAAACAACACCCTTCACAGTAGTCACAAATAATATAAAATGTCTTGGGGTAACTCTAACCAAGCAAGTGAGAGATCTTTATGACAAGACCTTTAAGATCCTGAAGAAAGAAATCAACAAAGACCTCAGAAGACAGAATGATCTCCAATGCTCATCGATTAGTAGAATTGACGTAGTAAAAATGGTCATCTTACCAAAACCAATCTACAGATTCAATGCAATTCCCATCAAAATTCCAACTTAATACTTTACAGAGATGAAAAGAGCAATTCTAAACATCATCTGGAATAACAAAAATAAAACAGGATACAGAAAACAAGTCTCAACAATTAAAGAACTTCTGGGGGAATCTCCAACACAGAGCTGACCCTGTGCCACAGTTCTCCATTCCCAGGTCCTGCCAAGACAGAGCCAGTCTCCCAGGAGTGCTGACACACCTGTGAAGACAGGTAGGACCACCACTTCTGCTCCAAGGGACCTGCCCAGAGGTCTCAGGACACAGGAACTGAGGAGCATCCTGGAACAAGATCCTTCCAGTTTCCATCTGTGCTTGGCGCTGACCCTGTGCCACAGCTCTCTGTTCCCAGATCCCACATGGAGAGAGCAGGTCTCCAAGAAATGCTGACACACCTGAGAGCACATGTCAGACCACCACTTCTGCTCAAATTCCTAGCCCAAGAGGAACCTGCACAGAGCCATCAGGACATGGGAACTAAGGAACTGCAGGAGACAGGAGCCTTCTAGTTTCTATCTATGCCCTGGAACTGATCCTGTGCCACAGCTCTCCCTACCCAAATTCCTCCAAGAGAGAACTGGTCTCCCAGGAGTACTGACAGACAAGCTTAGAGGAGGGACAAGCCACAGTCAGAGACAGCAAGACCAGCTAACACCAGAAATAACCAGATGGTGAGAGGCAGGGGCAACAGAAACCAAGGCAACTTGGGACCAACAGAACTCAGTTCTCCCACTACAGCAAACCCTGGATTCCCCCAACACACCAGTAAAGCATGAGGACTTTAAGAAGGACATAAATAACTTCATTAAAGAAATACATAAGAACAGAGGTAAACAGGTAGAAGACCTTAAAGAGGAAACACAAAAATCCATTAAAGAATTACAAGAAAACACAACAGAACAGGTGAAGGAACTGAACAAAACCATCCAGGATCTAAAAATGGAAAAAAAACAATAAAGAAATTACAAAGGGAGACAACCCTGGAGATCGAAAACCAAGGAAAGAGATCAGGAGTCATAAATGCAAGCATCACCAACAGGATACAAGACATAGAAGAGAGAATCTCAGGTGCAGAAGAGACCATAGAAAACACTGACACATCCATCAAAGAAAATGCAAAAAGCAAAATGCTCCTAACACAAAACATCCAGGAAATCCAGGACACAATGAGAAGACCAAACCTAAGGATAATAGGTATAGAAAAGAGCAAAGATTCCCAGCTTAAAGAGCCAGTAAACATCTTCAACAAAATTACAGAAGAAAACTTCCCTAACCTAAAGAAAGAGATGCCCATAAACATATAAGAAGCATACAGAACTCCAAATAGATTGTACCAGAAAAGAAATTCCTCCTGTCATATAATAGTCAAAACACCAAATGCACTAAACAAAGAAAGAATATTAAAAGCAGTAAGGGAAAAAGTTCAAGTAACATATAAAGGCAGACCTATCAGAACTAAACCAGACTTCTCACCAGAGACTATGAAAGATAGAAGATCCTGGGCAGATTTCATACAAACCATAAAAGAACACAAATGCCAGTTCAGGTTACTATACCCAGCAAGACTTTCAATTACCATAGATGGAGAAACCAAGATATTCCATGACAAACCCAAATTTACACAATATCTTTCCACAAATCCAGCCCTACAAAGGATGACAAATGGAAAACTCCAAAACAAGAAGAAAAACTACACCCTAGAAAAAGCAAGAAAGTAATTTTCTTTCAACAAACCCAAAAGAAGATAGCCATACAAACATAATTTCTCCTCTAACAACAAAAATAACAGGAAGCAACAATCACTACTCCTTAATATCTCTTAACGTCAATGGACTCAATTCCCCAATAAAAAGACATAGACTAACAGACTGGATACATAAACAGGACCCAGCATTTTGCTGTACAGGAAATGCACCTCAGTGTCAAAGACAGACACTACCTCAGAATAAAGACTGGAAAACAATTTTCCAAGCAAACGGTCCGAAGAAACAAGCTGGAGTATGCCTTTCCCCCAGTCTTGAGTAAACTAAACAGACCCACAATGGTTTTATAACCTAGCTAGAGTCTCTGACCTCACAGCATTTGCAATTTTCTACACTAGTAGAATGCCCACTGAGCTTGTTTTGCAACTCAATCCAACAGAAATAAAGGATGGGTCTGTGGGCTCTCCCTATATAAATGCAGTGCTAAATATTAAACATTGAGCCTTGATCAGAACCTTTGTCTTGGCTTCATCCTTCTCTTGCCTGCTTGCCCCACATCCACCCACCTCATCCTTTTTCATTTCCAGCCACCTTTTCACATAACCAAGTTCATCCATGACCACTGGTCAGCTATACTGGAGTAGCCATTCTAATACTTAATGAAATTAACTTTCAACCAAAAGTTATCAAAAAAGATATGGAAGAACACTTCATACGCATCAAAGGCAAAATCTAACAACTCTCAATTCTGAAAATCTATGTTTCAAATGCAAGGGCACATACATTCATAAAAGAAACTTTACTAAAGTTCACAGCACACATTGTACTTCACACAATCATAGTGGGACCCACTCTCATCAAAGGACAGATCATGGAAACAGAAACTAAACAGAAACACAGTGAATCTACCAGAAGTTATAAACCAAATGGATTTAACAGATATCTATAAGACATTTCATCCTAAAACAAAAGAATATACTTTTTTTCTCAGCACCACATGGTACTTTCTCCAAAACTGACCATATAATGTCATAAAACAGGCCTCAACAGATAAAAGAAGATTGAAATAATCCCATACATCCTATCAGAACACTACAGACTAAGGCTGGTCTTCAATATCAAAAACAACAGAAAGCCCACATGCACATGGAAGCTGAACAACACTCTACCTAATGATAACTTGATCAAGGAAGAAAATAAAGAAATTAAAGACTTTTTAAAATTTAATGAAAATAAAGGTAAACATACCTAAACTTATGGGACACAATGAAAGCAGTACTAAGAGGAAAACTCATAGCTCAGAGGGCCTCAAAAAAGAAATTGGAAAGAGCATACACTAGAGCTCCCAAGGACTAAGCCATCAACCAAGGAGTACACATGGCTCCAGCTGCATATGTAGCAGAGGAAAGCCTTGTCAGGCAACAATGGAAGGAGAGATGCTTGGTCCTATGAAGGCTCGATAGATGCCCCACTGTAGGGGAATCAAGGACCAGAAGGTGGGAGTGGAGGTGGGTAGAGGAACACCCTCATAGAAGCAGGGGGAGAGAGGATGGGATAGGGGCTTTCCTGAAGTGGGGAACCTGGAAAGGGTATAACATTTGAAATGTAAATAAAGAAAATATCCACTAAAAAAAGGATTAAAAAATGTTCATTCACCACAATCAAGTAGGCTTCATCTCAGGGATGCAGTCATGGTTCAATATATGAAAATCCATCAATCTAATCCACTACATAAACAAACTCAAAGAAAAAAAAAACACATGATCATTTCATTAGATGCTGAAAAAGCATTTGACAAACTTCAACATCCCTTCATGTTAAAAGTCTTGGAAAGATCAGGAATTCAAGACCCATACATAAATATATTGAAAGTAGTATACAGCAAACCAGTAGCCAACATCAAATTAAATGGAGAGAAACTTGAAGCAATCCCACTAAAATCAGGAACTAGACAAAGCTGCCCACTCTCCCATCTATTTAATATAGGCAGAGCAATTAGACAACAAATGGAGGTCAAACGGATACAAATTTGAAAGGATAAAGTCAAAATATTACTATTTGCAAATGATATGATAGTATACTTAAGGGACCCCAAAAATTCCACCAGAGAATTTGTACAGCTGATAAACAACTTCAACAAAGAGGCTAGATATAAAATTAACTCAAACAAATCAGTAGCCTTCCTATACTCAAAGGATAAAGAGGCTGAGAAAGAAATTAGGGAAACAACACCCTTCACAATAGTCACAAACAATATAAAATATCTTGGTGTGATTCTAACCAAACAAACGAGAGAACTGTAAAATAAGAACTTCAAGTCTCTGAAGAAAGAACTCAAAGAAGACCTCAGAAGATGGTAAGATCTCCCATGCTCATGGATTGGTAGGATTAATATAGCAAAAATGGCCATCTTGCCAAAAGCAATCTACTTTTTGCATTTGAATCTACAAAGATTCAATAAAATTCCCATCAAATTTCCAACTCAATTCTTCATAGAGTTAGAAAAATCAATTCTCAAATTCACTTGGAATAACAAAAACTCTGGATATTGAAAACTGTTCTCAACAATAAAAGAACATCTAGGGGGCTGGAGAGATGGCTCAGTGGGTAAGAGCACTGACTGCTCTTCTGAAGGTCCTGAGTTCAAATCCCAGCAACCGCATGGTGGCTCACAACCATCTGTAATGAGATCTGATGCCCTCTTCTGGAGTGTCTGACGACAGCTTCAGTGTACTACATATAATAAATAAATCTATTTAAAAAAAAAAGAACATCTAGGGGAATCACCCTTTGTGACCTCAAGCTGTACTACAGAGCAATAGTGATAAAAACTGCATGGTACTGATACAGTGACAGGCAGGTAGATCAATGGAATAGAATTGAAGACCCAGAAATGAACCCACACACCTTATGGTCACTTGACCTTTGACAAGAAGCTAAACCCATCCAGTGGAAAAAAGACAGCATTTTCAACAAATGGTGCTCATTCAACAGGAGGGCAGCATGTAGAAGAATTCGAATTGATCCATTTTTATCTCCCTGTACAAAGCTCAAGTCCAAGTGGATCAAGAACCTCCACATAAAACCAGATACACTGAAACTTACAGAGGAGAAAGTAGGGGAAAGCCTCGAATACATGGCACACAGAAAAATTCCTGAACAGAACACCAACGGTTTACGCTCTAAGATCAAGAATTGACAAATGGGACCTCATAAAATTGCTAAGCTTCTATAAGGCAAAGGACACTGTCAATAGGACAAAACAGCAACCAACAGATTGGGGAAAGATCTTTACCAGTCCTATACCTGATAGAGGGCTAGTATCCAATATATACAAAAAAACTCAAGAAGTTAGACTCCAGAAAACCAAATAGCAGGTAACAGAACTAAATGAAGAATTCTCAACTGAGGAATCTCAACTAGTCAAGAAGCACCTAAAGAAATGTTCGACTTCCTTACTCACCAGAGAAATATAAATCAAAATGACCCTGAGATTCCAGGGTCATCAGAATGGCTAAGATCAAAAACTCAGGTAACAGCACATGTTGGTGAGGATGTGGAAAAAGAGAAACATTCCTCCATTGCTGGTGGGATTTAAAAAATGGTGCAACCACTTTGGAAATCAAGCTGACAGTTTTTCATAAAATTGGAAATAACTACCTGAAGACAGAGCTATACCACTCCTGGGCATATGTGAAAAGATGCTCCAACATATAACAAGGACACATGCTCCACTATGTTCATAGCAGCCTTATTTTTAATAGCCAGAAGCTGGAACTGAAGATTAGATACAGAAAATGTAGTATATTTATACAATGGACTACTACTCAGCTATTAAAAATGACAACTTCATAAACTTTGTAGGCAAATGGATGGAACTAGAAAATATCATCCTGAGAGAGGTAACCAAGACCCTAAAGGAATACATGGTATGTACTTATAGGTAAATATTAGCCCAAAATCTTAGAATGCCCATGATGCAACTCAAAGACAATATGAAGCTTAATAAGAAGAAAGGCCAAAGTGTGGATGTTTCAAACCCACTTAGAAGAGGGAACAAAGTAATCACAAGAGGCAGAGGGAGAGAGGAACTTGGGTGGAAGAGGGGAGAGGGAGGAAAAAAGGGTGATCAGGACCAGGCATGGGAAAAGAAGAGAAGACCCGAGGGTCAGGAGAACAAATAGAAATAAATATCAGTGCGGGGCAGGGAACTTGGGGAACCATTAGACAGTCCCAGACATCAGTTGAGGGTAGATTTAGAGGTGTTGATCTAAAAGTAAATGTAACTGGGCAACAAAGTTGAGGGAGGATTTAGAGATGTTGAGCTAGGAGTAAAGTTAAGGGCACAATAGTTTTGGAAGTCTTAGCAGAGTCCAGCCACAGAGCCAATAAGGTAGTTTAAAATGAGCTAATGTGTATGGGCAGGTGAGTCCTACAACTTTCAGGAAGCTTAAAGGGGTACAGCCAAAACTCAACACTACAGAAGGCTGTGACCTCCCTCTAGCCTTGAGCAGGCTAATCAGACCATAATTGTCTGCCACAATAGGTCTACTGCCAACCTGGGTGGAGTCTTCTGACTTAGGTGGAAATCTATTGTTCTTCCACATCTACAGCTTCCTGAAAGAAGCTGACTACCTGCTGAGCAACTGAGCTTGTTTTGAGACAAGATCCTAGCAAAATTGGAGGGGGAAAGGGATGGGTTTCCCCTATATATTCAGAGTCAAACATTAAACATTGAGCCTTGATCAGAAAGAACTTTGTCTTGGCTCATTATTTTCTATCACCTGTTCATTCCTTTTCATTCCCAGCTCTCCTTCCAGGTGTAGCCAGTTCTCTGTGGCAACAGGATGGCTACAGGAGGTGCTTGACCCGATGGAGGCTTGATGACCCAGAGAAGGGGGGGTGTTAGAGGGGTAAGGCAGGAGTGGGTGGGTGGGTGGAGGAGCACCTCTTAGAGGCAAAGGGGAAGGAGATGTGGTGGAGGGTTCTTGGAGGGGCTACAAGGAAGGGGAATAACATTTGAAATGTAAACAAATAAAATGATTAATTTAAAAAAAAGGATAGGGTGTGCATTTGAGTGAGTGGAAAGCATCTGGGAGGGATTGGGGGAAGGAGAATGCTGATCATAATAATTGTAAAACATTCCATTTTCAATAAAAATAAATAAAATAAAATGCCTGTGTGGAAATCTATTAGTCTTCCCTAGAGTGGTGCTCTCTAATTGGTCATTTAATACCAAATGGTCACCCTCAAATCATATACACAGAAACAGGACTAAATGAACTCAGCATGCAATATTTATAAATTTATGTGCATTATGTATGGAGCAATAATAATTAAATAAAAAGAGATATAAATTTGAGAAGGAATGAAGACAGGAATGGGAGGGGATGGAAGGACAAGAGGAAGGAAATGATACAATTTTATTTTAATTTGAAAAAGATGACAAAAAATAAAAATACTTCAGATGAGAAAAAAAGGCAGCTAAATATAATGACTTTCAGAAACAACAAAATTTTCTTGGAATTTAATAAAAATAAAAAATATATCCTCTTTCAAAGTATTCTTGAGATAGCTTTCTTTCAAATACGCTTACAGTCTAATATATTAAGTTGTATAAGAAACTGTTTAGGAATTACATTGTAATCATATTGCTATGATGTAGTTACATGAAATTATATATTTATTAAACAAAGTTGGTTATTTCTACAGAATAGGATGAAGAATATATTTCTACTTACTTGAATTTTTGAGCTGAATTCTATATATTACTTAGTTTAATAATTATATAATACATTCTACTTTTACTCTCCTAGATATTTTTAATAATTTTTGAATAGATCACAACTCTTTTTTTGTTGTTTAAACAATTTTTGTTTAAAAAGTTACTTCTTTGTATGGCAATTGTATAGCAGTCCATGTCACCAAATTTTATAATTTCTAAGAAGAATTTTCAACTAAGTATTCTGGCTACTGAAGATACACTATCAAAGCTAACATAAATATTGATAAGAATGAACACTGTTTTCTAACTACATGGAATATTGCTTTGAAAATAATGTAACCCTAGGCTGCCTGGTATAATGGTTGGCTTGGTAAGGTGGCTTAGTGGGTAGAGATGGCTCTGATAAGCCTGATGGCCTGAGTTATATCCTGAGGAACCAGATGGTAGAAAAAGAAAATCAACTCCTACAAGTTGTCCTCTGGGCTCCACACACATTCCATGTAATTTAAAAGCAAATGTACAATACTAGTGTTTCTAGCAAGACTTTATATGTGAGTATGGGAGCATATTGTTGTCCTCTAGTTCAAGGATGAAAGAACAATAGAATCCTCAAGATAGTTTGGGATGTTGAAAAGGTGTGGCAAGCTCACTCTGTGTGTCCAGTGGTTCTGTGAGCATAGGAAGTTTTTTAGAAAAGCCATATCTTGGAAGAAGTGAGCTAGGAGAGAGTTAAAGTACTCCATTCACAAATGTGAATGTTCTTGACCACTCTGAGTCATGAAGATATAAAAATTCTTGTACGCACTGGTAGAACCTATACAGTAGTAGCAGTTGAAAGACTTACATTCCCAGAAGCCATAGTGACAAGAGATTAGACTCTGTGGCAACAGTTAAGGCTGGAGCCCAAAGCTAAATGCAAGACACAGCTGAGTGCAATAGATAGAAAGGCAGGACCCTTGAGATCTGAGAGGATCATCAACTCCATCCTCCAAGGACAATCATTGATTGTTCATGCTAACAGAAGAAATGTCAAGTCCATTCAACAATGATTTTGAGACACCCTTTTCAAAAGTCAAGATGATACATAAGCCTTAAAGAAGCTAGAAAAGAAACACAAAGTTAACTGAAAATAAGATGTAGAAATTAATAAATGTGGAAGTGAAAATCATCAATGGAGTTAAACATCAAGAAATAGTAAAGTCGATATTGGTAAAACTAAATATCCATTCTTTGGGATGGTTAATGCAGAAGATAAGCTTTGGCCAGTAAGACAGCACAGAGCAGAATAAAAGCATTAAGAAACCTAAGTAAAAAGAAGCCAGATGAGTAAGAAAAGAAATAATGTTAAAAACTAAAAGTGAGACAGGAAAAGGCTATATAGAGGGAAGCTGGATCCCACCAAAGTGTGTGGTGCACATACATTAAACTAGCACACTGTATCTCATTAATAGGATAATAAATATATAACCAATACAAAGGAATAGAATAATAATAATAATAATAATAATAATAATAACCAAATCAAACAAATGTAAAGAGAAATGTGTTCAAGGAGTTTCTACATTAGCAACTAAAAGTTATTCAATAAGGTAGAAAGGTAGATAGAATACACCCCTATTCATCACAGGACGTGAACTCCTTGGGCTTCTGACTTCAGGACAGCCTCTAGTCACCACTCTGTTTTCTGTGTTGTTCAATGTGAATTCCTCATGGACGCCCACTCAGTGAGAGTCATGATCATGGCGTACTTAGGACAGCGTTTGCCACAAACAGTTCATCTCTAAATGTCCATTCTACTCTGTAGTAGTGAAAAGGTGAGAAGGCATTTTAATTGTTACAGTGTGGACAAGGGACTGCTTAAATAGGCAGTAGAGGTTGTAGCTAAGCATTCACATCACATACTTAGGGTGATTTGTAGTGACTTGATAAACTATTCTAGATGTATTATTTCAAGAAATAAAAGGAAACTGCAGTGGAGGTTGATATGGGTGGTTAAAGGAGAATTTTGTCTCTTTGAATATTCACAATGCAAATACAGGATATATAATCTATAAAGAGAAACATTGAGTTAAAATCATGTTTAAATTATCTAGAAGTATCCCAGGAAGAGCCTGCATGGCTTTGCTGTCATTATGTCACAAACACTCCCATGTGCCCTCCCTCCCTAGTTTCTCCATTCACCTGTAGACATTACTTGCGTTCCTCATTCCCATTGCATAGATAACTGGATGAGCTTATCCTTACCTTTTCCTGCTCTTATTTTTTTAATTTTCCAAATTCAATTAGATTCAATTAGAATCTCCAAGCAACACTAGACTATTTTAAGCATCCAGACAACATACAAAGGCATCCAATACACTGTTATTTAACTTTGTGTTACACACCACTATATAACAAGTGGTCATATTTGCTTGGAATATAATTCTTATTTAGCAAGGCATAAGTTTGTATAGAAGCAAAACTAATAGGACTTGAAGGAAGGGGGAATAAAGGAGAATATATTGATTTTTGGAGAAAGAGGGAATAAATGAGACAATATTGATTTGGGAGTCGGTACTATTATTGACATTCCAGTTAACCCAAACCTTCCATTACTCATCTTGGGGTGCTGCTCTCCATCTGAAACTCCTTTTTAGGGCGCCCTTGACCTCTTTGTTACGAAGACTGTAAATAAAAGGGTTCAAGGTCGGTGTGACTACTGCATAGACCACGCTGGCCATGCGGTCATAGCGCGCTGAGTAGGCAGATGATGGACGGAAGTAGACGGAGAGGACTGAGCCAAAGAAAAGTGATACAACCACCAAGTGGGCCCCACAGGTGGAGAAGACACGGTGCCTGCCTCCTGTGGTCCGCATTCCAAGCACTGCCACGAGGATGTGTGCGTAGGAGAGGGACACAAGGAGCAGAGGGGTCAACACCACTGCTAGGCCCTCTGAGAAGATGGCAGTCTCTGCCGTTGATGTGTCAGAGGTTGCCAAGCTCAGCATTACGGTCATGTCACAAAAGAAGTGGCGCACTGGGGCTGAGCGAGGGTAGGAGAGAGCAGAGATGAGCAGTGTATGCAGTAGAGAGTGCAGATGGGCCACAGCCCAGGATGCAGCCACCAGCGCAAAGCAGCGCCAGGGCGTCATGACTACACCATAGTGCAGCGGTCTGCACACAGCCTCCGCGCGGTCATAGGACATGGCTGCCAGGAGGTAGCTCTCGGTGATGCCCAGAGCTACAAAGAAGTACATCTGGGCAAAGCAAGCCTGGAAGGACATGGCTTGGCCCGGGTGGAGCAGGGTGACCAACAGTCTGGGGACAGTGACTGTGGTAAAACAGACATCCACGAGGCTCAGGTGACCCAGGAAATAATACATGGGGGAGCACAGAGCCCCGTCGGACCTCACCAGCACCACCATGCTCAGATTGCCCAGGGCATTGAGCAGGTAAATGCTAAGGAAAAGCAGAAACAGCATCGGGTGGGGATCTGTGCCATCCATCAAGCCAAGGAGCTGGAATTGTGGTCGGTACGTGAGGTTGGTCAAAGCCATGGAGGTCAGGTACCCATAGGAATGCTGAAGGAAGAGATAGGACAGGGAATCTTAGTTCTGGAAACCCCAAGTAGATTTCCTGGACCTCCAGGTACCACATATAATCTTAAAATTAAAGATTTTAATACTTTAAATCTATTTGCCATTTTTCCTGATTATTTGTCTGTACCACATGTATGCCTGAGTAGCCTACTCATATGAATGAAGTAGGATATTTTTCCTGGAGAGATTGGGAAGAGTTCAAAGGAAAATGACCTGAATTGGTCCTTGGGAATGGGCAAGAGTTTATTAAACCAAACTTCCGGCTCCTTATAAGGAGAGGACGTATATATGGGGTTGTTGGTATAGAAAGAAAGACTGAAACACCCACAGATGGCACAGGGACAAAGCCTGTCCTTGCTCTGAACTCAGCTCATAAAATCAGTTGGACAGAAAACTTCCAAATTTCTGTAATCTCAAAAGTAATGCTCTCATTTGTCCCCATTCAACATCTTCCTGAAAGCCCTATACCCTTCCCACACTGCTCTAAGACCCTAGAACTTTATATGGCTGAGATGACCTGCCCACCACCTGCCAAGAGAATGGGATCATGTTTCTGGGTGGTCCTAGAAGATAATGGGGGAAGTGAACATCAAGAAAAAGCCGCACCACACTGCCCTGTTCAGAGATCTGTGCACAATAAGGATCCCTTGAATGAAGCTTTCTGTAGTCCAATGAGTGAACACAGGAGATGGGCGGACAGTAGAGGAGACAGAATGATGACCAGTCAATCAACTGCCAGGACAACTTTTCAGGCTTTCCCACCTGTTAATTTTCCTTCCTCTGTCATCACTCAGGAGCTGTCCTGGGGAACTTGCTTGCTAAGAACAGGAAAACCACCTTTGTACCTTGGGACCCCTCACTCCGTCCTTTATGTCAGTACCAGGCCTTTCTTCCCAACTGCTCCCTTAGATGTGTATGTGGTGCAGCAGAAAAAGCATGACTTTGAAATCAAAGATGCCTGCGTTTTATCCTGGTTGTCTGTGTAATCACAGAACTCCTTTCATTTAGTCTCTACTCTCCTGACCTGTAAAATGAGCCTACTGATTCCTCTCTTAGATGCTTGATATCAACCTTAAATGAGACAGTATACTTCAAGGATTAAGCAAGTCACGGATGCTGACTGGTGGTAGCTCCCTTTCTCTGATACCTGATGGCTTTTTTCTGCTCTCTGATGGGTTCCTAGCAGCTTTTTGAGATAGATCAGTCTGACACTAGAGGTCTATTCTTATTTAGTTATTTTAGTTGGTTTAATTGAACTGAAGCTGGTTGTCATGTAACTGCTACAAATAGTCTCAATTTAACCTCTGGGTATAGTGTGTGCCAAGCTGGTTTTCTCTATGGCTTTTTCCAGGCAGTGAAAGCAATCTGTTCTATATCTGCTAAGTCTATCTTTCTTCAACTTATGGTGCTCAAGATCCAGTCTTAAAGGATCCAATTTCCATGTCCTTTTCATTCTGGTCACTCTTTTTTGACATTTTCTTAACAGAAACAGATAGTGTTCCAGCTGGGGCTGAGCTGTGTAAAGTTTCCTGAGCAGTATAATGGCCAACCACGTAGTTCATGCCCACTTCTAAGTGATTGGTCAAGGTCAAGCACTGGATTGACCAACGAGACTACAGAGCTAAGTTAGCCAGTGACCTAACCTCAAGCAATGTAGCAAACTCCACCTTAAATGTGTGTGTCAAGAAGGGAATCACCTCTCTGCCCAGTTTATTTAAAGGAGATTCCAGGGGAGATCTGAGGTTGAGTTTGGAAGCATGAGTACACTATTGCAAGCACGGGCTCACAGGAGTGGGAAGAACATTGGCAAGAAGGGAAGTAGAATGTAAAGACACAGAAAGATCATTTGTGGGAGGGTGGAAGCTCAGTCACACCCTCTTTCACAGACACCAAGTAGAGTGGGAGGCAATGAGACAGGAGGAAGGGAAGACACACAGCAAGAACTGGCAGGAATGTGCTGGGTTCTCTCACCTGCAGTCTGCTCACCAGTCCCAAAACTGTCTGAAGCCCATGGAGACTGGTCTCCCTCCTGGCCAGAACTCACCAGTCATGGAGGTAGATGCATTGCCTTCCATCCTGAGATAATGATCCAGAGATGTGAGTTTCCTGTGGACTAGAGAGAGGAAAATCCGGAGCAGTAAAAGACCTGGGTGTTCCTCCCAGCCAGCTTTCTTGCCTAGCCAGCTCAAGTCTTGCCCACTGGAGACAGTGTGGATGGTTCAGAGTGCTGCCTAAAGCCTTCCAACATGGTTCTCAGAATTTTAAAAAAAAAAAAAAACTTTTATTAGATATTTTCTTTATTTACATTTCAGATGTTATTTCCTTTCCTAGTTTCCCCTCCAAAAACACCCTATCCTATCCCTCCTCCCCCTACTCACCAACCACACACTCCTGCTTCCTTATCCTGGTATTCCCCTATACTATGGCTTAGAGTCCTCTCAGGACCAAGGGCCTCTCTATCCTTTGATGTTCAACAAGGCCATCCTCTGCTACATATACAGCAGGAGCCATGAATGACTCCATGTGTACTCTTTGGTTGGTAGTTTAGTCCCTGGGAGATCTGGGGGTATTTGTTTGTTCACACTGTTGTTGTTCTTATGGGGCTAGAAGCTCCTTCAGGTCATTGAGTCCTTACTCTAGCTTCTTTTTTTTTTAAGTCTCTAGTTCCATAATCTACTTTCTTTTTATTATTATTTATTTATTTATTTTCTGTATTTTTTTATTTACATTCCAATGATTTCCCCTTTCCAGGTTCCTCCCTCCCCAAAAGTCCCATAAGCCCCCTTCCCTCCCTCTTTTCTCCATTCAACCCCCTCTTGCTTCTCTGTCCTGGCATTCCCCTACATCCAGTCTTTCCAAGACCAGGGGTCTCTCCTTCCATCTTCTTGGAAATCTATTGATATGCGAATTGTGTCTAGGGTATTCCGAGATTCTGGGTTAATATCCCCTTATCAGTAACTGCATACCATGTGTGTTCTTTTGTGATTGGGTTACCTCACTAAGGATGATATTTTCCAGTTCTGACCATTTGCCTAGGAATTTCGTGAGTTCATTGTTTTTAATTTCAGAGTAGTATTCCATTGTGTAAATATACCACATCTTCTGAATCCATTCCTCCATTGAGGGGCATCTGGGTTCTTTCCAGTTTCTGGTTATTATAAATAAGGTTACTATGAACATAGTGGAGCATGTGTCCTTATTGCATGCAGGTAAAGCCTCTGGGTATATGCCCAGGAGTGGTATAGCAGGATCCTCCGGGAGTGTCATGCCCAGTTTTCTGAGGAACCGCCAGACTGCTTTCCAGAGTGGTTGTACCCAGAATTCTAATCCAGTCTTCCCATTAGCTGCTTCCAGAAGTTTCCCCTTCCCTGGAGGCTAGCCTGGTTGACCTTTTCACTGCTTCTCACATCTTTCTCACAAACCTTCCCAACATCCTGTTCCCTTCCAAAGATACCATTCCTCCCCTACTCCCGCACCTAAACCTAGCTTCCCTTCCCCCACCCCCAGAAGCCTCACACCCTCTCTGGACCTCTGGAGTGCCCTTTGATTCCTCTCTCCCTTTTCTAGCTCATATTTACATGTGGAACTCAGTTGTTGCTGGTGATTTTTTTTCTGCTGTGCTGCTTATCTTCCCCTAGATGATGAACCTTCTAAACAAATTCAATTGTCTTTTCACATCTGAATTTGCCAGGGCTTTGACCTAATTCTCTTGGAAATCCTGGAGGGCTCCACAGAGAAGGTTGCAGCTTGAAACCATTCAACCAAGCAGACATGGGTAGAAGAGATTATTTTTTTCAAAATAGGGAATTATAAGGGGAAGTTACTTGATCTCTTTGAGCTGCTTTTTTTCTTCCCTCTAAAAGTGAAATGATTAAGAGCTGGAAATGGAAAGCACATGCTGAGTTAGAAGGATCACTTTAGTCCTGGAGTTTAAGAGCAGTTTGTGCAATATAGTAAGACTCCATCTAAATATATATATAATAATTCCACATCCTCAAAAACACTTAGCAAATAGTAGGTGCCTAATAAATGTGACTCCCCCAGGCTCCTAGTTATTTTTGATAATATGAGATATGCTGTCTGCTCCTGAAACACTTGGCACAGGACTGAGTTCTAGGATACTAGAGACTTCTTCAGTACCCGAGTAGGGCAGGTACTACATAGGAATGACTTATTTAAGAGATCAGAATGAAGCAGAGGTACATAATACATAGGACCAGCAACATTTTCTCCCAGGCACCTGCTGCCCTAAACCTCATGCAGAATCAATAATGCACCAGTAGCTCAGTTACACGAAGACCCAGAGCTTGGTGATGCATACCCACACAGGACACAGGTATGTCCTGACATATCCAGACACACAGACATACCAGAGACACACTCACAGAGATACAGATGTTAATTACTCATACAGAGACATACACATAGTCCATGCACAATAGAAAACAGTCATATGTGTCGCATGCACCCGAACACAGGAAGAAATGACAGAAACATGACAATCGCAATGGACTCTCCACACACAATGAAACCCAGCCCATGACTAGACACACACGACCCATCAATTCTGTCCTTGATCTCTATATCTGTAGGTCTGTCTGCCATATCAGCATGGCAGGGGAAACGGTGTCTCCAACACTCTCAGCTGAAGTACTTCTGTCTACTTCCTTGAATCTCATTTCTTCCTGGGCAGCCTCTGTTCTTTCAATGGAAACCAGAAAGCTTTCTCTTCGATAGCAATTTTAAGATCTATTATAAGATAAACCCTTTCTATTCGAAAGACAATTGTCTCTCTTCTACTTTGCTCTGTCAGTTCCTCACTCATTTCTTCTCAAACCTTTGTTCAACTGCCTCACTATTGTATCTACTCCGTGTCAGGCAGTTACTTGAGCACTGGGCAAGGAGTATATTCACAGATGAACATGACACAATCAGAGTTCTAACCTTCCTGTTTTGTTACCAGGCAAGGGACAATGAGTTTTAGGCGCCTTACCCAATACCATGCTCCAAGCCTAGGCTGCAATGCATCTGAAGTCATTCAGCCATCTGGGGACCAGCCAAAATTCCGGTCACAGATTCTGAATCCTGCAGTCACTCACATGCAGTCTGCCATGCATTTTCAGGTACTTATGTATCTTTCTCCCACCAGTGCTTGATTTATCCACCTTACCATTCTACCACAGTTCTTCCTACCCAGCAGCTCACCAGTGAATGTGCCTGGGCACAGCTCTGCAAAGCACAGACTGACCTGCTTTGCAGCAGGGCTAGAGAGGCCCTGCTGCCTAGAGAGGCAGCTTTATTTCCACAACTGAAGGTGAAAGGAATGACATGCTGGATAAAGATAAAGGGATCACCAAGTGACTAACTAGGAAACACTACGGGAACACCATGACCTCTGTAATCTTTTTTGCCAACGGGATTCTTTGAACTTCAATCATCCTATAGTCCTCTCTCCTATACTGCTATGGAAATGGAAAAGTGATCAGAGCTCCTGAGAATCCATAATTGAGACAGATACCCCTTGACATGACGGTGGCTGGACTGGCCCCATGCTCAATTCCTTATGCTATCTCCTCCTCAAAGAGAAGGCCTAAGGGGTGAGGACTGGGTAAAGATCAACAGACAAGGGACACTGACCTCCTCCTCTTCCTTGCTTTTCCCAACATCTCTAAATCTGTAAATTTATTGTGTGACCTTGCCTGGGGAGGGGACTCTTCTGATGCTGCTGTGAGGAGAGCAAGACAGTGCTCCTGAGAGACCACCTAGAAGCCAGTCTCTCAGTACAGAACTGGAAGTACTTTCCAAAACCCACCTCCACCATGGAGGTCCTGCCTCACCTAGAAGTAGAAGATGGAACAAGGAGAAGCTGGAGTTCCTGGCAGAGTTCCCAGTGCAGCAGGATCTGTCTCAGGGCAGTGGATCTCTATGTTCATCACGGGCTTGAGCTTTGCAGTCCTCTCATCCACAGTGAAGCTGAAGATATTAGTGTCATAGCTCTGTCCTGCTGGAGGCAGAGCAAGGACAAAATAGTTTCAGCTCCTTCTTCCAAAGCCTGCTGAGCATCCTGAGCTCCTCACTGGCTTCACCAAAGAGCCCTTCTGGATCTGGAGGACTTCACTTCCCAGTAACTCAATACCTCCTGAAGACATTCTTTACCTTATCTGTCTGTCTGTCTGTCTGTCGTCTGTCTGTCATCTGTCTGTCTGTTTGCCTAGCTATCTCTGGAACTAATAGTCACATCCCACCTGTGAGCTTCTTTGGCATGGCCTCATTCACTTGATACGTATTCAATGTTCATGGGAGATGACCTACTGATATCCCAGGAGTGCCATAGAAGTATGGGAATAAGTGAGACATTTAATTCACAACTGCTTCAACCGTGGGAAAGTCACTTCTCCCCTGTGGTCTTAGTATGCTTGTTGGCAAATTGAGAAGGGAGAAATGATGACCTCTTCGTGCTTGAAGGTGGAAATTTGTGAGCATGTGGCCTTGACATTAACATTCAGTTTGGAGAGAGAAGATGTAGGCACAGTTGACTACAGTGCTGGGCAACAAGCACCCTAGTGGGGTTAGAACAGAAGTGGCACATGTGCCTTGAGTTCTCAGGGACCACTTCTAGAAGAAAGAAGGCTTTAAGTCAAGCAGAATAATGGGAAGTTTTTAAATACGTAAAAGCATAGTATTTTAAAGGGTACTGGGATGGTCTCCGTTGCTTTAAAGAGTCACTTCTTTGATGCGGAGCAAGACTACACTTAATTTGTAGGTATAAGGATAAATATTTGGAATGCAGTTAGAAATTATATTGGTTTAGGGAAATGGCAGTAGTAGGTTCCCTTCCAGGGTCCACACTCTCACCAGCCGTGAGTAGTGAATTAGGTTCACGATACCAGGCAAGATGTCCTTCCTATTGAGTGGGCCTTAAATTCAATTAGATGATTATGTTCACCTTCAGGATACAAGTACTACTACTGAGCAACACCAAATGAACTTGTGTGTGTGTGTGTGTGTGTGTGTGTGTGTGTGTGTAACAATAATAATTAAAGAATAAGAGGCCCTGAGTGTGAGAAGAGGACATGGGAAGAGCTAGAGGAAAGACAGGGAAGTAGGACAACATATACATAGACTCATCCACAGAATTACTCAAAGCAAAAAACAATATTAAAAAAAAATCACAAAGGTAGACTGGAGAGATGGTCAGTGATTAAAAGCATTTGACACTCTTATCAACAATATGAGTTCAATTCCCAGCATCCATGCTGGGTGGTTCACAAAAACTTGTAAGTTCAACTATGGAGGGATTCAAAGGCTCTGTTCAAAGCCTCTGGTCTCTGTGAACACCTATGTACTACACCTTTCTCCCCTCTCCCTCTCCCTCTCCCTCTCCCTCCCTTCCTTCCCTGCCCCCCTCACATGCATACACACACACACACACACACACACACACACACACACACGCACACACACAGAATCTTTTTTTAAAGACTGAAGGCTAGGCGCGTGGAAGGTATCTAAAGACTCAATCTATGAAGAAGACGTAGGAGCCTCTAAGGCGTAAGAGCTGCTGGTACAGGTTTCTGATATGAGAAGTTTCAGAGTTCAATCTATGACAGTATGACATTATTCTGTCCCTAATTTCAGTGAGGTTGAAGAGTCTGTTGTGCTTGTCTATTGTCTCATCTGAGGATAAGACAGAAAGGAGTAGTAATAGCCAGAAGCTGGAAAGAACCCAGATGTCCCTCAACGGAGGAATGGATTCAGAAGATGTGGTATATCTACACAATGGAATACTACTCTGCAATTAAAAACAATGAATTCACGAAATTCCTAGGCAAATGGCCAGATCTTGAAAATATCATCCTTAGTGAGGTAACCCAATCACAAAAGAACACACATGGTATGCAGTCACTGATAAGGGGATATTGACCCAGAATCTCGGAATACCCTAGACACAATTCGCATATCAATAGATTTCCAAGAAGATGGAAGGAGAGACCCCTGGCCCTGGAAAGACTGGATGTAGGGGAACACCAGGACAGAGAAGCGAGAGGGGGTTGAATGGAGAAAAGAGGGAGGGAAGGGGGCTTATGGGACTTTCGGGGAGGGAGGAAACGGGAAAGGGGAAATGATTTGGAATGTAAATAAAAAAAAACTTAGAAAATAAAATTTAAAAAAAAAAAGAGTAGTAGTAAGAGGAGGCACCAAAAAAAAAATCTATAAAAATGTTATCAGGAAATACTACTTTATCTGGTAATTTAAACTTTCTAAATAAAAAACACAGAGGGAAGGAGATATATGATTTGGAGAGCATATAAATGAAAGGTTAAGAATGCTAGCTCATCTCCAGAGTGAAGAAAAGAAATAATACTTACAATTCAAAAGTCAAGAAATAATAGCATAAACCCATTCTTTCAGAAATAGATATGAACACCAAAAGAAATAACTCAAAGAATCAAGAATGATTACACTAGGACTTAGGAATAGGTATTGGGGAAATATATTTCTTTACTTCTCACAGATTGACAAGACACAGTTAAATACCACAGAATAAATCTAAAAATGTTGAAACAAAGGCATTTACTAAGGGGAAAACAGGGGACCATTTTTCCAAGTCACAACAGATGCAAACAAGAACCCATCAGTAAACATTCACCAACTATTTCCAGCAACTGTTGGCAGGACTCAAAACATTCAGTATTTCTTTTCTTCACTTGTGGCATTTGGAAAACAGAACTATTTTTTTTCTTTCTTTCCTTTTTTTTTTGTTTGCTTGTTTGTCTGTATTTAGTATTTGACAAAATTATAAACACCAAATTGGTTTTTTATTAGATATATTCTTTACTTACATTTCAAATGTTATCCCCTTTTCTGGTTTTCCCCCAAAAAATCCTCTAACTCATCCCCCCTCCCCCTGCTCACCAATCCACCCACTCCCACTTCCCTGTCCTGGCATTCCCCTATAGAGACCCATGGTCCAGAACTGTATTTTCATTCCCTGTGATCACCAAGTGAACTTCTTTGGGATAATGTGAAGTTATATGTGCTCATATGACTTCACCAACCTTACTTCTGGACAGTACAGGTAGCTCTGAGCCAGAGTCTGGGACTGTGTTAGAACTTGCTCCTGAAAACTTACTAAACTATAAAGAAGGCATTTAATGTTCACATTTTTCTTCAATATCAACTGTGAAAAGTAAGTTCTATTTCATATTAGAATAGTTGAAATTCTTGAACAAATGAAATACCTTGAAGTTCAAAACAGTTTGAATAGACTCATGGATTAATTTCCAAGGGCATTTTGCAGTGTAATAAACCAAAGCCTTAGGACAATTGCTTTTCTTTTCTCTTTCTGTTTTTTATTTCTATATATTTTATTACTTTTATATTTTTACAGTTCAGTCATTACCCCCTCCCAGTCTACCCTCCCACAGTTCCTCATACCATTCCTCCTCCCACCCACTGTCTCCAAGAGGATGTCCCCATCCAGCCCTCCCCACCAGACCTCCCCACACCCTGGGGCCTCAAGTCCCTTGAGGGTTAGGCACACCTTCTCTCACTGAGGCCAGACAATGCAGTCCTCTGAAGTATATGTCAGGGGCTTCAGACCAGCTTTTGCATGCTGCCTGGTCGGTGGATCAGTATCTGAGAGATCTCAGGGGTCCAGGTTAGTTGAGACTGTTGGTCTTCCTATGGGGTAGCACTCCTCCTCAGCTTTTTCCAGCCTTTCCCTAATTCAACCACAGCAATCCCCAACTTCAGTCTATTGCTTGGGTGTAAGTATCTGTGTCTGTCTCAGTCAGCTGCTTGTTGGGCTTCTCAGAGGGCAGCTCCTTCTGTAAGCACACGATAGCATCAGTAATAGTCAGGTCTTAGAGCCTCCCCTTGAGTTGGATCCTAAGTTGGGCCAGTCACAGGATCTCCTTTCCTTCAGTCTCTTCTCTATTTTTGTCCCTGAAGTTCTTTTAGGCAGGAACAATTCTGGATCAGAGTTTTTGACTGTGGGTTGGCAACCCCATCCCTCCACTTGATGCCCTATTTTTCTACTGAAGGTGGACTCTACAAGTTCCTTCTCCCCACTGTTGGGCATTTCATCTAAGGTCCCTCTTTTTCAGTTCTAAGAGTCTCTTTCCTACTATGTCTCCGGTACATTCTAGAGGGTCCCTCACCTCCCACCTCCCAAGGTTGCATATTCCCATTCATTCTGCTGGCTCTCAGGGTTTCTCTCCTGTCCTCCCCACTCCCCCGAATACTTGATAATGTTTCTCTTTTCCCTTCTCCCTCCCTTCTGCCACCCAGATCCCTCCCTCCCTCTGCCTCCTGTGATTGCTTTCTTCTCCCTCCCAAGTGTTATTGAGTCATCCTCATTTGGGCCCTTCAGCTTGTTAACCTTCTTGAGTTCTGTGAGTTGTATCCTGGGTATTCTGTCCTTTTTTTGTTTTTTTTTTTTTTTTTTTTTTTGGCTAATATCCACTTACCTCACTCAGGATATTTTCTAGTTCCCCATCCATTTGTGCATGCATTACTGCCAAAGGCCAGAAGAGGGCATCCTATCCCTTGGAACTAGAGGTACAGATGTCTATGAGCCACCATCTGGGTGCTCAGAATTGAATCTAAGCCTCTTAGCCACTAAGCCCTCTTTCCAGCCCTGGATAATTGCTTATATATTTCCTTCTAAAGTACTAAAATTAAAAATTATACTCCTCAGACAATCATTAGTATTATTATTTTATAAGAAGAAAATTACATAAGTTTGTGTTGATATCTCTTTTAACATAAAGATGTTGAAACCATTAGTTATGCTCATAAATGACCAGAGATGGATAGATTCATTGGCAATTAAAAAAAGCAAACCATTTTCTCGTGGAAGAGCAAGTCAAGGCTTCCCACACAACTAGACATTGCCTCCAGGAGCTGAAAATCCTAGTTACATTTTCACTGTAAAAGTTTAAGGTCTCTTAATGTTCTAAGTAGTTTATATATAAGTGATAAATGTGATTGTCTCAAGTCAGGTCAAGATTTTGGATTGAATAATTTCCTATATTAGGAAGTTTTTTTAATAAAATTGGCACAGGAGTGCTGTATTTTACACTGTAATGCATTACTAAATTAAGAACATATTTTGTTATGAAAAATGTAAAAGTGTTCTGAAAACTTAATAAAGATACATTATGGTTTAAAGTTTTGAGATCTCTGTAACATAAAATCTTGTACAAAGTTCTGCATTAACATCACATCCTTTTCTGGGGTGATCTTCATGTCATCTAATGCAGATGATGAATGAGTTAAAGCCAACATTTTAAACTATGTAAATCTGTTTCCTAGGATAGAATGTTGTGTAAGAGACACCTATGACTACACAGTAAAGACTACACATTGAGAGTTCTGAAACTCACATCATAATGCATAATACCAGGCATAGTAAACAATATGTGTGTGTACATATATATGTATATATATACACATATATATATATATGAAAATATTCCAAGCCTCTTACTAGATGGCCCATAAAGAAATAATATTATAGACTAAGATCTCTGCATATGAGGGAAAATATGTTCTTTCTTTTCTTTCTGCATTTGGGCCACTTGCTTAATATTATACTTTCTAAATCCATTGTCTTGAAAATTTTTACACTCTTTATAATTGAAGAATGATCCATTTTTATGAATGCACCACATTTTCACTATCTATTCATTTGCTGACTGGCATCTAGGCTGGTTCTATTTGCCTGCTATTGTAAAAAGAACAGTGGTAAACATAAATGTGCAAATATTTCCATTGTAGGATATGGAGTTCTCTGGATATATGTTCAGGAGTGGAATAACTAGGTCACATGATAGTTCTCCAGATTTTTTTGAAAAACATCCAAACTTATGTCTGCAATGACTATATTTATTTATACTCTCACCAACAGTGAATAAGAGTTCTTCCCCCCTCCTGTCCCATAATCTTTTCAACATTTATTGTCAGATTTCTTAAGGAAAGTCACTCTGACAAAGGTAATTTTAATTTGCATTTCACCTGGTACTAATAGTCAGTAACCATCTATGCTTCATTCTTCTGCAAGGTGCATATCCAGTTTTGCCAGCACTATTTTTTGAATAATTTACCTTATTCTCTGCTGCATGTTTTTGCTTCACTTGTCAAAAATTAGGTGCCCATAGCTTTTTTGGTTGATTTCTGGGCAATCTGTCAAAGTTCTGTTTGTTTACTTGTCTATTTCTATGCCA
Source organism: Tokudaia tokunoshimensis (assembly GCA_036184795.1). Taxonomy (NCBI): domain Eukaryota; kingdom Metazoa; phylum Chordata; class Mammalia; order Rodentia; family Muridae; genus Tokudaia; species Tokudaia tokunoshimensis. The sequence goes on along the minus strand of BTHU01000010.1, from coordinate 47,493,849 downwards.
GACCATAATATCAATTCATCAAAATGTGAGAATGCTCCAAATGAGTATAAATTATTAGTAGTGCTGTTAGTCAAAATATTTGAAAATATAATCTTGGAAAAGAGGTAAACAGAGTCCTCTCAAAGAGACACAATAAGAAAGGATAAATAGGTAGGATTAATTCTTATTTTTTCTTTTTCTTTATTTTTTATTGGTTATTTTATTTATTTACATTCCAAATGTTATCCCTCTTCCCAGTTTCCCTCCACAAGGCCCCTATTCTCTCCTGCCTCCCCCTGCCTCTATGAGGGTGCTCCCCCCACCCACCCAGTCCTGCCTCAGCACCCTAGTATTCACCTAACCTGGGTAATCAAGCCTCCACAGGACCAAGGGTCTCCCCTCCCAGTGATACTACATACCCAGCTGGAACCTTGGGTACTACCTGTGTACTCTTTGGTTGGTGGTTTAATCCCTGGGTACTCTGGGGGGGAGTTTGATTGGTTGATATTGTTGTCCTTCCTATGAAGTTGCAAACCCTTTTTGCTCCTACAGTCCTTACCCTAACTTTTCTATTGGGGTCCCCGCACTCAGTCCAATGTTTGGCTGTGTACATTGCATCTGTATTGGTCCGGCTCTGGCAGAGCCTCTTGGGAACACTATACCAGGCTTCTGTCAGTAAGTACTTCTTGGCATCAGCAATATTATCTAGGTTTGGTGTCTGCAGATGGGGTGGATCCCTAGATGAACAGTCTCTGGCCTTTCCTTTGGTTTCTGTTCCAACCTTTGTCCCTGCATTTCCCTTTGACAGGAGGAATTCTGGATTAATATTTTTGAGGTGGGTGGTTGGCCCCATCTCTCAACTGGGGGCCATGTCTATTCACTGAATATGATCTCTACAGGTTCTATCTCCCCTTTGTTAGGTATTTCAGCTAATGTACTCCCTGTTGGGTCCTGGGAACTTCTTGGGTCCCTGATGTCTGGGACTTTCTAGTGGCTACCCCAGTTACCCCTCCCCCACTGCTGCACACCTACTTTCAAATTCCTGACCCTCTGTACTTCTCCCCCATCTCCTCCAATATCAGAACTGGCCCCCTTTTTCCCTCTCTCTGCTCACTCACTTCCAGATCCATCTCTCCCTTTACTTTCCAGAGGTTATTCTCTTCACCCTACTGAGTAGTACTGTAGCATCCACACTTTGGTGTGATCTTCTTTCTTCTTGGGTTTCATATGGTCTGTGAATTGTATTGTGGGTATTCAACTTCGTTTTGGCTAATATCCACTTAACAGTGAGTAAATACCATATGTGTTCTCTTATGACTGGGTTACTTCACTCAGGATGATATTTTCAAGTTCCATCCATTTGCCTAAGAATTTCATGAAATCATTGTTTTTAACAGCTGAATAGTACTCCATGGTGTAATTGTACCACATTTTCTGTATCCATTCCTCTGTTGAGGGACATCTGGGTTCTTTCCAGCTTCTGGCTATTATAAATAAGGCTGTTATAAATATAGTGGAGCATGACTCCTGATTATATATTGGAGAATCTTTTGCGTGTATGCCCAGGAGTGGTATAGCTGGGCCAAGTACAACCATTTCCAATTTTCTGAGGAATCTCTAGACTGATTTTCACAGTGGTTGTACCAGCTTGCAATCCCACCCACAGTGGAGAAGTGTTCCTCTTTCTCCACATCCTCACCAGCATCTGCTGTCACCTGAGATTTTTATCTTAGTCATTCTGACTGGTGTGAGGTGGAATCTCAGGGTTGTTTTGACTTGCATTTCCCTGATGCCTAAAGATATTAAACATTTCTTTAGGTGTTTCTCAGCCATTTGAGATTCTTTAGTTGAGAATTCTCTGTTTAGCTCTCTACTCCATTTTTAAATAGAGTTATTTGTTTTCTGGAGTCCAACTTCTTGAGTTCTTTGTATATTTGGATATTAGCCCTCTATTGGATGTAGGGTTGGTAAAGATCTTTTCCCAATCTGTGGTTTGCCATTTTGACCTATTGACAGCGTCCTTCACCTTACAGAAACTTTCCAATTTTATGAGACCCCATTTTTCAATTCTTGATCGTAGAGCATAAGCTATTGATATTCTGTTCAGGAAATATTCCCCTGTGCCAATGTGTTTGAGAAACAGAAGGAAGACTACCTAATATATTCTGTGAAGCCACAGTTACACTAACACCTAAACCACACAAAGACTCAACAAAAAAAACAAAAACAAAAACAATAAAACTTCAGGAAAATTTCCCTCATGAATATTGATGGAAAACACTCAATAAAATTCTTCCAAACTGAATCCAAGAGCACATCAGAATAATCATTCACCATGATCAAGTAGGCTTCATCCCAGGGATACAAGGATGGTTCAATATATGGAAATTTATCAACATCATCCACTATATAAATAAATTCAAAGAAAAAAAACATGATCATCTCATTAGATTCTGAAAAAGCCTTTGACAAAATACAACACCCCTTCATGCTAAAAGTATTAAAGAGAATAGGAATTCAGGGTCCACACCTAAATATAATGAAAGTAATCTACAGCAAGCCAATAGCCAACATCAAACTAAATGGAGAAGAACTTGAAGCAATCCCACTAAAATCAGGGACAAGAAAAAGCTGCCCACTCTCCCCCTATCTATTCAATATAGTATTTGAAGTTCTAGCCAGAGCAATTAGACAACAAAAGGGAATCAATGGGATACAAATTGGAAAGGAGGAAGTCAAGATATCACTATTTGCAGATTATATGATAGTATACATAAGTGACCCCCCCAAAAAAAATCTGTGACAGAACTACAACTGATAAACAACTTCAGCAAAGTGGCTGGATACAAAACTAACTCAAATGAATCAGTAGCTTTCCTCTACTCAAAGGATAAACAGGCTGAGAAAGAAATTTGGGAAATGATACCCTTTACAATAGTCACAAATAACATGAAATATTTTGTTGTGATGCTAATCAAGCAAGTGAAAGATCTGTAACGACAAGAACTTCAAGTTTCTGAAGAAAGAAATTGAAGAAGACCTCAGAAAATGGAAAGATCTCCCATGCTCATGAATCAGCAGGATTTATATAGTAAAAATGGCCATCTTACCTAAAGCAATCTACAGATTCAGTGCAATCCCCATTAAAATTCCAACTCAATTCTTCACAGAGATAGAAAGAGCAATTCTCAATTTTATCTGGAATAAAAAAAAAAACTAAAAAAACAAAAAACAAAAAACCAGGATGTCAAAAACCATTCTCAATAATAAAAGAACCTCTGGGGGAATCACCATCTCTGACCTCAAGCTATACTACAGAGAAATAGTGATAAAAACCACATGGTATTGGAACAAAGACAGACAGGTAGATCAATGGAATAGAATTGAAGACCCAGAAATGAGCCCAAACACCTATGGTCATTTGATCTTTGACAAAGGAGTCAGTGGAAAAAAGCATTTTCAATAAATGTTCCTGGTTCAACTGGCAGTCAGCATATAGAAGAATGCAAATTGACCCATTCTTATATCCTTGTACAAAGCTCAAGTCCAAGTGTATCAAGAACCTCCACATAAAACCAGGTACAGTGAATCTAATAGAAGAGTAAGTGGAGCTAATTCTTATTTTAAGAACCCACACTTGGGGCCAGAAAGATGGCTCAGTGGTTAAGACTACTGGCTGCTCTTCCAGAAGACCTGGGTTCAATTCACTAGCACCCGCATGGCACATGCTTACCACTGTCCATAATTCCAACTCAGAAATTCTGCCACATTCACACAGATATACATGCAGGCAACATGCCAATGCAAATAACAATAATAATAATAATTTTTAAAAGAACCCACACCACCTAAAATTAAAATAGAAAGGAGTATAGTATGCAGGAATGGAAATAATATGATCAAAATATATTATATGAAATTTTAATTAATTTTTAAAAATAGAAAGGAAATATAATATATTAATTAGGATAAAGTAAAATTATTTGAGGATGGGGAAGTCTTCTGTGTGCTATTTTGTCTAGATCACATGAAAAAAGTACACATCTGTAATAATACTGAAAGTATGGCAGAGAAAAGTTGCTATTCTAGAAAAGATCCTACCTCAAGAATCCAACTGAACAGCACTATGCACGCCAACTATCTCAGGACAGACAGGCCCCACAATCTAAAACAGCACTACTGAGAGACCAGGGATTGAAATACATGAGTGTGTAGTGGACATTTCATATTCAAATCACAACACAGTAAAACCACGATACTGGAGGCCTCTAGAAGGACCAACCACAGCAAAGACAAATCACAATAGTTCAGCTGAACTTGAATTAGCTGCTGTCTTTGACCTGGAATGTCCCTCTGCACAGCACAGAATTTGAAGCTTACAAAAGAAGTAAATTACATTTTCTCGTAGGCTTGCAATGGTCTGCTGTGTATGTTTTAGGGTGTGTGGTGGGGGTGAGAGACAGACAGACCGACAGACAGACAGACAGATCAACAGAGAAACAGACAACAACAAAATCAGATGGGTGATTGTTAATCTCCATAGTTTAACTTTGCTGGATATATAATCACTATGGAAACACATTTCTGGGTGTCTCTGTAAGGGTGTTACCAAACAAGTTTGACAGAGAAGACCTCCCAAGAGGTATCATCCCATGGTCTGAGATACTTCACTGATCAAAAAGATAAAATGAAACTGAATGCTAGCAATCATCGGTCTCTGCTTCCTGATTGAAGATGTAATGTGACCACCTACCTGATGTTCCTGCTGCCATGTCTTCTTGGCCAAGATGGTATCTCTTCCAACTATAAGTCAAAATAAAACTTTCCTTCCTCAGGTTACTCCTTGTCAAGGGTTTTGTCACAGAGTGATGAGGATAGTAACTAGTACAGTTTGGTAAAACCCTGACCTCATAATGGCATATCATGTCTTTGGATTGTCAATCACACATTCATAACTAGCATCAGGGGAACATTTTACAAAAGCCACAGTGAGGCCTCACATCTCTCCTTTGGTTGTTCCAAGTTCTTGTGGAACACAGTCAGAATGTCCTGAAGTGTTTCCCAGCTTTGAGAAACTTCTTGTATAGTCTCAACTGCAAGGTTCTCTGGGCTGCTAATATTCTCGCATCAAACTAAGAGATGAGCTCCTATAACAAGGGCCCTGAAGTTCTGGGCTTATCTAAGGTAAAACCACAAAAATAAGATTATTGACATAATGACCACTCAGTGTACTTTCTCAATTTCTTTTATTTCCTTTCCAGGTAACTACTTCCTCCACTCAGTGTACATGATCTGGTTTTAGGGTCTCAAATCCAGGTGCCTCTTTTGCATCAAACTGAAGAAACTGAAACATGCCATCAGATCTTTTCCTCCCAGGTTTACTCCGTGGAACTTTGACTCCTGAGTGGAAGCACACAAGACCTCAACAAATCCCTTCAACTCCTTCAGTTCTTTCTCTAACTCCTCCATTGATTTGCAAACCCATAGGAACAAACCAGACCCCCCAGAGCTCCCAGAGACTAAATCACCAACCAAACAGTACACATGGAGGGACCCATGGCTCCAGCCATAGCAATGTATGTATGTAGGATGGGATAGGGGGTTTCCATTAAACCGGGAAAGGGGTTAACATTTGAAATGTAAATTTTAAAAAAATGTCCAATAAAAAATAAATAAAATAAATAAATAATAAAAATTAAATTATATAAAAAGAAAAAAAGAAAGAAAAAGACCACAACAAAGCTGCCAGGGGCTTCCCTGCCCATAGAGGGTAGTGGTGGGGGGCACAGAGTAGGACTGTGGTGATGGCTTTGAGGTCTGAGGGTCTCAGGGCTTTCTAGATCGCTAACTGTACTGAAATGCTGATGATAACATCTAACAAGTCCTAAAAACTTTCTTGCTCTGAGGGCAAAAGATTGCTGGCTTGGGTGATTAACATCTGTAGCCTAACAGCTCAGTGTGGCCTTTGTTCTATCTCAGCAGGAACTGCTGGGCTCTGACTTTTAGCCTGCTAGTCAGAAGTCTCAGGAAGAAAATGGAACACTTAGAGAAGTGGTTATAGAGTTTATTACTAAGTTGTAAAAAGCTTCTTATGAAAGCTATCTAAGGAGAAAAGCAGAAAGATCCTAAGTAGAGAAAGGGAAAAATTCTTCTAAGTGGGGGGAAAAATTTCTACTCTAAGTGGGGAAAGGCAAAAAATTCTTCTCTCTTTCCCCCTCATCTCTTTGTCTTCAGTACTTACACATATTTCAGAATGCATGATCACGTGTTGCAAAGTTCATTACAAGTTCACACACAAAAAAAATCAAATCATAAATTGAATTAGAAATTTACAACAGAGAATGTTTATATGCATATCCATTAGAAGTAATTGTGTAAATATACATGGAAAATATCTCTGATAAAATTGAAGAAATATATAGAAAAACACGTTAAGAGTGACTATTTCATGGAAAAATTATACAAATAAAATGGTAGACATAAAAATATTCCTAAGCTGATTGAAGATGGAATTATAAACATTTTCTGATAAAACTGAAAATCTACAAGGAAAATATTTCTGATAAAACTCAAGAAATATGTAGAAAAACACATTAAAACAGACTATTTCATGAAAAATTATACAGATAAGATGGTAGGCATAAAAATATTCCTAAATTGATTGAAAGTAGAAGTAAAAACATTTTCTGATAAAATTGAAGATTTACATGGAAAATATCTCTGATAAAATTGAAGAAATATATTAAAAATGCATTAAGATTGAGTATTTCATGGAAAAATTATACAGATAAAATGGTAGGCATAAAAATATTCCTAAGTTTTTTGAAAGTGGAATTATAAACACTTTCTGATAAAATTGAAGATCTACAAAAAATATTCCTGAAAAAGTTCAAGAAATATATAGAAAAACATGTTAAAACTGACTATTACATGGAAACACAATGGAATACTACTCAGCAATTAAAAACAATGAATTCATGAAATTCTTAGGTAAATGGAGAACAGGGGGAGGGATGAGGGCTTATGGGACTTTCGGGGAGGGGGGAAACCTGGAAAGGGGAAATCATTTGGAATGTAAATAAAGAATATAGAAAAAAAAAAGAAAGAAAGAAAAAAAAGACGTAATTATCCAGCTAAACATCCATGACCTGTCTCGGCTCCACAGATTCACTGAAGGTTTAACCCCATAACTAAGTTATTAGTGAAGTTTTGTATAGATAAATCCAGTCAATATTTTATCTTCTGTCCTAGCACCTATAATAACTCGTTAGTTCCCTTTTTATGACTTTTGGATAATTGTTTTACTACCTCTTGGAATGTGCTTTAAGTAGAAGAAAGACTTGTTACCATCTAAGAGCAATTAACTGGTGACACTTGGGAGACTGGAAGAGTTCTCACTGCAGTTTTAACTATCAGAAAAGAACCTAATAGCAGTCCCGCTATAAAAGACCTTAATAATCACTGATATAATTTTAGGAATTCTTATATCATCATTAAAACTTCAGTCATCTATTTGTCTATATAGCATTACTACAAGACAGTACATCTTCATGGGTCTTCAGAGGTCTGCTCCAAGGGGGTATGCTATTACTTAGTGATCGTTACATATGTTTAATAGTAACAGGAAAAGCATATTAATAGCAGGAATCTTTCCTAAAATGAACCCCTTAAAGTCTTGCTTAATAAGGGTGCACCTGCTGTACGTTATATAATAATTTCAGTATGATCACCTGCTAGTTATTAGCTTGTCCCATTATGGCTCCTGACACAAAGCTATCCATTACAGTGCTGATGCTGAGTCTCCTCTGCTCAAAGCTGGCTCTCCAGTCTTCACTTTGGTGCTGTGATCACCCTTGTTACTCTGTAATACACATTTTCATTATTTTCATAATTGAGCTAGTTCATTTATACTTATAATTAGAGAAACTGTGGTAAATCCATCTCTATATATCACTTTGGCCTTCTTTGAACTCAGGCTGAGACTATGAATGTGGTTCTGGGTTCCACCTCTCCTCTCAGGGTGTCTGAGCACCACTGATACACTTACTCTGAGAGGACAAGGTGAAGTCCAGAACCGGTAGTCTGTAGTCTACCTCTTCTCTCTGGAGTGTCAGACACCACTGGATACCAGGCTGAGGGGGTTGAAACAAAGTTTTGGGCTAATGGGGCCCACAGAACTCTAGTCCAGCTGAAAGTGCCAGAATAGTGTCACAGCTCTTATGAAAGGAATACATTCCTGCGGTGTAGGGCCAGAATCCCTAGTCCCTCAGTGGCTACAATGGAAATAATATGTTGGGGGCTGCTCTGATCTTCTGTGTGGGATGGGAGTTTGGCCGGGCAGATGGGTTCAAAGATCCAATGATGAGTGCTTTGGAGGGAGAGAGTCTTCCCACAAGTGTTACAGCTCTGTTAAAACAGTCTGTCTCAGACAATCCTCATTGAAATAACTTGTCTGCTTTATTCCATGTAGTCAGGGATTATATGAACCTTGGGTAGTGATATGGGATTTTAGAAGTAAGTGCATTCTTTTGGCTGAGGCTAAGATTCTAGTGATGCTCTATTTGCATGGGGAAGAATTCCAGGTGCTGGGCTGCCTGACTATCTGTGACCACCTTGATGGAGGTCTCAGGTTAAGCATTCTGAGGCAGGCATGGAAACAAGGAGGAAGTTAGTTCTGCTCTGCCAGTCTCAAGTTTTGAGATTTCTGGAATTTGAACATACTCCATCTCACCAGTTCTATGGTAATTCCTCTGGTGACACAGACCACATGCCCCACATATGAGCACAAATATTATGTCAATTAAGATGCTATACAGTCCTAATTAAATCTTCAATCTATCCTTCCTTGTACTAACTGCAGAAGTATTGGACTCCATCCCAAGATGGCAGAGCCTCTGGCAACATTAGTCTTTGAATTATGTGGTGCTCATAACTCACACCATGCAGAAATATGGTATAATTATAGCAAAGCCTTGTGTGAAAGTCTGCTGACTATGGCAAAATGCTGACTGAAAGGCTAACTCATGGAGGTCAAATCTTAGCTTATATTCTCCTACTTTGTTCTTTATGTTTTTCTCTATGGTTGACTTTGTACATGAAGGTTCCCATCATTGCTACTTTTGGGAGTACCTCTGCATGCTTAGATCCCAGAATGGTAATGTCTTAGCTATCACTTCCAAAATGTCTCACGAACTTAACCCTTTCCCTCCCTGGCCTCCTGAACAACAATGGCACTATCTGCAGTTTGTTTTGACCAGAGGAATGCGTGTTGCCTTGGCATGGATATAAGAGAGAGACATGCCATCTACACTTGATCAGATATTAATTTAGATATTGTTGCTGTCATTTTGCTCTTTGACCTTTTTTAGTAATTTAGTTCTTTAACCATTTTACATGTGTATATAATGCATGCTCATTATGCTCTCCTTCTATCCCCTCATGTCTCACTCCCATCCCTATCAGTCACCTGGCCCCAATTCTGGCTACTCTTTTCTCAAATTTGTGGTTTTATTTTATGAACCATTTAGCTTAACTAGGGCTCTCCGTGTGACACTGAGATTCCCCATTGGATCCTACCAAAGTCACCAGTGAGTACCCAACTGAAGGCAATGACTTCCCCTTTCTCTAAATATATCAGTAGAAGTAGTATAGCGGTGAGAAGGAGGAGTCTCTTAGCCCTTCCTCCAACCATTCCTGGCTATTGATGGCCCCATTCTTGTGCAGACCCAGTGCCTCCTCTGAAGTGGATGAGAGTTCATGAATTCAGTGACTGCAGTGCCCAGAACACTGCATTTTGCAGTCTTTTCTCCCTATCACCTGGTGTTTAGATTCTTCCTGCTTCCTCTTTCACAATGTCTGTGAGTTTTGGAAGGGGTGGTACAATGTCTTACTTAGGGATACATACTCAACTATCACTTATTCTATGTTGGTCATAGGTCTGTTTTTACTGTAGCTCACTGGAAAGAGAGGCCTCTCTGACTAAGGCTAAGTGTAGAAATTGTCTATGAACATATACATACATATTTAGAAACTGGTTCAATGTTATGTTAACTTACCTAAACAACAGAAATAAGTTTTCCCCTAGTGCCTGTCACATCCTCCAAAGACTTTTGAACAGTTTACAGTGTCAGGTATGAATTCCTTCCTATAGAGGAGACCTCAAATTCATAGAATTGGTTATCCTCACAAGTCATTCAACCACTGCACAAAGGAGTATACCTTGCATGGTAGGTAAATAGCATAGTTCGTAGTGTTCACAGCTGCATAGATTCATGGATGTCTTTTCTTCCGCAGTAGGCTATGTAGAACCTTCTGACACTATGAAAACTAGCCAGCAAACTGGAAGCTTTCCACTCAGTTCCCGCTTGATTCCTCTATGTTACGTAAATAAAGCGCATGGTGTCTTCACAGTAAGGTCATATTGTCTAATTCTGGTGTGCAATAAAGAGAAATGGCAAGAGCCTGCATGGTTTGGGAAACCTCTGGGACCTCTCTGACCAACCACTCATAAAGAGGTGCACTACATCAGGCACTGGTATTTTTGTTTAATAATCCACAGCTTCTAGAAGCAGCTTTTCCCAGCCATTTGATGCATCTTTAAAATTTTTTAATAGTATTTTTTAGTTTGGCTACAGAATAGCAGGTTTCTGCATGACTTTTTCATACCACCTTCATTTGGCTAACAATTCCCGCTCATTCTTCCCCAAACCCCTGTCTAGAAAGTTCTGTTTCCATTATAATTCTCCTCTACTTTGATATTATACTATACCCTCTTACATACATCCCATTCAGTGACCTAATTCTGGATTTCTGGTCTCTGTAGGACCACATAAAATGAGACATTCAAAGCTAGCAATCTACACACGATGGAGAAGATTCAGTGTATGTTTTTTTTTCTGTGTCTAAGTTAGTTCACTCAGTATATTTTTTACTTTGATTCATTTTCCTGAAAATTGCATAACTTCATTTTCTTTACAGATAAATGAAATTCTGTCATGTATGTGCATCATTCTCCATTCATCCATTGATGGACATCTAAATTGATTCTATTTCCTAGCCATGGTGAATAGAGCAGCAATAAATATGGATAAGCAAGAATCTTGATAATAGGATAAAAAGTACTCAGGTATATGCCTGGAAGTGGAATAACAGGGCCATGCAGTATTTCTAGTTCTGTCACTTTCTTAAATTCAACAGTGATTTTCATAGTAGCTGCACCAATTTGTACTCCTGCTAACAGTGGACCCACGTACTTGCAGTATTTGTTGTTGGTTTCTTAATGATAGTCATTCTGACTTGGGTGAGATGCAACCTCAAAGTAGTTTCAGTTTGCATTTCCATGGTTGACCCAAGTTCTCTTGTATTTCTCTAAGTGATTTTTGTGTTTCCTCCTCATGGGCTTCCATCTGTTGATCCATCGTCTCCTGCATTTCTTTAAGCAATTCTTGTGTTTCCTTTGTAAGGGCGTCTACCCGTTGATTCATTTCATTAAGCGATTTTTGTGTTGCCTCTTTATGGGCCTCCATCTGTTGACCCATGTTCTCCTGCATTTCTCTAAGCAATTTTTGTGCTTTGTAAGGGCTTCTAACTGTTGATTCATGTTCTCCTGTAATTCTTTATGAGATTTATTTGTCCTTCTTGAAATCCTCTAATAGCATCATGAGAAGTGATTTTAAATCCAGATCTTGTCTTTCGGGTGTGATGGGGTATCCAGGACTTGCTGCTCATATAGATGACCATTTTTACAATATCAATTCTGTCAATATATGAACATTGATGGCATTTTAATCTTCTAGTTTCTTTAATTTTTCTTTGGTATTTTAAATGTTTCACTGTCCTTCACCTCCTTCCTTAGGTTTACTCTAAAGCATTTTTAGGCTATAATAAATAAAATTGTTTCTCTAATTTCTTTCTCAGTATATTTTGTATTTTGTATATAGAGAGTTACAGGTTTTTGCACATTAACTCTCCCACTGTTGATAACATATAGAAGTTCTCTGGTGATGGAGTCTATAGAAGCTTTAATATGACGCAGCATATCACCCACAAAAATGGATACCTTTTCTTCTGTTCTGACTTTTACCCTTTTATTTCCTTCTCTTGACCCATTGCTCTAGCTAACTTCAAGCAATATATTGAATAAGAGTGAATACAATAGACAATACTCTTTGCTTCTAATTTTCAATGCAAATACTTCAATATTTCTCCATTTAACATGATGGCGGCTATGGGTTTTCCATATATAGCCTTTATTGTATTTTTTTTAAAGATTTATTTATTATTATATGTAAGTACAGTGTAGCTGTCTTAGACACACCAGAAGAGGGCGTCAGATCTCATTACAGATGTTTGTGAGCCACCATGTGGTTGCTGGGATTTGAACTCAGGACCTTCGGAAGAGCAGTCAGTGCTCTTAACCTCTGAGCCATCTCACCAGCCCCCGCCTTTATTGTATTAAAGTATGTTCTCTCAAGCCTATTCTCTTTGGGACTTTTACCATAAAGTCATATTGGATTTTGTCAGACTTTTTCTTCAATGATTGAGATGATCTTGTAAATTTTGTCTTTAAGTCCATTTGTTGGTTTACATATGTCTAACCATCCCTGCATCTCTGAGATGAAACCTACTAGGTCATAGTGAATGGTCTTTTGAATGTGTTCATACATCCTACTTGTAAGTATTGGGTTATGAAAATTTTACTTCTGTGATTATAAGGAATAATGGTCTTTTTTGCTCTTTTTTGTTGATTTGTCATCTGATTTAGATATTAGAGTGATGATGCTTTTGTTGGAGCTCTGAAGTATCCCTTGTATTTATATTGTATGGTAGTTGAAGGATTATTGGTTTTAGTTCTTTAAATGTGTGGTAGAATTATTTTATGGATTTGTCTACATCTTATTTTTTAATTACTTCTTCAATTTCCTTGCTCATTATTGAACTATTTAAAATATGGATCTCATCTTGGTTTGACTTTTGTTGTTTAGATCTATCTCTGATTGTTTGGGACTTGATGCCTATTTTTTCAAATACAAAAAAAATGGTGACTCATAGTTATTTTCCAGTTCCATTTGCTTGGAATATCTCTGTATTTTCTCTCTAAGGTGATACCAATTCTTGAAGGTGAGCTGTGTTTATTGTAGACAATAAAAAGATGATCCATGGTCTATAATCCAATTGGCTAATGAGTATATTTTGATTATGGAATTTGGGCCATTAAAATTCAGTTATTATTGAAGAACATGTACTAACCGCTGTCATTTTATTGATTTTGTGGCATTTATTTTTATGGGACACAATGAAAGCAGTGCTAAGAGGAAAATTCATAGCCCTGAGTGCCGCCAAAAAGAAACGGGAGACAGCATACACTAACAGCTTAATGGCACACCTGAAAGCCCTGGAACAAAAAGAAGCAAATACACCAAAGAGGAGTAGAAGGCAGGAAATCATCAAACTCAGGGCTGAAATCAATCAAGTAGAAACAAATAAAACCATACAAAGAATCAACAAAACGAGGAGTTGGTTCTTTGAGAAAATTAACAAGATAGATAAGCCCTTAGCCAGACTAACCAGAGAGCACAGAGATAGTATCCAAATTAATAAAATCAGAAACGAAAAGGGAGAGATAACAACAGAAACTGAGGAAATTCAAAAAATCATCAGATCCTACTACAAAAACCTGTATTCAACACAACTAGAAAATCTTGAGGAAATGGACAATTTCCTTGACAGATACCAAGTACCAAAATTAAATCAGGATCAAACAGACCATCTAAACCGTCCTATAAGCCCTGAAGAAATAGAAGTTGTCATTGGAAGTCTTCCAACCAAAAAAAGCACAGGTCCAGATGGTTTTAGTGCAGAATTCTATCAGACCTTCAAAGAAGACCTAACACCAATACTCTTCAAACTGTTCCACAAAATAGAAACAGAAGGAACACTACCCAACTCGTTCTATGAAGCCACAATTACACTAATACCAAAAGCACACAAAGATCCGACAAAGAAAGAGAATCTCAGGCCAATCTCTCTTATGAATATCGATGCAAAAATATTCAATAAAATTATTTTCTCATCTATACTTTTCATAACCACTCTCCCACTACACTAGCTTCATTTATTTTTCCCCATGGCTTCTTGAGTGTATCTATCCTTCTCTTCAACATTGTTTCCATTGCTCTCTAGTATAGCTGCATTGGTGGTTACAAATTCCTGTAGGCCATTCATTTATTGATCTCTCATACAATTCGTCTTGGCCAGTTTCCTCTCCCTCCACTGTTCCCAGTTCTCCCTACCCACACACCTCCCCTCTCCTTCAAATCTACTCCTTGTCCATTTCCCTTCTTCAAGCAGCAGGCCTCCAAGAGATATCAGCTGAACCTGTCATGATAAGTTACAATAAGTCTAGGCACAAACCTTCATTATCAAGGCTAGATGAAGCAACCCAGTAGGAAGAAAAGGGCTCCAGGAGCAGACAAAATAGTCAGAGACATCCCCCACTTTCACTATTAGAAATTCCACAAGAACACCAAGCTATACAACCATAATATATATGCAGAGGATCTAGCTCAGATACATAAAGTCTCCATGACTGCCACTTCAGCTTCTGCGAGCCCTTAGTTATTTCTGTGGGACATCTTCTTGTAGTGTCCTTGATCTTCTGGCTCTTATAATTCTTCCTCCCCTTCTTCCATGGGGTTTCCTGAGCATAAGGGTTATCTGCCCAAATTGGTTGATGGTCTCTGCATCTGCATCAATTGCTGGGTGAAACTATTCTGATGATAACTGAGCTAGGTACTGATCTATGAGTACAGCACGGTATCATTAGGAATCATTTCATTGACATTTTCCAGTTGTGTTTGGTTATATTTTAGATCCTTGGGTTATCCAACCTCTTGCTTCTAGACATACAGGCTGTGTCAGACAAGGGCTCCTTCTCTGGCAAGGGCCTCAAGTTGGACCAGCCGTTGGTTAGCCACTCCCACAAGTTCTGTGCCATTACCAAAGCACATTTTGCAGGCAGGGTTCAGGGTCTGTATCCCCCATTACTAGGAGTTTTTTCTACCATCACTCTCACAGATCCCAGAAAGTTTCCTCTGCATTAGGGTTCCACATCACTCCCAAATACCCTCCAATTCCAGTCATCTCACTGTCTTCCCCCATTCTGTCCCACCCTAACATCCCTTCTGTTTCCCATCTCTACCCAACCCCAGTCCACTCTCAAAACCTATTTTATTTCCCTTTCCCAGGGAGACTGATGTGTCCTCCCTTAAGTCCTCCTTGTCTCTGGTCTTCTTTCTTGTGTGACTTATGGTTAAGGAGGGGTTCTCTGCTTGTAATTCTTTGTCTAGGGATTTCACTCTCTAAGGTATTCCCCCTTCCACATCTACTGATATTGTCATTGTTCAAGCCTTGTTTAGGAAGTATTTTCTGGAAGGCACAATCCACAGAAAAATTCCTGGTCCTCTGGATCTTACAATATTTCTACCCTGTCTCTAGACTCTCCCTAAGCCTTAAGTACAGAAATTGTTTTGTATATATGTCCATTGGAGCTTAGGCTTACTCTGATCTGTTACTCTCTGAGTTGTGTCCATTTGTGGATCTTTTTTTAACAGGATGAGCTAATTCTTTTACTTTGTCTTTAAGCCCAGATAATCTGTTCTCTATGTGATCTGTTCTGTTGGTTGAGCTTTCCACTGAGTTTTTTTCTTACTGATTTATTTTTCATTTCCAGTTTCAATTCGTTTTATACTTTCTTCCCTATGTCTATCTTTTTATTAAATTCAGCTTTCATATCCTGTATAGTTTCTAATACTTCGCTTATCATACTGTGTTTTCTTGGACTATGATTACTTTATTCCCATCCTCTTAAAATTTCCTCAGGTGTTGTTCATGTCTGCCTTGAATTGTTTAAACTTTTGAGTTTGCTTATAATTGCTCTATTGAGTTTCATATAAGTTGTTGTATTTGCTATGGTATTGGTGCTCTTTAGGGACAAAAAAGTTTTCTAGATATTTTCTTACTGTTTGTGTTTTTGAGTGTGAGACATGGGCATCTGGAGTTAGGCTGTTGATTGTACTTTCTAGCCAGGGTGGTGCAGTGGACTTGTTGGTTTGGGTGATTCTCATGGATGGTTCCAATGGGGAAAGAATCTCTTATTAGGGATATCAAGGTGGCTTGAGAGACTCATGGGATAGAGCAGAGGACTAAAATGAAGAGGGTCCTGAAGGGATTTGGGACAAAGTTGAATTGGGGAACCCAGGTCACTTGCTAAGGATTAGAGACATCATGTGCAAGACACCCAGATTGAAGATTTAAGTGAAAAGTGAGTGGGGACAAAGTGGGAAAACTCTGAGAACTGACAAATACTTTGAGCAGAATAGCAAGATACAAAACTCTCCTGCATCCAATCATGAACTTTCTGAGAAATAATCAGGAAGACAACACAATTTGCAAAATAATAATAATTATAACTAAGAATAAACCTAACCAAAATGTGAAATTACTCTACAATAAAGATTTCGATACATTGAAGAAAGAAAGTAAAGAAGGGAACAAATGTCTATACCCCACACACTCACAGATTGGCAGAACTAATATTGTGAAATGGCTCCATTACTAAAATCAAACTACAGATTTAATGTAATGTCTATCAAAATTCCAATGACATTCTTCACAAAAATAGAAAAATAAATTAAATGGAAACCACAAAAGGCCCTAGATGGCCAAACCAAGTCCTAAACAAATAGAATAATGCTGCAAGTATTACAATACCATGCTTCAAATTATACTACAAAGCTACAGTACCACAAACAACATGGCTCTGGTGCAAAATTTGACATGGTGCTCAATGGAATAGAACAAATGACCCAGAATTAAAACCTACATGACTACAGCCACCAATTGTTTTACAAAGACACCAAAAGCAAACATTGAAGAAAAGATAGCATCTTCAATAAGTGGTGATGAGAAAACTGGGTATTTACATATAGAATAAAGCTGATACCCATCTCTCATCCTGTACAAATTATTATTTAACATAAATCAAAGCTCTTAATGAAACCCAGAAACTCTAAAACTGTTAGAACAAAGTGTAAACAAATACTCCAAAAGACAGGCATAAAGAAGGACTTTCTGAAAAAGTCAAAGAATGGGCATTCCTCAGGACACTACTCTTCTTCCCCTGTGTCATGGACATCATTACCAGTGACTGAAGGAGACAACAGAAAACAGGTCCTTGTGGCCTAGAATATACATAAAAAAATCTCTCCATCCAACTCAAAAGACTTGAAGGTAGAGAAAGCAGTTCAAGTTGGAAATGCCTTAGCACTGATCCTGACAAGGCAGCAATTTTGTCAGAAGCTGCTGTTCCCACTGTTCAAGATGTAATCAGAGCCCTCCCTACACAAGACACTGAGAATATATGAAGAAGAAATATGTATAATTACAGTGTGGTCCCCAGAGTACCAACTCAGGGCCGATGGTAGAAACGTGTTACAGTATAACAGGTGGTACTATTGAAATTTATAGAGCAGAAATTGAGCAAGGAATTGGTGAACACATTTGTGCGTAAGGATCAAGATGAAAAAATCAGGTTTGGGTTTAAGTAAGAACACAAGGGCATATTTGTCAGCACACCTGGACTTATTATCCATATTTATTTTTTGGTCTAAGATTTGGGGAACAAATGCTCTGAATCAACAGTAATACTGTACAGACTAGAACTCTAATAAGCACATATAGTGCTCAAATGGGCTTAAAGAAAAAAACCTTCTATGACAAGCCTTTTGAATAGATAATTACTATGCATAAGGATGGGAAGGGAATAGGAATGTTTGTTTCATCTTTAAAAATGAAAGAATTCCTGTCAATAGTAAAAGATAATTTTGTGGCCAGAAGTAGTTTTCTAACTGAAGATAACATGTAAAGTTAATACACAGAACATCATTGAACTGAATGACTCTCAAAATTGGAAGCATACTGTCAATATGGGCTATAGTTAGTATAATTTTGCTGCCTTTTCTTTATCACATTACTACATGACTGACATCAAACATTAAGAATGGCCTTATGGATCTCAATATTCTTGGGACTTAAAGGCCATGTTCAGTACAAACACAATAAAACTGTTCGAACTTCAATGCCTCAGCACCTTCCGCATTGTGACTATGAAGCCTCTTAGAGCCAGAAAGCACAGGCTGCTCATCTGTGCTCTAGAGCACATCTCTCACGATGGGGATCCTGTGTTGTTTCAGCTGATATTTCTTAAATTTCAATACATCTGGAGATGTATCTTGGCTTTACACCTATGAAACTTCCCGAGTGTCTGCTGACATTTCTAGAACAGATTTTCTGTTAGAAAAGCAGCAGGTGGCTGGAGCAATGACTCAGCGGTTAAGAGCATCGACTGCTCTTCCGAAGGTCCTGAGCTCGAATCCCAGCAACCATAGGTGGCTCACAAACATCCGTAATGATGCCCTCTTCAGATACCATGTCTGAAGATAGCTACAATGTACTTACATATAGATAAATATAAATAGATACAAATAAGCAAATCTTTAAGAAAAGCATCAGGTTTCCTTGTTGTGATTAGGATGAGCAATACAGTCTTAACGTGTATGAGGGATGTTCATGTGACTCCAGGGCTCTGGAGCATTTACTTCTGCTTTTAACACATTACCATAATATACTTAGGATGTGGACCTATGCTTATTAATTTTTATTTGACTTTTAGTTTTTAAATATGTTTTAATAGAAATAGAATTTCATCACTTTCCATCCTTACCTCCTTCCAGCCCCTCCCAAGTACTATCCCTCCACTTAAACTATGCCTCTCATTCTCTAGAAGTTAGCCCATTTAATTTAATTATTATTGTTTTCTGATAGAGTATTTAGGATGTTGTGCATAGAGGCTCATACAATCTGCAAACAGAGTCAATTCCTCCTTTTCTTTTCCTATCCTTTCATTTCTTTTTCTTGTCTTAATACTTTAGCTAAGACTCCAAGGACATTGAATGAGAATAGGAAACATGATACCCTTGTCTCATTCCTACCATTATTGAAAAGCTTTAAGTCCTCCTCCCCACCCCACTTAGTTTAGTGCTGGTTAAAAAGCTACTGTGTATAGCCTTCAGTATGTCAATGTGTTTACCTTCTGTTCCTAGTTTTCTTCAGCACTATTTATTAATTATGGAAATGTTGAACGTTATCAAAGGATTTTTTTCCTATGTTGAGATGACCTAATCATGTAATTTCAACCCTTGGCTCTATTAATATGATAAATTACATTTATTGGTTTGAATATGTTGGATATCCCTGCCATCCCTGGAATGAAGCTCAGGTAGTCATCTTTGATGTGCTGTTGAATTTGAATTGCAAATACTTTATTGAGAATTTCTGTATCCATGTTCATCAAAGAGACTGGCCTGTAGTTTTGTTGTAGTTCTTTCCTTATCTACTTTTGTATCTGGGTGATACTAGTCTCATAAAATGTAGTTTGTCCCACTCCTTCCTTTTCTATCTTATGGAAAACTTAGTGGACATTAGTGTTAAGTGTTTGTTCAAGGTTTTGTAGAAGTCAGCAGTGACTTCATCTTGGATTAAGATTTTATTAAGTTGGGAAGCATTGCTAATTCAAGCTTTTAAATACCCTCTTTGGTTTAATTTTGCAGGTCAACATGTGTCTAGTAGAAATTTTTTCATTTTCCTGCCTACTGAAATACACATTTCTAAAAGAATGCCCCAATTATACTTTGGATTCTCTGTCTTTTATGATGTCTTCTTTTTCCCTTTAGTTTTATTAATTTTGGTCTTCTGTCTAGTTAATTTGACTTAGAGTTAATCAACCTTGTTTGTCTTTTCAAAAAAAAATTTTTTTTATTTCACCGATTCTTTGCATGATCTTTTTTTCCATATTTAATTAATTCTTCTCTAGTTTTATTATTTTTTCACCTATTGATTGGGCCATAAATAGAAGTGGTACTATAGATCTTTTTAAGAAAATAAATGGAAGTTAAAAATAGTACAGGAAGCAAGGCAGCCAAGACTCAGGAGAATAACCACCCTCTATTCTCTCTCATATGCAGGTACTAATTTTATGTATGGATATCTACGTGGGACTGAGGGAGGTAATTATTGAGTTATTATTATTTAGTTATTGAGTTTTATTTTTTTACTATTATTATTATTATCATCATCATCATTATTATTTAATTTTTTTTTTTACAGTCCAGTCCTTATCTCCCTCCTGGTTCACCCTCCAACAGTTCCTCATCCCTTTGCTCCTCCCCTATTTCCAAAAGGATGTCCCAAACACCCCCCACCCCACTAGACCTTCCTCCTCCCTGAGGCCTTAAGTCTCTCGGGGGTGAGGTGCTTCTTCTCTCACTGAGGCCAGACCAGGCCGTCCTCTGCTGTACATGTGTCAAGGACACCGTATCAGCTAATGTATGCTGCCTGTTTGGTGCCTCAGTCTCTGAGAAATCTCAGGGGTCCAGGTTAGTTGAGACTGCTGGTCTTCCTGTAGGGTTACCTTCCTCCTCAGCTTCTTCCAGCCTTCCCTTAATTCAACCACAGGGGTCCCCGGCTTCTGCCCATTGGTTGGGTGAAAGTATCGGCATCTGGCTCTTTCAGCTACTTGTTGGACCTCTCAGAGAGCAGCCCTGCTAGTCCTCTTTGTAAGCACACCATAGCATCAGGAATAGTGTCAGGCCTTGGAGCCTCCCCTTGAGCTGGATCCCAAGTTGGGCCAGTCTTGGACCTCCTTACCCTCAGTCTCTTTTCCATTTTTGTCCCTGCAATTCTTTTAGACAGGGACAATTCTGGATTAGAGTTTTTGACTGTGGGATGGCAGCCCTATCCCTCCACTTGATGCCCTGTCTTTCTACTGGAGGTGGACTCTACAAGTTTCCTCTCCCCACTGTTGGGCATTTCATCTAAGGTCCCTCACTTTGAGTTCTGAATGTCTCTTACCTCCCAGGTCTCTGGTACATTCTAGAAAGACACTCCACCACCTCCTACTTCCTGAAGTTACCTGTTTCCATTATTTCTGCTGGCCCTCAGGGCTTCACTCTTCCTCTCCCCATACCTGATCATGTTCCCCTTTCCCCTCCCTGTACCCTCTACCACCCAGGTCTCTTCCTCCCTCTGCTCCCCCGCCCTGTGATTGCTTTCTTCTCCCTCCCAAATGGAATTAGGGCATCTTCACTTGGGCCCTTCTACTTGTTAACCTTCTTGAGTTCTGTGGAATGTATTCTGAAGGTTATGTTAATCTTGGTACCTTTCATATTTCATCAGTTTTCATCATGTAAATTTAAAAATACGTTCTGTGGCTGTGTTTCAGGTCTCTAGTGTTTGTTAAGTAACAATGAAGCACACAGAGTTAATAAAATAAACATACACAAAAGAGCCTAATATACTCATATTTCATACTAAAATTTCCATTTCATAAGAGCAAAGTAAAATCAACATTGATAAAGTCTATTAAAAAGTGGAGACTTGCTTTATACATCCCTTTAGTCCCAGTACTCAGGAAACAAGGACAGAGCAATATGTGTTCAAGACCAAACAACTCTACTTAGCAACTTTCAGGTTTCCCAGGGTACATAGCGATACCATAAAAGAAAAAAGAAAAAAGATTGAGAAACTCTAAGGCCAGGTGAGGCACACACTATAATTCTAGCACATAGTAGGAAGTAGCAAGAAGCTTGAAAACTAAAAGACCAGCCTAGTCAGAACAAGAATCTCATTTCAAAAAGACTCTAAAATGAGATATCTTTATTAAACCCTTCCTTTCAAGGTTCAGTGATTGAAAGAGAATGCAGAAAGATTTTAAGAGCAAGAGGTGGTAGAAGGCTCCAAAGAAAATGTGTCTTCCAGTTACAGTGGGTCTAATACACATATGAACTCACAGAAACTGCGGAAGCATGCACAGTGCCTGTACAGGTCCAAACCAGCCAGGATCCCTGTGATTAGAGGGGGAAGGAAACACAAACTCCTACCCCAAGAAGCTATTTGCAACCAATAGCTGCTGGGAAAGGAAAAAATCAGTTTTTTCCTATGGAGTATCACAGAATATAGCAACCACACTCCAAATTAGATCCCATGCCCTGGATTAGTTGATCAACACAAAATACACTAAATGGTGTGAGTGTGTGTGTGTGTGTGTGTGTGTGTGTGTGTGTGTGTGTACACTTTAGCTTTTATTTTGGCATTTTAACCTTATTGATTTCCTTTTATTCTTTCTCAGTTTGTCTATTTTATGTTGTTCATTTGTTTCTCATTGTTCTGTTGTTTTCCTTTTTTTGGAAAAAATGAGAGAATCATGGAGTGGAGTGGGTAGGAAGGTGGGAAAGAGCTAGAAGGAGGAGTTGAAGAAGGGGAAAGAATACAGTCAAAGTATATTGAATAAAAATATTAGATAGCAAAAATTTTGAAAAGACTTAATACTTCTCTAAAAGTGACACTTGAATATATAGATAGACTATCTCCTGTCCCTGATCTATAAAGATCAATATTAAAACACTGTCAGTCCACCCCCACCAAAGTTATTCTATAAATTTAGCACAGTTCTGCGTAAAATTGCAATGGGAGAAAATTCCAGTTGGCCAAATGAAGTTGTAGCTAATGTGGGGAAGAAAATGTGAGAACATTTGAGCGATAAGAATCAAGATAGGACTTTCCAGGATGCGATGTGGATACTATTGTAAAGTGGTAGATGGTAGCACAGAGCACGGAGTTCAGAAGCAGACATATGTGTGCACATACACTTGATGTTTGATGAAGGGCCATTCCAATTATTAGGTATGCTCTCAAGCCATAGATTATATGAAAAAGTCATAAAAGAAGTGAAAGTATCAATTATTTTTACAAATTTGAAATAAGGAAGAGACTTTCAAGTGTGACAGCAAAGGCAGAAACTATAACATGAATATTTCTATGTTTAGATACATAGAAAATTCCTTACAAAAAACACCATTAGGCAGGTAAGATGGGTCAGCACATAGAGGTACTTGTTGTGGGAGCCTGGTGACCTGAGTTTGAGCATCAGAACAGAGTAAAGATGGAAGGAGAGAATCAACTCAACAAAGTGTTTCCCTGACCTCCACACATGCACACCATGCACACACACACACACACACACACACACACACACAATACATTGTTTTTAAAGCACTATTATCATTAAACAGATGAGAGGTAAATATGTTCATTGCCCATGATACAGTGTTGCTATTTGTGTTAAGATAGGAATAGTTTCTTAGTCCTACTCATAAAGAAGTATACACTAAAGCAGCAAGGGAAATATTGGTTCACACTGTGTTATAGATTCTGACTGACAAGTTCAAAGGTTTATCTAGGAATAGGAAAGCATTCTTCTAACACCAAGTTGATAGAAAAGTGCTACAATGTGTCCAGTTAATAATTGTCAAGTTCATAAATAATTGAAACATTTTCAGAGAAAATATCTATTAAGTGAAATAATCCCTGTCCATAAAGTGAAACAGCAGGGGTTTTCTCTCACATGTAGATCAGCATTGTGCCAAGACCCTGTCAAACCACAGGTAGGGTTGAGATAGGGCTGTGTAAAGAAATCATAATACAACTATTGGATGACAAATACACAAAATATAGACTTTGATAGCAAGAAGACATTGGAAACAGAAACATTTGTATATGTGAATTAAGGAGGAAGATAGAAAACCAATAACCAGACCCTGCCCTCCCCTGAAAAAGGAAGAAGCACAGTGCATTATGACAGCCAGAAAGTTGGCTTAAGCCTGGGTGGCTTTATTTCTTAAATATTTTTAATAAAATTGATTAACACATTATTACAAAATAGGGTTTGTTGTTACATTTTCTTGCATGCATAGAACAGGCACCTCTCCCCTCCACCCATCATGTGGCTAATGAGTCTTGCTAATGACTACCTGTAGCTAATTGGCTTCTCTGAGGAGCTAGTTTCCTGAAGCCTAACAACCAAAAAGAAAGTTAATCTAGTCTGGGGGTTTCTTCCCTCTGGCCTTATTAGCAGAGATGCAGAATTCCCCTTCCATTGGCCCCTGGGCCATAGTATCTTGAACTCTCACCTGGGAACTAATTAGAGGATTCTGCTTGCAAACTTTCAGGACTTCAATCCCCAGTCCTTGCTCTATATCTGTGGGGATCATTGCTGCAAAGATGCCTCCTGAGGCCCTGAAGAGCAGAAGAAGTTAGTGAAGCTTTTCAATTAGTCTCAACTTGTCTGATACATCACAATATGCTAGAGCTAGATACTCAGGAGATTAGCAATTCTCCCTCCTGTGTGTATGTCAGATGGGTGGCAAGTTTCTATAGACCTAAACCTTCAATTCAGTCAATGAAAGGAAGTTGCAGGTAGTACAAAACCCATAGCACTATCTGTGATGGCTGAAGTGTGCATCCGGAGTTTGGGGGTGTTAAGTTTCATGGTTAGGTCCCTGCCCTGATCCTCATTAGAGAGAAAGAGACCATAGATTCTTAAAAAACAGTTATTCTCTCAACTCAAAAGCTAATGGAACCTTCTTCACATCTATACTACCCCAAACATCAATAATGATTAGACCACTCATCATTGAATCCTCTAAATCATCACTTGAAGAATTCATTATGAATCCCACTTCATGGTTAAAAAAACTAAAGCCATAGAACTGACCTGCTCAGTGCCATAAGAGCAGCAAGAAGCAGTGTTCATCCAGCATCCACTTCTCCCATCTCCCCATTCAGTGCTTAGTTAGGACATCAGGAACCTGAGTCTCTTCCAAGCTAACTCCCTGCCACGTGGAAGATGCCACATTCATAATGGCTTTCCCTTATATTTATATTCTAAAATGGATGAGCATATGCAAGCACCAAATAAAGGTCTGAAATCTGTAGGACCCTGGTAGCTTAATCCTATCCCCCACCCCAATTCTGTAAACATGAAGTCTAAGAACAAAGCTAGGCAGCTTCTAACTGACATTCCAACACCTTCCTAAGCTCTCTTCTATGTTACAGTGGCTGCTACCTGCCAGGCCTCCACATCTCTGCATGGCTCACGATATGCTCCTCCGATCTGAACACCTGTCAAGCTGACTATTCCCCAAAACTAGACTCTACCCATCAGAGATCTACTGTATGTGAGCAGTTCCTGGGTTTACACAGTTCTTAATATCATTCCCTGTCTATTTAATTTCACTTAGTCATATATTTCTTCCTTGTGTTGCATCCTGTACAGGTCTAAGCACTTATCATACAGTAGGCAAAAAAATAAGCCTAAGATTTTTTTTTTGAAGTTCAATACTAAGTTTTTTTTCTAAGTTTTTTTATTTACATTTAAAATCATTTCCCCTTTCCCGTTTCCTCCCTCCCCGAAAGTCCCATAAGCCCCCTTCCCTCCCTCTTTTCCCCATTCAACCCCCCCTCTCGCTTCTCTGTCTTGGCATTCCCCTACATCCAGTCTTTCCAGGACCAGGGGTCTCTCCTTCCATCTTCTTGGAAATCTATTGATATGCGAATTGTGTCTAGGGTATTTCAAGATTCTGGGTTAATATCCCCTTATCAGTGACTGCATATCATATGTGTTCTTTTGTGATTGGGTTACCTCACTAAGGATGATATTTTCAAGTTCTGACCATTTACCTAGGAATTTCGTAAATTCATTGTTTTTAATTGCAGAGTAGTATTCCATTGTGTAAATATACCACATCTTCTGAATCCATTCCTCCGTTGAGGGACATCTGGGTTCTTTCCAGCTTCTGTAAGCCTAAGATTCTTAGGATAGACTAAGGAAGGTTAGGTTGGACTGGAGTCTCTGAATGTCTTCCTGAAAACTTTCTCCATTCTTATTCATTGCCTTTTGTATTTCTGAAGCTCTCAGCAATATTACTATTAATTTTTGTCTCTTTAGTGGTCTACTAGATGCAAGGAAGGAGGCAGAAATGGTAGACTCAGAAGCAAATGCTGGACTTAGAGGGGTATTCCCAAGATACTTTTCAGTTGTATTTGTGTTAAATTTCTGTCACTTTCTGAATTTTGCAAAATGCCCTATAATCTTCTCAAGTCAATATGTAAAACTCTTCTTTTTAGACAAAATATATACTTTATTCAAATTATTTTATTTACTTGAAATACCTATGTATTGTTAGTATATCAAAATTTAAAACTATTTATATTAGAATGAGAATTAAAGAAAGAGAAAAATAATTTATCATAACTTATGATCATTCATCATTATTATCCTATCTCTGTATTGCTATCATTCATTTATTATCATGGGCCTACAACACTGCTAGGCCCATTCAGTTATTATTATACACCTCACTATTATAACAACTCACTATTATCATGCCTTCCTATAATAATCATTTATTATTATCATCCCATTTCACTATTATGATCATTATTATCCCACCTTATTATTATGACTATTCATAATTATTATCTCATCTTATTAATATAACAGTCTATCATTACTATCTGGATAATTTGTGATTATTATACTTTTTCACCATTATTATGCCACCTCACTAATATGATCATTTGCCATTATTATGCATGCTGTACATGGTGCTTGGAGAGAAAAGTCATCAACAGGTCTTAACCAGCTACAAATCCTGCAAGCTATAATAACAACTGACCTAGAAAGGTATAGTCATTAGTAAAAAAAGTTATGACCTTCATATTACAGAGGTTATGTAGGTCACCAAACACTTTCTGATATATTCAAGGCCTATTTGATAGATTGAAATTCATATCTGATACTGTAGATCTAGCAAAAAATGACTCATGGTTGGGGAAAACCTACTATTAATATTTTGTAATTGGTATCAAACTGCCTTCTCAACACTGATCCATAGATTAGTGTAGCTCTCAGAAGAGGTAGAAAGACTGTAAGATCCTAAGACTGGGGAAGAATACTGCAAAATAGTATCTTCTGGACATTACAGGGTTACTGTTCTCATGAACTCACAGCAGCTCTGGCTGCCTATACAAGATCTGCATAAAGAAAAGAGACTCAAAATTCCAGCATGGGTTATAGAGTTGCTTATGAAGGTCCATCCCTAGCTGAGGTAGTTGAATCTTGCTGGAGTAGGGTTAGTTTCTTTAGGCCTGTGATCCCTAGTAGATTGCCATCTTTCAAGGTATGATTCTATGTACCTATGAACATACAGGAATAACTAATTTAATTAGGGGCTTGTGTGTGTGTGTGTGTGTGTGTGTGTGTGTGTGTGTGTGTGTGTGTGTGCATGCGTGTATGTGTGTGTGCGCGCACACATGCGCGCATGTGTGTGTATGTGTGTAGAATGACAGAATATCTGACTTTGGGATGCTTAGTGGATATTGTCACATGTGAAATGTGGCAGAAGGAAGAGCTGGGGAGCCATAAGTGGATATCATCAAAATACACGTATCCGTGTTTGAAAATTCTCAAATAAGACATTAAAAATATATTTTTTTTAAGTTTATCTATGCCCAAAGTCAAGGATCTTGTCCCTATTATGCCTAATTCAATAGTTGCTTGCATTGCTTCAGTAGACATTTTCTTTCTAAAAATGTCCCGTTTTGGACCTTCAAGTTGGCCTAGTTGGAACACATCTGCTGTGAAATTATGTCTTCACTATGACAGGAAAGCTACACCTGTGAGCTTTCAACAATATGGCCACCTAAAGGAGACCTGCATACTGATAGCACCAGTTGATGTACCAACACAGATAGAAGAAATCTCACAAAGCCCCAAATCTAAATGAAGAGTTACAGGTAATTAATGCCTCCTGAGAGAGAGAATCAGTTTTTCCCAGGAACGAGCCTCTAGTTGATTGTCCAATACCAACTGGTTAACCCTAAAAATGTACATATGAGCAACACTAAGTGAATTCAGAATGTTGTATTTATGTATTTATTCATATATGTTTATGTGTGTTAACAATAATCGTTAAAGAAAAGTAAGTCATAATATTGAGAGGGAGCAGAGAAAGGGGACAACACAGGAGGGATTGGATGGAGGAAAGGGGGAAAGGAATGTAAACACAGATACATATATGAAATTTTATAAACAATTTTTAAAGATGGATCAGTTGGTAAAACCACTTTCTTCCAACCTGGAGACCTGAGTTCTATCCATGGAGCCCACATGGTGGAAGGGACCTGAGTTCTATCAGTGGAACCCATATGGTTGAAGGGACCTGAATTCTATCTGTGAAACCCACATGGTGGAAGGAGAGAAGCAACTTTTACAAGTTATCTTCTAACTCCACACATGAATCATGGCACATGTGGACACATGCACACACCTATAAATAAATAAATGTGATACAGATTTTAATCCCTTTGTCTTTATTTTCCCCTCATATTGGACTCATTAAGGTACTTCAAAAACATCAAGTTGTTTTGGTTTCACAGACATTCTAGGTAAAAAAAAAAAAAACACCAAATTTCTTTTCATAAGTCATACTTCTTCCCATTGTCAGTTAACCTACAAACTGCAAGAATTTCCAACTATCTTCCAGCGATCTTCTGAATGTTTGAAGGACACACTATGATGTAAGATTTAGATTCTAGCCTTCAGAACCATATCATTTTCTTGCAGAGAGCAAAAATATCTACAATAAATACAGAAATTATTAACATGGTATCTTTCTATATGAGACATACTACAAGCAAAAGGATCACAAGAGTCACTTCTGGGAGATTGTGGTTGAGAGAGGAAGACTGGGTGAAGTGGTATTGAAGAAAGGAGATCTTGCACATCATACAAAGGTCTAGATTTTAAATGACAGAAAGAAATCAATATCCTTTGGAGAATAAAATAAGACAGGGAATATAGCACATCAAGATGGCATGTAAATAATTTCTGTACTTATTATGGTCTCTTTTACTCTCTCCAACAGCAAGCAACAGCAGTGAACCAGTGTTAGATAGCACAGGTCTCAGGAGCTATTGCAAAAGCCCTGATGAGACAGCTAAAGACAGCCTGTAAAAACAGATATCTGCAAGAATAAGCAAAAAAGAAAGCAGATTACTTGCTAACAACTGCAAAAAGAAGCTTCCAAAATGAGGGCTAAGATGTACAATAACTTAAAGTTAGAGCAATAAATCATTAGAAGTCACTTAATACTATGTCTATCTAAAGATTTGTTCATTTATATGTGTAGGGATGTTCTACCTACATGTATGTCTGTGTCCCACATGCATATAATGCCCATGGAGGCCAGAAGGGGGTTTCAGGTCCTCTGGAGCTGGAATTATGGATCTAACCAGGTTCTGGGCCTACTTAATACTAGGAATGTGTCCCAACTTATATAGCCTGTGTTAGATTCAATTGGAAAGTGGTTGGCTATTTCAAAACTTTTATAACACTATTGCACCAGTGGGAAGTTTTCCATACACAGTAGGACATCTGCAAATATGAACTAACAGTGATTGTGGCAGCATGAATGAGACCTGCATAAACTCTGGTTATACAAAATCCCAGCCTGGATGTGGAGATGGGGTAGGCACAAATCTCCCCACTACCTGAGGAGGCACTATTGGCAGTTACTAGTTTCTGAAAGAGACAGTATCAGCTCTGTTTTATCACTGGTGGGACTGACTTGCTAGGTTCAGCATACTCCAGGGCTACCCCAAGTCTGGTTCAGCAACACAAGTCTGGTTCAGTAGGTCAAGAACCTGATTAGATAGGTCATAGAACCTAGGAGAGAACTTAATGCTGTTATTTTGCTAAATGGACTTGACAAGGATAAAATAAAACAAGAACACTCAAAGTTGTGTGGATAGGGAGATTAAGAAAGAGAGGGTGAGTGTGGGAAGAGTTAGAACAGGGAGTGAATATGACTAAAATACATTGTATGAAATTCTCAAAGAATAAAAATATTTTTAAGTGTGGGTGTAAAGGATTCAAGTCAAGTTTAGAACCCATTTGATAGTTGGCTTGGAGAATGTGGTGGATAGAGTTTGATTGAAAGCCATTTGATTGGAAAATATCCTCAGATTCCTTTTCTTCATTAAAAATAAATACTACTAATTTTAATGCTGCTTCTCATAGGATGGAAATGTGTCATTCTTTGCTGAAGGGGCTGTGAGATTGTACATGAGCTCATGCACACTCTCATATACTATCAGGTGTGTTGGTCTCGCTCATTAGTTAGTTAGAAAGTGAGTGTGGCTGGGAAAGAAAGGTTCTAATTATGTCTCTCTGAAGAATGTGGTGGCAGAATTGTCTGACTGCTTCTCAGATATCAATCGCCCTTGACCTAGGGGCAGGATCAAATATAGGAGGAGACAAGGATGATATACAGAGGGTCAGGAATTTGAACAGAAATGTATAGCAATGGGGGAGGGGGAACTCGGGGTAACCACCAGCAAGTCCCAGGTGCCAAGAAAGCAAAAGGTTCCCAGGACCCAACAGGGATGAGATTAGCTGAAATGCCCAACAAAGAGGAGGGAGAACCTATAGAGACCATAGCCAGAGGTTAGGCAAGTCCCCCGATTGAGAGATGGGACCACACACTAATCTCCAAATTTTTAACCCAGAATGGCTCCCGTCTAAAGGAAATATGGGGCCAAAGTGTGAAGCAGAGACTGAAGGAAAGGCCATTCAGAGACTGCCCCACCTGGGGATTCATCGCACATACAGACACCAAACCCAGACACTATTGCAGATGCCAAGAAGTGCTTGCTGACAGGAGCCTGTTATAGCTGTTTCCTGAGAGGCTGTGTTTGCCAGAGCCTGACAAACACAAAGGTGGATGCTCATAGTCCATCACTGGACTGAGCACAGGGACCCCAATGGAGAAAGGACTGAAGGAGCTGAAGGGGTTTGCAACCCCATAGGAAGAACAACAATATCAACCATCCAGACCCTCCAGAGCTCGCAGGGACTAAACCACCAACCAAAGAGTACACATGGAGGGACCCATGACTCCAGATACATATGTAGCAGAAGATGGCATTGTCTGGCATCAATGGGAGGAGAAGCCCTTGGTCCTGTAAAGACTTGATTCCCCAGTGTAGGGGGATGCCAGGAATGGTGAGGTGGGGGTGGGTGGGTGGGAGGGAGAGCATAGAAGAAGGGGAATGAAGGATGTGATATGGGGGTTCTGGAGGAGAAACAGGGAAAGGAGATAACATTTGAAATGTAAATTCATAAAATATCCAATAAAAATAAGTTACATTAATTAAAAAATAAAAAATGAAAAACACATTAGTACAAACATAGATTATATATAAAGGCTGAACAGTTTTTATTACCCTCTTAATTAAAAGTCATTTAAGCAGTAAAAATACACAAAAAGTTCATCTCCTGTTCATGATTCATGCTATAATTGTCTTCTGTCTGTATTTAATATAGTTTCTGTCAATAGCTTACATGGTCTTTATCTGATGTACTCCCAGTCCAAACTACAATCTACTCTGATCAGTACTATCTAATTTCTTTCCATCCTTAGACCCACTTCTGAAGAATTCCTCCAAATGTGCACACTGGAGCTTCCAGTATGAGAATGCCAAGGACATATGTAAGGATTGCTAGACATTTTGATAGCCTTGTCCTGTAGTCTCACAGTGGATACCTCTTTCCTGTCAGTACCCTCTTCAGGGCACCCTGCACATCTGGGTTCTGGAGGCTGTAGATGAGTGGGTCCAACATAGAACTGAGGATAGTATTGAGGATCCCAATGCCCTTGTCCTTGTCTGAGGCTGAGACAGAACCCAGATACATGTAACTGAAGAAGCCAGTTCCATAAAAGATACAGACCACAGTGAGGTGGGAGCCACATGTGGAAAATGCCTTCTTCCTCCCCTCTGAGGAGCGGATCCTTAGTACTGCAGCTGCAACATGGGCATAGGACACTGAGATAGGTACCATGGGGACTACAGTGGCTCCCACAAAAAGCAGCTGCCCATTGCGGTAGATGCTGGAGCAGGAGAGCTGGGAAAGGGTTGGGAGGTCACAGTAGAAGTGGTTGACCACATTAAGGCCACAGAAGTCCAACACAGACATAGCCACTGTGTGAGTCAGAGCATTAATGAAGGACACAGTACAGCAAATACCCACCAGTGTGCCCTGCACTTCACGCTTCATGCAGGTGCTGTAGGTGAGCCAGGAGACACACCAGCATCGAAGGAACAGTGACACTGATGCATCCGATGTCCAACAGAGATAGATTCCCCAAGAAGTAGGACATAGGAGTGTGGATCTTGGGTTCCACAAAGATGGCGGTCAAGATGCTGAAGTTACTCCCAACTGTGACAATATAGGCAAAGAAGAAGACAACAAAAAGGATAAGTTGTGGCCTTACATTTCCTGATAAGCCAAGAAGGATGAATTCTGTGGCAGCTGTCCTGTTTCCCCAGGCACCTGACTCCATAGGCCACTGCTATGAGCTGGAGGGCAAGGGAGGAAGAGTTAGATCTCACAAGTAGTGAAGGAGAGTGGCACGTGTGACCATGCAATCAGCATCTACATGGTGCTGGTATGGTATGTGCAGAATACCTACCAATTAAAATCGATACCTGCCTAGTTTGCAGGTATCCTGCAGTCTTCTGAAGGCTCCTACTGATCAAATAATCAACCTTTTGGCTACTGGTTCAGAGAGAAAACCAGAGAATACTAGGAAAGGGGGTGGTTGAGTGGCTATTTACCAACACTTTATTCAATACCTGTTACATTTGTATCAGTCTGTAGCAACTGACCAGCAACTCTCACTGGTTCCTGAGTATATAAGGTTCAACAAAGTAGACCATAGGGATATTAGCAACATAAGATAAAAGAATAATTTAAAAAAGGTTTTCATGAACTCAAAAAGGTATAAAGAGTTTGAGAAAGGAGAAGAGCAAGAAATGAGTAAATGTACAGAAATACACAGAGGTGAAAGACTGGCACTATGACTGGCATTTTTTAAAACATTAACATTTAGATGTAGTGTATATAGCTCTTTAATTTAATTTCATTAAATTCTATGAAATAACTACTGTGTCTCTGCGTAATCAGGATACTGATGTTTACAAAGATTTTATAAACAACCTTGGATCTTAACGTTCCCAAGAGTTATCACAAACTAAGGACTATCTAGCACCAATCCCAAATATTTACATTGTATTACTTTGGTATGTGTTCTACTGAGGCTTTTTGGGT
Organism: Tokudaia tokunoshimensis; assembly: GCA_036184795.1. NCBI lineage: Eukaryota > Metazoa > Chordata > Mammalia > Rodentia > Muridae > Tokudaia > Tokudaia tokunoshimensis. The sequence continues at coordinate 47,460,746 of BTHU01000010.1, read as the reverse complement.
GACTCTGTGCACAATAAAAAGTGGAATGACATTCTAAAACTTTCAGTATTAGCATCCATACAACTATTTTAACAAGTCAGGGTCCCATCCCATATCTTCATTAACAGTTATTGGTTGAATGTTAAGGAGAATGCTTGTGATGGAACTAACCGATTGGGTGTGACTTGTGAGATACAGGTGAAAGGATGACCCCCAAGGTCCTTTGCTAAGAAAATGGAATTGATACTAAGTATTATGGGGACACATGATTATTGTGTGTCTATGAAAAGGAAGAGCATGAGCTTTTCAAAGGCAAAGGGGGAATTGAAGTCCTGGGGGCTATTTCACTGGCTGCCACTTACTGCATATGATGATAAGTCCAAAGTGGATGGACAGAAACAAGAAACCAAAGGCCCCTTGGTTTTGACTAAAGAAAGTAGCTCTGGAGAGTTTTCTTTGAGTGTCTCTGCTTCTGGACCCTTGCCTATGCTGGACCACTCTCTCCCTATAACTGAACTTCTACTTTTTTCTATCAAAAATACTGTCCCATCCACAGATTAAATAAAAAGTCATCCCATGAGACTCAATCCTTAGCTATTGCTCCATGTCTTCAAGGAAATTCTCCTTATACAGCCCAGTCTTCAGTTGAGTTTTCCCTCTTATGGCATCATAGGCAGTTAACCTGATCATCCCAGTGCTTGACCCGCAGCGCAGGATGAGCCATGCAAAGCTCACAACTCCACATAAAGAACACATCTTTGTTATGGTAAAGAGTCACCATAGGACAGTGAGTTGCTTCTGCACCTACACCAATCCCATCACCACCACTATGTCTTTTCTACAAAAAAAAAAAAAAATCGGCTATCTTTTAGAAAGGTGAAACTTTCTGACAAGATAACACATGTCAGAGTTTGTTCTAAATAGACACTTTACTCTTTTTCTCCCACCTCTTGCTGACCCTCAAGGTCCCTGCCATACATACAGATATGTACTTACATGTATGGATTTTCCTTTCCCTCCCAGTTACTCAGGAAAGGCTCATCATCACCTGATACTTTTCTTACACATAGATAATAAAAAAGGCTACCTGAAGTTTGTGAATATCCTCTCACACATTCTTACTTGAGAAGGAAAGAAAATAGGATGCTGGAGTGGTGTGGAGGACTGTATGGCACCTCCCTATAGCACTTGGTGTGGTTCTGGTTCTTACAGAGAGTTGAGTAACTACTAAGTTGACCCAAGATTGTCAGTATTCAGAGTATTCAGAAAAAGCTGAGACTATGTCTTGGTGTTCTCTCCATTTGGAAGCTAATCAGTATCCAGAGACATTATAATAGTATAATACCCCAAGGATTTCAAAAGAGCCAGAGGAGAACAACCTCAGTCCACAAGGGTTTCTCTCCACCACCTAAACGAGCATTCTATTCATGACACCATTGTCAACATGTTGGAGACAGGAGAATATGATCTTAAAAGCTATGATGTCCTGAAGAATCCACCAAGTAGATCCATCATTGGAGCTCAGCCTAGGCTTCAGATGATCACTGTGACCCAGTAATGATCTCAATTAGTTTTCACATATTTAAGGTATAATTTTGGAAAGTTGGTTTATGTTTTATGTAAGCTTAATCATACATCTTTGTTTTATAAATTAATGATTTCAATAAGCATAATCCTTTTGGTATTTGTGTGAGTTGGCTGTACAATTATCCACCTTATTTATGAGGAAAATATTTTAAAAGCCCTAGGGGTTATCTACCACTGTGCATAGTTCAAACATATATAAATACAACATGAATTCCCCATATACATCTATGAAATAGTTCGATTTCATAAATGAGATTAACCTGTCATAACTAACAATAAAATAAAATAGTTACTACAATATGATACAAGAAAAGTTATTTAAAACTTATGAATTGGTTGTTTCTGAAACTTTTTGTGTGGTATTTTCAGAAATAAGGACACATGCTCCACTATGTTCATAGCAGCATCATTTATAATAGCCAGAAGCTGGAAAGAACCCAGATGTCCCTTGACAGAGGAATGGATACAGAAGATGTGGTATATTTACACAGCAGAATGCTACTCTGCAATTAAAAATGATGAATTCATGAAATTCTTAGGCAAATGGTCAGAACTGGAAAATATCATCCTTAGTGAGGTAACCCAATCACAAAAAACACACATGGTATGCAGTCACTGATAAGGGGATATTAACCCAGAAACTTGGAATACCCAAGACACAATTCACATATCAATTGATTTCCAAGAAGAAGGAAGGATAGACCCCTGGTCCTGGAAAGACTGGATATAGCAGTATAGGGGAATACCAAGACAGAGAAGCAGGAGGGGTTGACTGGGGAACAGGGGGAGGGAAGAGGGCTTATGGGACTTTCAGGGAGCAGGGAACCAGGAACGGGGAAATGATTGGGAATGTAAATAAAAATATAGAAAATAAAAAAAACAAATATGGATAAAGATACTAGTGTGCTAAAAATCCTTTCTTCGTTAAAAAGGTATTATATTATATAGATATAATAATTTGTTTAGCTTTGATTTATTGTATGTAATGTATGGTTCTTTACCATTGATGGACATTTGGGTTATTTCTAGATTTTAGCCATTACAAATCAGCTTTAGTAAATGTGTGTATGCAATTCTTTATGTTGATCTATGTCTTTAATCCTCCCTAGAAAATACCTTGAACTGTAATTACTGGAGTCCAGGCATAAATGTATTATTTAATATAAGAAATTTCAGGGCTTAAAAGATGACTCCATGGATAAAGCACTTACTGTGCAAGCATAAGAACCTGAATTTGAATCCCCAGCATCCAAGTAAAAGCTAAAATGATATGGTAGCCTGCTGAATGTCAGTGTTCAGGAGGCAGAGACAGGAATTCCCAGAGTACATTAGCTAGCTATACTAGCCAACTAGCCTACCTGTTCCAGGTTCAGTGAGAGGCCCTGCCTCAATAAAATAAAGAACAGTCAAGGAAGACACCTGACATTAACCATTAACTTCTGGTATCCACATATGCACTCAGACACATGAGCATATATGTGTACATGAATGAACAACACACACACACCCCACATACACACAACTCACCTGTTAGTTTGCTGTAAAAATTCATGATGCCATTTTGAATTCCCATCAAAAAAAATGAACTTTCATAGCACCAGAAGATTCCAAGGGAAGGAGAGAACCAATGGTTTTACACAACCACAATACCTATGAACCACAATAATGACAAGGTTGGTAAGATATCCCTAATGATGCAATACTGGTATTCATGTCTTGGCAGTAACCAACAGCTATCTAAAGCCTGATCAATAAAAAGGAGACCTTTCCTGGTACTTGAGACCTATCCAATTACCCAAAGCTAATGAAATCATCAGTCTTAGAGGAGAACCTATTGCCTGCCATTTTACCAATCCAGAATGGCTCCTAACTGCATTCTAAATTTTATCTTTACCCATAGATAAATGTAGCTTTCACACCTCATTAAAGAATCTATCTTTCACAACAAATAATACTTGCATGCTTGGATTGTTGCTACTATATCCAGTAGTATTTGGTTATTGTTACTCCACCGTGTTTACAGTTTCCATACTAGTCACTAATGGAGAAGTATATGCCTCTAATAACTGTTTTATTTCTACATTCTTTACATAGAATAGTGCTGAACATTTGAGATACTAGTAAGCATTAGTCAACTGAATGAATAAATGAAATGAACAGATAAATAGATGATATGTACAGATGTTATTAGGTATATGATAGATTAATATACATAGATAAATGATAGGAGAGAGATGATGATGATGATGATAGATAGATAGATAGATAGATAGATAGATAGATAGATAGATAGATAGATAGATAGATTTAAACCTTACATTTCCTATTGCCAGATAGTCCTGGCTTCCAGTGCTTAAATTTTTCTTAGATTCAATGAGTGTTTAATCCCTAGGTTTTATAATGAGCATATAAATACTACTGTTGCATTTAAACCATTTCATTATAATTTTCTTTATGAGTTTGTGGAGGGCAGAAACACTGGGTAGACAACCCAGTGAATTCAGCGTTTGAACAAGATCACCTGTTGACAAAGAAAATGACAGAGTGGTAACAGGGATGAAATCCAATGCCCATATGTTGCACTTGCCCTATTCCCCTTAGTAAACTCTTCAGTGGCTGCTTCTTAATCGGTACACAAATCTCTATATAGAACATCAGGCATCTCTCTTGCTACTGTTGCATTTTCGTGGTCTTGTTCTTAGTCTGTGGGAAATTGTTTCTTTCTTAACCACAATCCATTACTGCTGGTGTCTTCTCTGTAGCACTCTGGCACACAGTTCTCTTATATTCAATAAAAGTACTAAAAGTCTTCTTAACAATATGTCTGTCCAGCCAGGGCTAAATAGTGAGACCCTGTTTCAAAACAAGCAAGAATAAGATGAATAGAACCAGCAAGATGACTCAGTGGTCATAAAAACCTTTGTTACACAAGCATGATAGTTTGGTCACTGGGACCCAAATAATGCTGAAAGGAAAGAATTAACTCCATAAGGCTGTCCTCTGATTTTTTTGTGTGTGCACATGAGAACACGAGCATAATAATATAATAAATTTCTGTCTGAGGCATTTTTTCAAATCTTCTCTAGAGAGCTGTTCTCTTCTGTGATCTTCACTTTCAGACTTCCATTCCCTGGATCTTCCCTGTGTGTCTACCTCCTTCCCACAAGAACTCTCATAGAGCACATGTTACCTGAAACATAGTTGACTTCATTGGCATGAGACATCCCATTTTCCATTAACATGTGACTCGGTAGCCCCATTAAGAAGGGTCAAGCACTGCCAAGTTCATAAAAATAAAGATGAGCATCTTATATATTTTTCATGTAAAAATATTTTCTACTACTATTCTTAAAATATAATATTCAATTTACTAGTGATTAATTTCAATTAATGGAGCAATAGATTATAATATTTAGCATTTAAACAAATAGAAATAATCTATAATTAGAAATACCCACTTTTTCAATCAATTCTGAGTGTCAATCTAGCCAAAGGTTTTGTTGGATATTTTGTTTATTTTTAGAGGAAGGAAAGATTTATTCTAGCTTCCATCATGGCAGGGAAGGCAAGGAGCAGTTCATATCTTGGCGGAGAGGAAGTAGAGACAGTGAAATGGGAACAAGTCAGGGATGATATTCCTCAAGGACCCAATGTAAATAATCTACACCTTCAAACTAGACCCCACTTCAAAATTTCCCAAATAGCACCACCATGTGGAGACCAAACATTGCAATCCTGAGACTGAGGGAAACAAAACATTCAAATCACAGAATAATTTAAGATGGTTTCATAGCTCTGAGTTCAGTTTAATCTCTTACTACATTCAGGGAGTCCTCGGAGTCTTATGTATAAAATCCAAAGAATGTCAGGTATAGTGCACTCCTGTAATCTCAGCACTCTGGAGGCAGAGGCAGGGGAATCACCTCAAGTTTGCAACAGTCTGGGATACATAGGAAGTTCCTGGCCAACCAGAGATGTGTAGTGAGACCCATATTCAGCAAACAATTCAAAGGAAATGGGATTTTGCAGAAAAAGAAATAATCAAAGAGTTTCTGTCTCTAGGCAACTGTTAAGTGTTCTATAGTTCATACCCTTTGACCCAGGGCATTGTTTCCTGGATTTCTGTCTTCTTAGAGTTCATATCCTTTGACCCAAGATCCTGATTCATGGATTCCTGTAGAGTTCATATCCTTTGACCTAGGAACCCTCGTCATGGGTTTTTGTATTTAGCAATTGGAAGAGAGTGCACAGATGAACACACAGGAAGCAAATCCCAGCATACCCTGCAGCCCAGATTATTAGAATAATCGGATTCAACGTAATCACCTAATCATATATAAATAAATTCATCTCACCTCATCTACTGAAAGAAATACTATGCAGCCACAAAAAAAGGATGGCAATGATCTACATTTAACATCATAGAAAGAGAATCACCTGTATTATTGAGTTCACCTATGTTGGCAAAGTTAGTTTTAGGTATTAAACAATTCTGTTCTTTACAAATATGTATCATGTGCAAAAGCATTTTAATAATTATATATTAAGTATCCATGTGATTATCTGTAAATGGTGAGCCTAAGGGTGACTTCTAGTTTATTCTTTCTGTATTTTCTTATTTGTTTATTTATTTATTTATCATATTTGTGAGTGTGTAAGTATATGTATGCATATTCACATGTGCATGGGGATATATGTGTATGCACCTGCATATGGTGGTTCAAAGCTGACATTTGCTGTCTTCTTCAATCACTTTCTGTTTTATTTGTTTAGGTGGAGTCCCCCACTAAATTAGAATCCTGTCTGAGCTTGCTGTGAGGATACCATGCCTTTATCTTCTGATAACTTGGATTACAGATGGCTACAACATCCATTGCTATTCCTGTGGGTGCTGAGGATCTGAACTTCAGTTCTCACACTTATAAAGAAAGTGCTTTATCCACTGAGCCATCTCCATAGTACCTCTAACTTTTTAATAGGCACACACTTTATTGTGTCATAGAAACAGCTGTCTAAAGTTTTCAGTTGAAGCACCTTCCTCCTTAAGGTAACATGAAAGGAACAGTCAGTTTCCTGTTCAAGTCATAGGTACCAAAACTTTTTTTTCAGTCCATGAGATTTTCTAATTAATAGACTTTTATTTGGATAAGGTGTCACAAACATCTTTGCTAATTAAAAGTCTATTAATGAATCCAGACAGGCTCAAACAACCTGCTTTCCTGGAGGCTTCAACGAGCATCCTTCCACAACTATTGGTCCTTTGCTGTAGGTGTTCTAATGTGGAAGCATTCTGCCTTATTTCTATGACTTTTCTAAACAATGCCTGTTCTTTATGAATTATGTTTTATAATACGCTGTCTTTTTATTTGTTCATCTCATAAACTGATATCTTGAAAACCCTCAATATGCACCAGCTTCAGCAAAGAATCAGACTCAGTAAAAAAATGAAAATCTCTTAATTCAGTTTTAATTGTGGATATAGTTTTTACCACACTGATGTTTCTTTTCTTACTCCTTATTGTTTAAGCATTTATTATTATCTCTTTACTTTAGGGTATCCCTCCTTCTTGCAATAATCTATTACTACTAAGAAGCAATAGTTACATGTATAGCTTACCTTTAGAATCAAATCCTTGCTCTGACACTTACTATCTCTGTGGCTTTGAGGAAGTGACTCAACCTCACTGAAGTTAAGTTTTCTGATCTACAGTTTGCAAACTGCACCCACCTCATAAAATTAGGGGAATTAACAGAAGTAGTGACACTAGTTACTTAGTACCTTGTATGTGGCAGTGATGATGCAAGTGATAGCTATTACTATTTTAGGGAACTCCCCTTCCTAATCAAGGATGTATCCCATTTTGTCATATACACACTCCAGTTGTGTTAATCACAATATCACCTAGAAGCAGTGAGAGGAGCTCTGATCTTGGTTAAGGTCAGAAGAAAAGAGTGTCATTTATGGGCTACCTCCCTGTGAGCACCTTCCGTAGGGCACCCTGCACATCAGGGTTTCTAAGGCTGTAGATAAGCGGGTTCAGCATGGGACTGATGACAGTGTTGAGGATGCCAATGCCCTTGTCCTTGTCTGAAGCCTCCACTGACCCCAGCCGCATGTAGCTGAAGACTCCTGTCCCATAGAAGATGCCTACCACAGTGAGGTGAGAGCTGCATGTGGAGAAGGCTTTCTTCCTACCCTCAGCAGACCGGATACGAAGAACAGCAGCTGCCACATGGCCATATGACACAGTGATGAGGACCAAGGGAACCACACCCATGAAGGCTGCTGCTACAAAGAGCAGCTGCTCATTGAGTTGGATGCTGGAACAGGAGAGCTGGAAGAGTTGAGGGAGGTCACAGTAGAAGTGGTTGATTGTGTTGGGGCCACAGAATTTAAGAGTAGACAAGGCAACAGTTTGGGTCAATGCATTGCTAAAGGAAAACATGCATGACAGGCACACTGAGGCTTTCTGAATCCTCCAACTCATATGGGTGTTGTAGGTGAGGGGGTGGCAGATAGCCAGATATCGGTCATAGGCCATGACAGTCAGAAGGAAGCAGTCTGCCCCAGCCAGGAGGTGGAAGAAGAAGAGCTGTGAGAGGCAGGCCCCATAGGGAATGTGTCTGTCCTTGGATAGGAAATGTTTCAACATGGCAGGAACAGTAACACTAATGCATCCAACATCCAGCATAGACAAGTTCCCCAAGAAGAAATACATAGGAGTGTGGAGTTTGGGCTCTATAATGATAGCAGCCATGATGCTGAAATTGCCACCAAGAGTAACTACATAAGCAAGAAGGAAGATCACAAAGAGGATGGGCCGCAAAGCTGGAGTCTCTGTGAGACCCAGCAGGAGAAATGTGGTCACACAAGAATCGTTTCCCAAGGTTCCCAGATCCATGACTCTCTTCCAACAGTGACAGCTGAATGAAGTTCAAAGGGGATACATGGACAGTGGCATCGTGGTTACAAATATCAAGTATTGCAATGTCCAGGTGCAGCCAGGATGAAAGAGAAAACACAAGGAGAGGAAAAGTTAAAGGCTGAAACACAGTAGATAAAGGTGTGATGCATCCAAGTTACTGATACAAAGCAATGGTATCAATTAGACTCAGAGACACATAAACACTGACATAACAATGGGAAGGAATGCGATATTTGATGGTTAAAGGGAAAGAATACTTACTTGAGGCCAAAATTCTAGAAATGAAACCAGTCTTTAGATGGTGACCTGGACAGCTTAGATACAAAAGATCCTGGAGTGTGAAAGAGAAGCTTCCAGAGAAGAGGTGGCATGCTCATATTCCCCAACCTGTACTGCACATATCATACTAGAGCAACCCCCAGTATCTTAGGAGGATTGGTTCCATAGCTTGTCAAACACCAAAACCTAAGGGTGCTCGTGTCTCTTATATAGGATGGAATAGAATTTACATATAGCCTATGCACATTCACCCACACACTCTAAGTCATTTCTAAATAACATTTAATACCTTACCCTGTATCCATGCTATGTGAGTTTTTGTTATCTTATATTGTTTGGAGGATGTTGATGGAGGAATGCCTGTCCGTATTAGGACAGACTTAATTTTTCCACATACCCTCCATTGACAGCTGAAGCCACAGATATGGAATTTGCAAGCATATGGCCAGTTAAAGAATGTTAGCAATAAAATAGCCAGTGTGACCTAGAAATTGAGTTGTAAAGCCATGATCCAGACTTTTCAGAGAAAGGTAAAAATCTCATGAAAAACAGTGATGACTCTCCATGAGGACAACATCCCAGAGTGACTCTACATGAGAGCACATCACTGAAGATATTTTCAGCTCTAGAACTGATAACAAACAGCCTTGGGTTTTCTGACTCTTAAGATTATATATTACATTTCTCCATAGGGTCCAGGAAAGTTGGGTACCAAAGAGCTCATGCTTTGCTAAGTAAGAACAATGTGGAAAAACTTTGAGTAAGATGAAAATTACATGGTTTAGTGCCTGGGAGAGATGAACAGCTATGCAGTTCGATGGATACCCAGCTGAACATTCTCACAACTGGAGTCTTGAGCAAGAATATACCCAGACCCTCCCATTTTATATAACATTCATGCTATCACAAGGCTACAGTATACTATAGAGCCATAGATGGTTCCCTCACATATGATCATTTATGTGGAGCCCCCTGAGCCTCACAAGGTCACCTAGTGATCTGCCTCATTGAAGTGAAGGTAATCATTAATCAGATGGACTCAGACTAACAAAGAAAAATGTAGAAGCTAGAGTTTCTCAAAGACAAATAGAGCAGAGGAACAAGATACTCAGGTCCTAGAAGGCTAACCACTATTAGAGGCACTAGTCTTTCTTTCCTTTTTACATGAACTTAATCATGCCACTATGTCAAACAAAGTATCTCTAAAGCTCAAATGCCTATCATTCTCCATTAACTACTGAAGGAAATGTTTTAGAAACAGCCTGATTATCCTAGCAGCTAGTGTCTCCTACACACTTTATCCCCTCTCAACCAAGTACTTGAGCCTCCCCAGGACCATCTTGGAGGAGAGAGATGCCATTCCAAAGACAGAGTGAAATCACTTGTATGGAAGCCCAGTTGTGAGCATGCAATGAAAACTCTTGAAATGACACTCACCCAGTGAAGGAGACAGGCACTTCTTGGGCAGAGAGGAAGCCAGTCTCCATGGTTGAGAATTTATCAAAGACAGAGAAACAAAGAGACAAACAACTTGACTGACATCATCTTCCCAATGGGTTTGCTCTTCTCCCATTTTCTCCCTGTGGTGGAGTCTGAAATTAAAACATTCCATGGGGAGCCATGGCAGGATGAATACCTGCCTTCCAAAGACACAAGAATCTTCCATGCGGTGAAAATGCTTTAGATTGTCTCCATGTTTAAAGGATGAACTTCATGAGTATAGCCAAGTTCACATATTAATTTAACAAATGAATTTATAAACTAGCACTCTTGTTACTATCATTTTACAATTGTTATAGCTCTCAGAAAGTCTTTACAGCATGCATTATTTGAACATATTACTTGGGCTTGATGTGATATTCTCAGTGTGCACTGATCAAATTCTGCCTTACTCTAAACACACACACACACACACACACACACACACACACACACACACACACACGTCGAAATCTCTAGTAATCACTATTAAACCTTAAGAACATTTTTAACTTTTCTTTTTTTTTAATCTGTAAAATGCTACAGATTTTTTTCTTTTTTTTTTATCCTTTTTTATTTACATTAACAAAAATTTCCTCTTGCCGGGTTCCTCCCTCCCCGAAAATCCCATAAGCCCTATTCCCTCCCCCTGTTCCCCGTGCAACCCCCTCTCTCTTCTCTGTCCTGGCATTCCTCTGCATCCAGTCTTTCCAGGACCAGGGGTCTTTACTTCCATCTTCTTGGAAATCTATTGATATGTGAATTGTGTCGTCCGGTATTCCGAGTTGCTGGGATAATATCCCCATATCAGTGACTGCATACCATGCGTGTTCCTATGTGATTGGGTTACCTCACTAAGGATGGTATTTTACAGTTCTGAACATTTGTCTAAGAATTTCGTGAATTCATTGTTTTTAATTGCAGAGTAGTATTCCATTGTGTAAATATACTACATCTTCTGTATCCATTTCTCCATTGATGGACACCTGGGTTCTTTCCAGCTTCTGGCTATTATAAATAAGGCTGCTATGAACATAGTGGAGCATGTGTCCTTATTGCATGCAGGTAAAGTCTCTGGGTATATGCCCAGGAGTGGTATAGCCGGATCCTCCGGGAGTGTCATGCCCAGTTTTCTGAGGAACCGCCAGACTGCTTTCCAGAGTGGTTGTACCAGCTTGCAATTCCACCAGCAGTGGAGGAGTGTTCCTCTTTCTCCACATCCTTGCCAACAACTGCTGTCTCCTATGTTTTTGATCTTAGCCATTCTGACCGGTGTGAGGTGGAATCTCAGGGTTGTTTTGATTTGCATTTCCCTAATGACTAAGGATATTGAACATTTCTTTAGGTGCTTCTCAGCCATTCGATATTCTTCAGGTGAGTACTCTTTGTTTAGCTCTGTACCCCATTTTTAATAGGGTTATTTGACTCTCTGGAGTCTAACCTGTTGAGTTCTTTGTATATATTGGATATTAGCCCTCTGTCAGATGTAGGGTTGGTAAAGACCTTTTCCCAGTTTGTTGGTTGCTGCTTTGTCTTTTGACAGTGTCCTTTGCCTTACAGAAACTTTGCAATTTCATGAGGTCCCATTTGTTAATTTTTGATCTTAGAGCATAAGCTATTGGTGTTCTGTTCAGGAAATTTTCACCTGTGTCCATATGTTCAAGGTTCTTCCCTAGTTTCTTTTCTATTAGTATCAGTGTGTCTGGTTTTATGTGGAGGTCCTTGATCCACTTGGAACTGAGCTTAGTACAAGGAGAAAAGAATGGATCAATTTGCATTCTTCTGCATGCTGATCTCCAGTTGAATGAGCACCATTTGTTGATAAGGCTATCTTTTTCCCACTGGATGGTTTTAACCCCTTTGTCAAAGATCAAGTGACCATAGGAGTGTGGATTCATTTCTGGGTCTTCAATTCTGTTCCATTCATCGACATGCCTGTCACTGTGCCAATACCATGCAGTTTTTAACACTATTGCTCTGTAGTACAGCTTGAGGTCCGGGATACTGATTCCCCTCCAGAAGTTCTTTTATGTTGAGAATAGTTTTAACTATCATCAGTTTTCTGTTATTCCAGATGAATTTTTGAATTGCTCTTTCTAACTCTATGAAGAATTGAGTTGGGATGTTGATGAGGATTGCATTGAATCTGCATATTGCTTTTGGCAAGATGGTCATTTTTACTATATTAATCCTGCCAATCCATGAGCATGGAAGATCTTTCCATCTTCTGAGGTCTTCTTCAATTTCTTTCTTCAGAGACTTGAAATTCTTGTCATACAGATCTTTCACTTGTTTGGTTAGAGTCATACCAAGATACTTTATATTATTTGTGGCTATCGTGAAGGGTATCATTTCTCTTATTTCTTTCTCAGCCTGCATATCCTTTGAGTATAGGAAGGCTACTGATTTGCTTGAGTTGACTTTATATCCAGCCAATTTGCTGAAGTTGTTTATCAACTGTAGGAGTTCTCTGGTGGAGTTCTTTGGGTTACTTACGTATACTATCATATCATCTGCAAATAGTGATAGTTTGACTTCTTCCTTTCCAATTTGTATCCCTTTGACCTCCTTTTGTTGTCTAATTGCTCTAGCCAGAACTTCAAGTTATATATTGAAAAGATATGGTCCCATTTCCTGGGACCATTTGCTTGTAAGATTGTTTTCCAGCCTTTTACTCTGAGGTAGTGTTTGTCTTTGACACTGAGGTGCGTTTCCTGCATGCAGCAAAATGCTGGGTCTGGTTTATGTTTCTAGTCTGTTAGTCTATGTCTTTTTATTGGGGAATTGAGACCATTGATATTAAGAGAGATTAAGGAATAGTGATTATTGCCACCTGCTATTCTTGGCGCTATCTTTATGTTTGAGTGGTTATCTACTTTTGGGTTTGATGAAAGAAGATTACTATCTCCTTTTTTCTTGGGTGTAGTTTCTCTCCTGTATTGGCGATTTCCACCTATTATCCTTTGCAGGGCTTGGTTTGTGGAAAGATATTGTGTAAATTTGGTTTTATCATGAAATATCTTGGTCTCTACATCTATGGTGTTTGAGAGTTTCGCTGGGTATAGTAGTCTAGGCTGGCATTTGTGTTCTCTTAGAATCTGTATGAAATCTGCCCAGGATCTTCTAGCTTTCATAGTCTCTGGTGAGAAGTCTGATGTAATTCGGAATGGTTTTCCTTTATATGTTACTTGGCCTTTTTCTCTTACTGCTTTTAATATTCTTTCTTTGTTTAGTACATTTGATGTTTTGATTATTATGTGACGGGAGGTATTTCTGTTCTGGTCCAGTCTGTTTGGAGTTCTGTAGGCTTCTTGTATGTTCATTGGCATCTCTCTCTTTAGGTTAGGGAAGTTTTCATCCATAATTTTGTTGAAGATATTTACCGGCCCTTTAAATTGCAAATCTTCACTCTCATCTATACCTATAATCCTTAGGTTTGGTCTTCTCATTGTGTCCTAGATTTCCTGGATGTTTTGGGTTACATGTTTTTTGCATTTTGCATTTTCTTTGACTGTTGAGTCAATGATTTCTATGGTGTCTTCAGCACCTGAGATTCTTCCATCTCTTGTATTCTATTGTTGATGTTTGCATCTAGGACTCCTGATTTCTTCCCAAGGTTTTCTATCTCCAAAGTTGTCTCCCTTTGTGATTTCTTAGTTGTTTCTACTTCCTTTTTTAGATCCTGGATGGATTTGCTCAGTTCCTTCATTTGTTTGTTTGTTTGTGTTTTCCTGTATTTCTTTAAGATATTTTTGTGTTTCCTCTTTCAGGATTTCTGTCTGTTGACCCAAGTTCTCCTGTATTTCTTTAAGTGATTTTTGTGTTTCCTCCTTATGGGCTTCCATCTGTTTACCCATATTCTCCTGCATTTCTTTAAGCGATTTTTGTGTTTCCTTTGTAAGGGCTTCTACCCATTGATTCATGTTCTCCTGTATTTCTTTATGAGATTTATTTACGTCCTTCTTGAAATCCTCTAATAGCATTATGATAAGTGATTTTAAATCCAGATCTTGCCTTTCAGGTGTGATAGGGTATCCAGGACTTGCTGCTGTCAAAGAGTTGGGTTCGGATGGTGCCAACTTGATTTCTGTTAGTAACATTCCTACGTTTGCCTTTTGCCATCTGGTTATCTCTGGTGTTAGTTGTCCTGCTGTCACTGGCTGTTGCTTGGACCTCCTGTGAGCCTGCAAGGCTATTTCTGCTGCCCTGGATGACCGAGTTTCCCCTGACACCGATTTCTGAGGGGCTGCCCTGCTCCTGAGTGACTTTGGAGCCCTGACGTGTCTTTCCCCAAGTGATGTTATACTTAGGGAATCCCTGTGTACCTGGAGACTCAGTGTAGTCAATCCCCGGAGCAGAAGTGGCTAAGGGGAGGCTAGTGTGCTCTTTCCCAGTGCGAGTCCCTCTCCAGGGCAGATGTCCCACAGGAGAGCTGGCCCGTAGATGACCACAGAACTGCCCTGCTCTTGGGGGCAGATGGAAGCCTAGCAGGCTGTGTCTGAAGCGATGTTATACTTGGGGAATCCCTGCGTACCTGAAGACTCAGTGTAGTCAATCCCCGGAGCAGAGATCGCTAAGGGGAGGCTGGTGCGCTCTCTCCTGGGGCGGGTCCCTCTGCAGGGCAGATGTCCCACAGCAGAGCTGGCGCGTAGATGACCACAAAACTGCCCAGCTCTGGGGGCAGGCAGCACATCAGGGGCTGTGTCCCAAGTGATGTTATGCTTGGTTATCCCTGCACCTGGAGGTCCCAACTGCTCTGTTCCCAGATCAAAGATGGCAGTGTCTTTTTAACTTTTCTATATGAAAGAAAGTGTGCTTATTTCATTTAATGTCTTCTAGTTTCATCTGCATTTCTACAAATGACAGATTTTCCTTCTTTATGACTAAATGGTACTCAGTTGTACATTTGTACCATATTTTCATGAGTCTTACAGTTTAGAAAGTGAGAATGTTGGGCACATAGTTCAAATTTAGGGTACGTTTTAGATGCCATAGAATCCTGACTTCAAATGCATCCCAAATTCATACATTCAATATTATGAAAGCAAAGAAAATTTGAAGCCATCTTCTGCTCCAGGACCACCCTACTTTTACTAACTTCTGAGGGCTGCTTTGGCTATCAAACACAATTCCTAACTGTACCTTGTTCATGAATAAAGCTTTTCAAATGCCTTAAAGCTGTCATAGACTAAGGAGGAGTTAGCAGAGGGTGAGTTTAAAATTCCTGTTAGCATCTATCCTTGGAGGAGGACCTTTAAGAAACCAACTAGAGTCCACCACTTGACCTTCTCTTCTTGGCATAATGAAGACTTTGTATATTCTTTGAAAGACATTTTTCATATGCTGTTAACCAAAGACACTCCATGCTTAAAGACCACTTGCAAATCTTTTCTCTTCCAACAAATGGCCCATAGATCTCTGGGGCTGAACTAGGTTTACCACCTCTCCATAGCAATAACAACTTAAAAGCAGTAAAAACTTAAAAATGATGCACATGAACTTTTAATCTCTATTTTAACCAGTGACCTGCTGACTCTGGTACCTAGTTGATTATTATATATTTCTACCTGAATTTCCCACAGAAACTTCAAAAACTACAGGGCATAATTTATCCAGAGAGAGAAAAAGAGTGAGAGTGAGAGAGAGAGAGAGAGAGAGAGAGAGAGAGAGAGAGAGAGAGAGAGAGAGAAAGCACCTGAATGGCTTACACTGATAAAGGCTATAAGTAAATAAACATTTTCTTACTAAAAAAAAACTTTAACTGAATTCAACAAATTGGACTACTATGTTTCAATTTATCTCTTTTTATTAACTAATTAATTTATTTATTTTTTACACTCCATATTTTATTCCCCCACCCACCCCCATCCACCCTCTGACTGTTACCTCCTCCCCACCCCCTGCTTCCACACGGATGTCCCCAACCCTCACCCCACCTGACCTCTAAACTCCCTGGGGCCTCCAGTTCCGGTTCATCATCTCCGAATGAACACAGGCCCGGAAGTCCTCTACTGTATGTGTGTTGGGGGCCTCATATCAGCACCAGCTGTATGTTGCCTGTTTGGTGGTCCAGTGTTTAAGAGATCTCAGGGTTCCCGGTCAAATGAGACTGAGCTGTTGAACCATGCCTTGTAAACTATAAAGAAGGACAAAGCAGTATCCTGAGCTCTTCAACCTCCAATCCAGATGATCCTCCTCACCTTGCTTAATCACCTCAGGTTATGCCCTCTCTAGTGAGACAGACACTGAACACCTGGACAAGATGAATGACAAATATCTGACAGTGATCATGTGGCCTCTCATACCTTCCCACTGGCTAACATCACACAGGTGCAGGCATCCAGGACTGCACGTCAAAGAGCTGGCACAAACCTCAATCTTTTTTTTAAATTAATCATGTTATTTTTTTACATTTCAAATGTTATCGCCCTTCCTGGTCTCCCCTCCATGAATCCTCCATCCTATCCCCCCTCATCTTTGCCTCTAAGAGGATGTTCCCCCACCCACCTGCTCCCACCTCACCTCTCTAGCATCCCCTTTCTCTGGGGCATCAAGCCTCCAGAGGACAAAGTGCCCCCCTCCTACTCATGTCAGATAAGGCAGTCCCACTACTTATGTAGTTGGAGTCATGGTGGGGTTTAGTCCCCAAACTATCTTTGGTTGAGAGTTTAGTCCCTGGGAGCTCTGAGAATACAGTTGGCTGATACTGTTTTTCTTCCTATAGGGTTGCTATCCCTTCCAGCTCCTTCAGTCCTTCCCCTAACTCCTCTATTGGGGTCCCAGGGTGCAGTCCGATAGTTGGCTGTGAGTATCTGCATCTGTCTTAGGTGCTGGCAGAGCCTCTCAGAGGACAGCCATAACAGGCTCCTGTCTGTAGCACATCTTGGCATCAACAACAGTATCGGAGTTTGGTGTCTGCAGATGGAATGAATTGCACAGTGAGACAGTCTCTGGATAGACTTTCCTTCAACTTCCATTCCATTTTTGTCCCCATCTAAAGGAAATGTAGGGATAAACCTCAGTCTTGAAGGTAGAAACAGAACCACAGATGGTAGGTAAAATGGCCAAAATTGGTTTTCCAAGCAGTTGAAAGTAGAAAGGGAAAGCTGTCAAAATTTGACTTAGAAATTTGAGTCCCACCTCTACCACATCAACACTGGACAAACTACTAAAGCACCTCTGAGCCTATTTCCTTCCCTGCAGTTGGGCAAACACTGAAGCTACATTAAAGAGCTTTTATGAAGATTAAGGAGGATACATCACCAAAATAACAATCAGTTTTTGTTGTTTTATCATTCATAATATTTGTCTATCTCTTAATATGCACTTTATATATGTTTATTTTGATTTTCAGATCAACCCTGGGTAGATACAATGTTACTCTACTTTCATTGAGATCAGCAGGTCTGTCTGCTACATCAATGTTTTTCATCCCACACCAGGCTAGAAGTCATTAAAAGGGAAGAAGGGTCCTGTGCCCAAGGAAGGAACATCCTCCACCACAATGGGAAAGTCCTGTTTAGCTGAGGATAGAGTATAGAGGGACTGGACTAAGACCCCGCCCCATCTGGCATTAATCTCATCATTGAGACCCCCAGCTTCCAAGGCCCTGGAAAAATCTTAGTGTGTGGTGACATCTCTGGATTGGACCCTCCTAACAGCTCAGGTATTCTACTGCCTTTCCATCATTGGGATGTCTCCATGCATCTCTGCTAACAGCCCGGATATCCCTGGGCTTGGACTGACTAGAATTTTCCTTGGGACTGAGTTGCGTGTACTGGGCCTCCTGCCTGGAGGCAAGAGAGTTGGGGGAGTTCTATCAGAGCTGTTCCCAGGACACCCTTGCTGTTGCATTGTCTGAAGCCAATGTCCTGTGTCGGCACATTGTTGCCACTGTCCTTGGTCTGCTTGCTGTTGCTTCACCAGGCCCGCCCTGCCCTGCCCCGCCCTGCCCTCAGAACCCCAAAGCCAAATTTGCTTCAGACTGTTGTAAACAGAATTGGTCTTGCCTGGTACACACTTGTCCTCAGTCTGCACATCTCCCCAACCCCAGAACAAGGGGATGAACACCCACTGATATCCACAGCTTAGATCTGTGTCTAACCTTAAAGACCTTTGACCTCAAGGAGGTTTGTATCAAGGAAGTGGAGAAAGGTAACATTCTGTAAGGGTCTGGTGTGATCTTCCCATCTTAACACCATCACCCCCTGCAAGACATCTCTGCTCACCCTCTCATTGTCCCTGCCTGGGATCAAGGGGTGAGAGGAGCCAAGGGCTGGGGAATCCTGCCATTTGGTGAAGCCCTGTGGCAGGAAGGTATATGTGGACATAGAGTATACCTGACTTCTCTTCAAAAGCCGCTGACTGCCAGAGCCACACTACAAGTGCCAGAGGAGTGACTGGAGGCTGCTGTCACCAGGAGCTGAGGAAGGTGGTAAAGGACTGAGTACACAGGCTGGGGAGACTTCATGCTCACCCCACACTGGGACCTGGGCAGCACAGGGGTGTGTGGTCTTTTTGCTCAGTTAACTGAAACTTGTGTGAACCTCCTCATCACTAAGTTCCTCTATTGTCCCAAAAGTTGGGACTAGGAGACAGCATCCCAGGCTGGCAAGAGCTAACCCTCTGATTTTGGATACCTTGATACTTTTAGCTCATGCCTTGCCATACTCTGTCCTCCTGGTGCCTAGAATGTGGGAATTCTTTGTCAGCTCCTGTGACTTTCTTGTCTTAAACAAATAGGGGAACAGGATCTGTTGCTGGGATCTGAGGCCTTCTCCTGAGTCTGGTATCTGCCCTATGGTGCACCTTCACCAAACCGTGGGCTCCATCTTCCCATCCCTTTCTCCTTTCCTTTCCTCACTCAGTCAGATATACTCAAGTATATCTAGCACCACAGAAGCTCAGGGCTTGAGGAGGGGGGAGTGAGTGTGTATGTGTGTCTGTGTGTCTCTGTGTGTGTGTCTGTGTGAGTGTGTGTCTGTGTCTGTGTGAGTGTGTGTGTCTGCGTAAGTGTGTGTGTGAGAGTCTGTGTGTGTGAGTGTGTGTGTGTCTGTATGTCTGTGTGAGTGTGTGTGTATGTGTGTGTGTATATTTTTTGTGACAGGTTAAGAGTTGATATTGCAGAGTAGTTTACATCTTCACCTTCTGAAGACACTTGAATTTAGGACCGATGTATCTCTGACAAGTATGCCAGGAGTGGCAGGGAGCCACCAGAGCAAGCCACTCTCCCAACACCATCTTCTCATGGGATCCAAGATCTAAGACAGATGGCCTGCCAAATGGAACTGCCTTCATCTTCTGCCTGTGCAGGGTTGGTCATCCACCTGCCCCAGCAAAGGGCAGATTGTGGTTTGCCCTCGGAGTCTCAGAGCTGCCTGGCCCTGCTCCAGCCTGGACCCCAGGTTCAGACAGAGATACTGAGCCCCACCATTGAGCAAGTTGCTCAATGTTTTTATTCTGTTGCTCCTTCCCACTCCTTTTTGATGATATTTACAAAAGAAAGCAAGCTGCTTGGAAGGTCTGGACGTGAGTGAGGGAAACGGCATGAAGACTAGGCTAATGGTGGGGGAGTCCTAGAAGCTCGGGTTACCTGGTTCCCCTGGATGGAACCCCAGAGTCTCTTGTTAAAAGGCCCCTAGGTTCTCCCCAGCTCCCACCCTCTCCTCCAGCCATGGTGATGGCAGAGGCAGAAGAAAACTTTGAGCCAGTTCTCACAGGAAAGGAAAACTCTCATGGGCTTTGCAGAGAAGATTCCACCTTATGCTCATACATTGTCTTTACCACATGCTAGGATATCACATCAACAGGACAAAAAAAAATATAAAATACTTTAATGATCTTGTATTATAACATTAATATTATTGAGAGTGTCTGCTTCCCAGGCTGAAGTGATTCATTCATTATTCTGGTCCTGTATTAATCCTTTGTAATTGGTGGTAATTATTATGCTTTTCTTTTTAATAGAAAAAAATATGTAGAAAAATAAAAACTTGAAAAGGCAAAAAAAATAATGGTAGAAATGCATATTTAAACTCTAGTCCTCTAATTCCTATGTGACTGAAAGAAAATTACTGAATCACTTTGAAATTCAGTTTATTAATCTGTAAAATTTGAGCAATATAGGCATATGACAGAATTATTGGAAGGATTGATTAACGAACCCAATGTAAAGTTCTTAGTAAATGAATATAGCAAACATGTGATAAAGGTTAACCATTGTTATTAAATTATCATAGGTGTTACTAATCCCCTACAAGGAACTCTGTGGGTATTGTTGAATTTAATTCTCACAGAAAACCTAAAAAAGTAAATCATTTACATTTATAGATTGAAAAAAAGCTGAGGCTCAAAGAAGATATGTAGTTATTAAGAAAGGGGGACAGGGCAAATTTCTGCATCCACCAGAGCATGCGCTACCTCTGGGATTTGGGCAGATAATCAGTTCAGACTGACAAGCTGAAGAGTGTTAAGGTTGTAGTGCACAGCTGCCCCAGGTCTTTCCTTCATCATCTCTATTGCTAAGGCTACCAACGTCAAGGGGCATGACCCAAAACCCTCAGTAGGGAGCAACTTTGCCACTCTCAGCTTCCTGTTTTATCAAGCACAGTGATTCCAAGGCCTCTCCTAGGACCATGACACAAATCTCAAGACATAGTCCCTCTGGTACTCCCTAACAAGGTTCTAGGTGGGAACACATTTTATCCCTGAGGATTTGCTATGGTTACAATGAGCCTCTTCTGACTTGTCTTCTTTCTTGGGTTTCTCCTTCATTACCAGACCAAAACAGCTTTTCTCCTCAACCACAAGCTCAGAAGTCAGCCTGGCTCAGTCCTCAAATCCTGCTTAAAGCAGGCATATAAAGGAGCTATATTCTCAGCCTCAAGACCCTTTTCATACTTGGCCCCACCTATAGTTCCCTGAGTGATTTTGAGACAGCAGACAGCCTTTTATACCCTTGTCTGTTAAACTGAGCTTGTGTCCTGTCTCCTCTGTGTGTCTATAGATGTGAGGGTTAGAACAAAGACATAGGAAAAATTCTGTATGCCTACTATAATGTGAAGCTCTACTTGCTTCACAACTGTGCTGTTTATTAGGGCTTCTGTCTTTGACATGACCTTGTCTGTTCCCAAACGTTCTCTCATTCCTTAATTCCCCAAGAGGGACCACTATGACTGAAAATCCTCAGGACAGAGATGCCTCAGTCTCTGTTTGTCTTCCTTCCCTCTATATATAAATATAGTATCTTGTTGCCATCCCTAAAGCTGAATGAGTTTGTGTGTTCTTTGTTACCTCACATTACTTCTGTGAAACCACACTGATTCCTTTGCCATAACCAGGTGAGTATTCATGACCTTTCCTCTGATCTTGAGTCAACAGATGGTGCTTTAACTGTTTCTCTAACATTCTTGGTCTTACAGATATGTTGATCAGTGTGTCAATAGCAAAATAGAGACTTGCAGCAGATGGTAAGTCTTCCCCAAGTGAGGGCAAGATCAGGTTCAGCATCAGCGATGGTCCTCACCACTGATGGTCCTCTCCAGATCCCACCAACCACAGACACCTTGGATGGTGCTGGGAGGTGACTTTACACATGCCTATTCTCTTGTTGGTTGAGATCAAGGTAATAACTATAATTCTGTGCACGGTGAGACCTTTGAAAGGAAAATTGTTGTGATTGTAAAAATGAATTGTTGAGTTCATATTGAAAAGTATTTGTGAGCATGTGGGTCTCTAGAGCTTCATGTTCTACCTAGAGTCATCCCAACTGCATGAAAATGTGTGCTTTTCACTCAATTGTGCCACACTTGCTTCAAGCCCTTTAAAGTCTAACTTTTCCCAATTCATAATGACCCCATACAAATTATCTTTTGATAATTCTTGCTAACCAACTATGCATGGTTTGGGATTTTGGGATTTGGGTTTTGTTGTTTATTTCTATTTTTATTTCAAGTCTCATCCTCTCAAGAGAACCAGAGGTTGTACTCTAGTAAATATTAATATGCCATGGGAGCCACAACTGGTATGTTTTTCTTTAGATGTAACAATGTATCTTGTGAGTGAATTGTGTATATTAGACATTTGATCACTTTACAAACATATTGACTTTCAAACACTCCCAGTCCCTTAGCTGCTATACCACAAAGACAGTGCACAGTTTTTTAAATTATTTCTTTTATTTTTGAGATTATTATATAATTATAACTTTTGTATGGAAGATAGGGAAGGGACAGGTGACACAAGCTCCAGTTTTAAGAGCTCAAATACTTTTATATAAATTTTCCCATCTCACTGAGAGGTCCTGTGATTTTTCTCCTTGCACGTTTCTTTAAAGGACCTCATGCAGCCAAAGCCTAGAGCCAATGGAACCACTGTAACTGAATTCATTCTGCTGGGTTTGGTGGAAACACCAGAGCTGTGGCCAGTTGTCTTCATATTCTTTCTCTTGGCTTATATGATAACAGTTGGGGGTAACCTGAGCATCCTGGCAGCTGTCTTGGTGGAACCCAAACTGCATACACCCGTGTACTTCTTCCTGTGGAATCTGTCAGTGATGGATGTGGGGTGCATCAGTGTTACTATCCCCTCCATGTTGATTCGTCTCTTAGTCCATAAACGTACAATTCCATATGGAGACTGCCTCACACAGCTCTTCTTCTTCCATCTCCTGGCTGGGGTTGACTGCTTCCTGTTGACAGCCATGGCTTATGACCGCTTCCTGGCCATCTGCTGGCCCCTCACCTATGCCACTCGAATGAACCATTCAGTTCAGAAATTTTTGGTGGCCTCGTCCTGGGCTTGTTCCTTTAGCAATGCACTGACCCACACAGTGGCCTTATCCACACTTCACTTCTGTGGCCCTAATGTGATCAATCACTTCTACTGTGACCTGCCTCAGGTCTTCCAGCTGTCCTGCTCCAGTACCCAGCTCAACGAGCTGCTGCTCTTTGCACTGAGTTTCATAATGGCAGGAATCCCCATGACACTTATTTTTACCTCTTACATCCACGTGGCAGCTGCAGTTCTGCGAATCCGCTCTGCTGAAGGCAGGAAGAAAGCTTTCTCCACATGCAGCTCTCACCTCACTGTGGTTGCCATGTTCTATGGGACAGGCATGTTTAACTACATGAGACTGGGCTCCATCAAACTTTCAGACAAGGATAAAGCTATTGGGATTTTCAACACTGTCATCAACCCTATGCTGAACCCACTCATCTACAGTCTCAGGAACCTTGATGTGCAGGCTGCCCTCTGGAGGGTCCTCACAGGTAGGTGACCAATAGCTTGAAAGTTCTCGGGCCCCTTCCATATATTTCATTTAAAACTACAGCTGAGAATAGGGGTCTCCTCCAGTTTCAAATAATAGAACAGTTCTTCAGAACTCTTTCATCTCAGAGCTTAATTTAAGGAATGATAATTATTGTTGCCCAAGGAGATCACACCCGTGTATAGACAATGGTGTGTACAAAGGTCCTCCTAGGTCTGCCCTATGATGTATTCTACCTTTACTTAGTGTATTTTCCCTTTAGCTGGAGTTCCCAGAGTGTCTCAGAAAACATTCACCCTGTAAGTCTTATTTCTTCCTCAAGACTAGATACAGTTGGTCTGTGTACACAACCTAACACTTAAGGAGTAATTTCTCATTCCTCTTACACAACTCTATATGATTCAGAGGAAATGGGAGAAATCTTGTTCTCTGGTTTCATATTCCCTAGTAACTGGTATCTGTGTGCAGCTCACAGACCTGACTGTTCATGTCAAAACTCCACTCACATAAGAAAGATGTTATGATGAAAAAAGAGCTTCCCTCAGATATCATCCTCACATTTCTCAATTTTTGAAAGATAAAAATTTATAATCTAAACATTTAAAAACTTAAATTCCTCTGTAAATTCTCACTCTTCACCTCTAAACCCCAAAGCTGTAAATCTAAGTGTCAATGCAGACCACACTGTGATAGCTCATCTTGTCAGTGAAAGAATGTGACTCTACTCTAGAATATTCTCAATCCTATTTTCTATTAACTGGCCACCAATCTCGTCATCTCTTAGTGCATCTTCCTCCTCTCACGTGTTTTAGAACTAATCATCTATTCCTCAGAGTGCTGTCTCACTGATAAGTGTCTAATCCATTTATCTAATACTCATTTAATCTGAATCTATGAATTAACTTCTCCATGATATATTATGTGAGTGGGTAGACTGAAGGGGTGAGCTAAGATAGATATGAGTAAAAGAAACTTTACTAAAGCTCAAAGCACACATCGCACCTCACACAATAATAGTGGGTGACTTCAACACCCTGCTCTCTGAAATGGATTGTTCAGGAAAGCAGAAACTAAACAGGGACACAGTGAATCTAATTGAAACCTTGGACCAAATGGAACTAACAGATATATATAGAACATTTCATCCTAAAGCAAAAGAATATACCTTCTTCTCAGCACCTCATGGTACCTTCTCCAAAATCGACCATATAATTGGTCACAAATCAGACCTCAACAGATATAAGAAGATCGAACTAATCCCATGCCTTCTATCAGATCACTATGGAATAAGGGTGGTCTTCAATAGCAACAAAAACAACAGAAAGCCCACGTACACATGGAAGCTGACCAATGCTCTACTCAATGATAACTTGGTCAAGGTGGAAATAAGGAATGAAATCAAAGACTTTTTAAAATTTAATGAAAATGAAGGCACAACATACCCTAATTTATGGGACACAATGAAAGCAGTGCTAAGAGGAAAATTCATAGCCCTGAGTGCCGCCAAAAAGAAACGGGAGACAGCATACACTAGCAGCTTAATGGCACACCTGAAAGCCCTGGAACAGAAAGAAGAAGGAAGGAGAGGCACCTTGTCCTGGAAGGGCTCAATGTGACAGTGTAGGGGAATACCAGGAAGGGGAGGCAGGAGTAAGTTGGTTGGGGACCAGGGGGAGGGAAGAGGGCGTATGGGACTTTTGGGGAGGGGGAAACCAGTAAGAGGGAAATCATTTGAAATGTAAATAAAGAATATACCTAATAAAAAATTTAAAAAAAATAATAATTCTGAGATTAATATTTCTATGCATATGCAATTAACTCTACTGTTTATGTTGCTACAAATAATGTATAAGTATGGGTGCATGTACATATGTTCTTAAAAAACATAAAGGCATATTAAGCTTTAGTAAGTATTCTGGCTTTCTTTTTGCAAAATAGTATGTGCAGCATTCTGCATCTTGATTGGCAGTATGAAAGAAAGCTTATTACATACATCTTTGATATGTGTCTTTTGTCTTTAACAATTAAATTCAACATAGTGTTGTTTTCTAATTTGAATTCTTTTATAAACGTAGTTATCTCTAAATAGATGGATGGATGGACGGACGGACGGACAGACAGACAGACAGACATATATTGATATATATGTTATTTTACTTTCAGCAAATTGTCTACGCTGGTATAAGTGAAGAGACAAAAAGTAGCAGGACACATTCCATCTTGTCCTCTAAACTCTAGTTTAAGCCACTGTCCTTGGGAAACCTTGGAAAAGGCTGCTGTCTCATGTCCTTAGAGGAAGTAGAAAACTGTTGTCCCTGGAGGGATAAGGCCCCCACTCTTGAGCTCTGGGAAAGAGACCACTGAGTGTTCCCAGCAGTCATAGACATAACAGCTGTGGCCAGCTTGCAACAACAGGAAAAATTGGTTACTAATAACAGAATGAGTTATTCATTCCCAGGTCAAAGATGCCCCCTTTTCAGACCTGTGTTCTCTCCTAGTTGTCTGAACAAATGTTACCAGTTTGAAGGTTAACATTCCTTTACCCATTTACCCAATCATGTAATGCCAAGGCTTATAAACCCCAGCTTGCAAATTTTCTCTGTATAAACTCTAAGCCCCTAGACCTGAGAGTCACTTTGCTAACCTGTTGCCTTTTGCACAGCGAGGGTTGTGACCTGAGTGTGAACTCAGGTAAAGACTCTCATGTGCTTGCATCAGAACTGTGGTCCCTGGTGGTCTCTCAGGGGTCTCGCAAACTGGGCATAACAGAAGCTTGGATGTAGTAAAGAAACCACCAAACCACCATGACTGCTTCATAGTTAGGGAGAAGGTTTTTATTTTAGATAAATGAGAGAACAGTCAGAGGCATCTGGAAGAGTCCAGAGCAGAGGGATAAAAAAGAAGAGGACTGAATATGGCCAGAGCTACAAAAATAGAAAGAAGAAAAATCATGTGGGTTTTTAGATGGACAGATATCTGAGGGGAGAAAAGCCTGTGAACTGAAGCAGCCTGGAAACTTAGGGTAGATAAAGAGGTGAGTATGACCAGCATGCAAGTATAGACTTTGAATACATAAACGTACATGTGAATACAGACTGCAGGTTTCTGAAGAGAAGCATGAGGTTTGATATGTAAGGGAAATGGCCCTGTCAGCCAGGTAGAAATTGCTTCACAGGTTTCTTAAGAGTGCTGTACCCGCTATACTCTAACTTGAGTTGATACAAGACTGTCATTTTGACATTATCCACTCCCTTTTGGGGAATTGGGGTTCCCTTTGGACAAACATCCAGTTTTGGGGGGAGTGAAGTGGTTGCCCTTTGATTCATTGTTTACCTTTTTAAATTTTACTTCCTTCATTAATAATTAAATGAAATTTATCTGGTAAGTAAAACTCATACATGTTCATGGGCTGACATTCTTTAATACTCATATATGTAACTTTGGCAATGATTCAAGCCTGGCAAGTATAGAGGCAGATGCTAGAAGCCAACCACTGGACTGAGTGCAGGGTCCCCAATGGAGGAGTTGGAGAAGGTACTGAAGGAACTAGGGGGTTTGCAGCCCTGTGGGGGAAGCAACAGTGTCAACCAGCCAGACCCTCCAGAGCTCCCAGGGACCACCAACCAATGAGAACACATGGAGGGACCCATGGCTCCGGCTGTGTATGTGGCAGAGGATGGCCATCTTGGACATCAGTAGGAGGAGCAGCCCTTGGTCCTGTGGGGTTCGATGCCCCAGTGAAGGGGAATGATAGGGTGGGAAGGAAGGGGTCGGTGGATGGGTCAGGGAGCACCCTCATAGAGGCACGCGGAGGGGGCATGGGATAGTGGTTTTCCGGAGGGGGACCTGGAGAGGGGATAATATTTGAAATGTAAATAAAATATCCAACAAAAGAAAATAAAAAGAAACACTATTCACATTTCAAGATGACATATCTACAATGTACCACACACACATAATTTCCAATTCCCCACTATGTTTAAATTTTAGAGCCCCCCCCCCACTACTCAAATGAAGTTTCACATTTTCACGAAATTCATCTTTGTTTTGTGTCAAGTTCAAAGTAAAAGAATTCTTCCACTTAAAACATTGTGTCAATATTGTATCAGTCAGTGCTATCCTTTTTTTTTAATTGTACCTTTTGGATTTATTTGATTTTGATTTGGATTTATTGTTCTGTATAAATAATATTTATGTATAATAATAAATGTATAAATAAATTTGGATTTATTGTTCTGTAAGCCAAAGCAAATTTAAACTTTGTTGATACTGTTGATACACAGAAGCATTGATTTTAGGACATAAGGGAAACTTTGAATACAAAAGTGTCTTGTTTATGTTTTTTGCAAATTTTGTTTGTTTGCTTGCTTGTTTGAGGATTTTTTCCCTACATTTGCTTATTAATTTCCAGAGAGCGTGTGTCAAAGCAGCTGTATGGAGGTCTATGGAGAGCTGAAGATGTCATGTGTGACTGTGGAAGGCATGGATGAAGTCCTGAGTGAAATGTGTATTGTTTGATATAGGCACAGCCATGTCAAGGATCAAAACCTCAGACCCATCCAAGTGGTAAAGCTTCCCCTAATGCCCCCAAGGGGGGAGGCTTCTGAGGGATAGCAAAGCTTTTCTTTAGTCTCAGTGTGAATGTTAACTGTGTAAGAATGAGTATTTATGACCAGTGTATGTAAAAACAGCAACTGCAGCTTCCTAAGGCTGGATGTCTTCAGCCTTAGATTTCTTTTTTTTTTAATTAGATATATTCTTTATTTACATTTCAAATGATTTCCCTTTCCTGGTCCCCACCCTGAAAATCCCATAAGCCATCTCCCCTCCCTCTGTTCCCCAAACATCCCTCTCCTGCTTCCCTGTCCTGGTATTCCCCTACACTGCTGCATCAAGCCTATCCAGAACCAGGGGCCTCTCCTCCCTCTTATGTCCAACCAGGCCATCCTCTGCTGCCTATGCTTCTGCAGCCATGGGTAACTTCATGTGTACTCTCTGGTTGATGATTTTGTCCCTGGGAGCTCTGGAAGTACTGAATGGCTCAAATTGTTGTACCTCCTATGGCACTGCAAACCCCTTTAGCTCCTTGGGTCCTTTCTCTAGCTTCCCCATTGGGGACCCTATACTCAGTTCAATGACTGGCTGAGAGTGTCCCCCTCTATATTTGTCATGCACTAGCAGAGCCTCCCAGGTGACAGGTATATCTAGATCTGGTCAGTAAGCACTTGTGGGTATCAATAATAGTATCTGGGTTTTGGATACACAACCCAGATGGGTTGGATCATATGGGATGGATCACTAGGTAAGGTAGTCTATGGATGGACTTTCCTCAGACTCTGCTTCAAACTTTGTCTCTGTAGCTCATTCTGTGAGTATTTTGTTCCCCCTTCTAAGAAGGACCAGAGTATCCATACTTTGTTCTTCCTTCTTCTTGGGCATCATTTGATATGTGAATTGTGTCTTGGGTATTCCAAGCTTCTGGGCTAATATCTGCTTATCAGTGAGTGCATACCATGTGTGTTTTTTTGTGATTGGGTTACCTACTTGGGATGATATTTTCCAGTTCCACCCATTTACCTAAGAATTTTATGTATTCATTGTTTTTAACAGCTGAGTAGTATTCCATTGGGTAAATATACCACATTTTCTGTATCCATTCCTCCGTTGAGGGACATCTGGGTTCTTTCCAGCTTCTGGCTATTATAAATAGGGCTGCAATGAACATAGTGGAGCATGTGTCTTTATTACATGTTGGGGAATCCTCTGGGTATATACCCAGGAGTGGTATAACAGGGTCCTCTTGTAGTATCATGCCCAGTTTTCTGAGGAACTGCCAGACTGCTTTCCAGAGTGGTTATACCAGCTTGCAATCCCACCAGCAGTGGAGAAATGTTCCTCTTTCTCGACATTCTCTCCAGCACATGTTGTCTCCTGAGTTTTTGATCTTAGCCATTCTGACTGGTGTGAAGTGAAATCTCAGTGTGGTTTTGATTTGCATTTCCCTGATGACTAAGGATGTTGAACATAAAGTGCTTCTCAGCCATTCGATATTCCTAACATGAAAATCTTTATTTAGCGCTGTACCCCATTTTATAGGGTTATTTGGCTCTCTGGAGTCTAACTTCTTGAGTTCTTTGTATATATTGGATATTAGCCCTGTCGGATGTACGGATGGTAAAGATTTTTTCCCAATTTGTGATTGCTGTTTTGTCCTATTGACAGTGTCCTTTGCCTTACAAAAACTTTGTAATTTTATGAGGTCCCATTTGTTAATTCTTGATCTTAGAGCATAAGCTATTGGTGTTCTGTTCAGGAAATTTTCCCCTGTGCCCATGTGCTCAAGGCTCTTCCCAGTTACTTTTCTATTAGTTTCAGTGTATCTGGTTTTATGTGGAGGTCCTTGATCCACTTTGACTTGAACTTAGTACAGGGAGGTAACAGTGGATCGATTTTCATTCTTCTGCATGCTAGCCATGGGTTGAACCAGCCACATTTGTTAAAAAGGCTATCTTTTTTCCACTGTATGGTTTTAACCACTTTGTCAAAGATCAAGTGACCCTAGGTCTGTGGGTTCATTTTTGGTTCTTCAATTCTATTCCATTGATCTACCTGCCTCTCACTGTACCAATACCCTGCAGTTTTTAACACTATTGCTCTGTAGTACTGCTTGAGGTCTGGGATGCTGATTCCCCCAGAAGTTCTTTTGTTGTTGAGAATAGTTTTAGCTATCCTGGGTTTTTTGTTATTACAGATGAATTTGAGAATTGCTCTTTCTAACTATATGAAGAACTGAGTTGGGATTTTGATGGGGATTGCATTGAATCTGTATATTGCTTTTGGCAAGAAGGCCATTTTTACTATTTTAATCCAGCCAATCCACGAGCATGGGATTTCCATCTTCTGAGGTCTTCTTCGATTTCTTTCTCCATAGACTTGAAGTTCTTGTCATACAGATCTTTCACTTGTTTGGTTAGAGTCACACCAAGATACTTTACGTTGTTTGTGACTATTATGAAGGGTGTCATTTCCCTAATTTCTTTCTCAGCCTGTTTATCCTTTACATATAGGAAGGCTACTGATTTGTTTGAGTTAATTTTATATCCGGCTACTTTGCTGAAGTTGTTTATCAGCTGTATGAGTTCTCTGCTGGAGTTTTTTTTTTGTTGTTGTTGCTTAAGTATACTATCATATCATCTGCAAATAGTGATAATTTGACTTCTTCCTTTCCAATTTGTATCCCTTTGACCTCCTTTTGTTGTCTAATTGCTCTAGCTAGAACTGCAAGTACTATTTGAATAAATATATATAGAGAGGGCAGCCTTGTCTAGTCCCTGATTTTAGTGGGATTATTTCAAGTTTCTCTCCATTTATTTTGATGTTGGCTACTGGTTTGCTGTATATTGCTTTTACTGTGTTTAGGTATGGGCCCCGAATTCCTGTTCTTTCCACGACTTTTAACAAGGATGCTGAATTTTGTCAAATGCTTTTTCAGCATCTAATGAAATGACCATGTGTTTTTTTTCTTTGAATTTCTTTATATAGTGGATTATATTGATGGATTTCTGTATATTGAACCATCCATGCATCCCTGGGATGAAGCCTACTTGATTGTGGTGAATGATCGTTTTGATATGTTCTTGGATTTGGTTGGCAAGAATTTTATTGTGTATTTTTGCATCGATATTGATAAGGGAAATTGATTTAAAGTTCTCTTTCTTTGTTGGATCTTTGTGTGGTTTTGGTATCAGCAAAATTGTGGCTTTATAGAATGAGTTGGGGAGTGTTTCTTCTGTTTCTATTTTGTGGAATAGTTTAAAGAGTATTGGTGTTAGGTCTTCTTTGAAGGTCTGATAGAATTCTGGACTAAAACCATCTGGTCCTGTGCTTTTTTTTGGGGGGGGGGGGAGAGACTTTCAATGACCACTTCTATTTCTTTAGGGGTTATGGGACTGTTTAGAGGTCTATCTAATCCTGATTTAACTTTTGTATTTGGTATTTGTCTAGGAAATTGTCCATTTCATTCAGATTTTCCAGTTGTGTTAAGTATAGGCTTTTGTAGTAGGATCTGATGATTATTTGAATTTCCTCAGTTTCTGTTGTTGTATCTCTCTTTCATTTCTGATTTTGTTAATTTGGATACTGTCTCTGTGCCCTCTAGTTAGTCTGGCTAAGGGTTTATCTATCTTGTTAATTTTCTCAAAGAACCAGCTCCTGGTTTTTTGATGCTTTGTATGGTTCTTTTTGCTTCTACTTGGTTAATTTCAGCCCTGAGTTTGATAATTTCCTGCCTTCTACTCCTCTTGGGTATATTAGTTTCTTTCTGTTCTAGAGCTTACAGATGTGCTGTTAAGCTGCTACTGTATGCTCTCTCCAGCTTCTTTTTGGAGGCTTTCAGAGCTATGAGTTTTCCTCCTAGCACTGCTTTCATTGTGTCCCATAAATTTGGGTATGTTGTGCCTTCATTTTCATTAAATTCTAAAAAGTCTTTGATTTCTTTCCTTATTTTTTCCTTGATCAAGTTATCATTGAGTAGAGCATTGTTCAACTTCCATGTGTATGTGGGCTTTCTGTTGTTTTTGTTGTTATTGAGGACCACCCTTACTCCATAGTGATCTTATTTATAATAGCCAGAAGCAGGAACGGACCCAGATGTCCTTCAACAGAGGAATGAATACAGAAAATGTGGTATACAAAATAGAAACAGAAGGAACAGTACCCAACTCATTCTATGAAGCCACAATTACACTAATACCAAAAGCACACAAAGATCCGACAAAGAAAGAGAATCTCAGGCCAATCTCTCTTATGAATATCGATACAAAAATACTCAATAAAATTCTTGCCAACCGAATCCAAGAACACATCAAAACAATCATTCACTACGATCAAGTAGGCTTCATCCCAGGGATGCAGGGATGATTCAATATAAGGAAATCCATCAATGTAATCCACTATATAAACAATCTCAAAGAAAAAACCACATGGTCATCTCATTAGATGCTGAGAAAACATTGGACAAAATTCAGCATCCTTTCATGCTAAAGGTCTTGGAAAGATCAGGAATTCAAGGCCCATATCTAAACATAGTAAAAGCAATTTACAGCAAACCGGTAGCCAGCATCAATCTAAATGGAGAGAAACTTGAAGCAATCTCACTAAAATCAGGGACTAGACAAGGCTGCCCTCTCTCTCCATATCTTTTCAATATAGTACTTGAAGTTCTAGCTAGAGCAATTGGACAACAAAAAGAGGTCAAAGGGATACAAATTGGAAAGGAAGAAGTCAAACTATCACTATTAGCAGATAATATGATAGTATACTTAAGCGACCCAAAGAACTCCACCAGAGAACTCCTACAGCTGATAAACGACTTCAGCAAAGTGGCCGGATATAAAATCAACTCAAGCAAGTCAGTAGCCTTCCGATACTCAAAGGATAAGTAGGCTGAGAAAGAAGTAAGAGAAATGATACCCTTCACGATAGCAACAAACCATATAAAGTATCTTGGTGTGACTCTAACCAAACAAGTGAAAGATCTGTATGACAAGAACTTCAAGTCTCTGAAGAAAGAAATTGAAGAAGACCTCAGAAGATGGAAAAATCTGCCATGCTCATGGATTGGCAGGATTAATATAGTAAAAATGAGCATCTTACCAAAAGTAATACACAGATTCAATGCAATCCCCATCAAAATCCCAACTCAATTCTTCATAGAGTTAGAAAGAGCAATTAAAAAATTCATCTGAATAACAGAAAACCCAGAGTAGCTAAAACTATTCTCAAGAGTAAAAGAACCTCTGGGGGAATCAGTATCCCGGACCTCAAGCTGTACTACAGAGCAATAGTGTTAAAAACCGCATGGTATTGGTACAGTGACAGGCATGTAGATCAATGGAACAGAATTGAAGACCCAGAAATGAATCCACACTCCTATGGTCACTTGATCTTTGACAAAGGAGCTAAAACCATCCAGTGGAAAAAAGATAGCCTTTTCAACAAATGGTGCTGGCTCAACTGGAGGTCAACATTCAGAAGAATGCAAATTGACCCATTCTTATCTCCTTGCCCTAAGCTCAATTCCAAGTGGATCAAGGATCTCCACATAAAACCAGACACACTGAAACTAATAGAAGGGAAACTAGGGAAGAACCTTGAACATATGGGCACAGGGGAGAATTTCCTGAACAGAACTCCAATAGCTTATGCTCTAAGATCAAGAATAGACAAATGGGACCTCATTAAATTACAAAGCTTTTGCAAGGCAAAAGACACTATCAAAAAGACAAAGCGGCAACCAACTAACTGGGAAATGATCTTTACCAACCTTACATCCAACAGAGGGCTAATATCCAATATATACAAAGAACTCAAGAAGTTAAACTCCAGAGAGGCAAGTAACCCTATTAAAAAATGGGGTACAGAGCTAAACAAAGAGTTCTCACTTGAAGAATATCTAATGGCTGAGAAGCACCTAAAGAGATGTTCATCATCCTTAGTCATTAGGGAAATGCAAATCAAAACAACCCTGAGATTCCATCTCACACCAGTCAGGATGGCTAAGATCAAAAACACAGGAGACAGCAGTTGTTGGCGAGGATGTGGAGAAAGAGGAACATCCTCCACTGCTGGTGGGATTGCAAGCTGGTACAACCACTCTGGAAAGCAGTCTGGCGATTCCTCAGAAAACTGGGCAAGACACTCCCGGAGGATCCGGCTATACCACTCCTGGGCATATACCCAGAGGCTTTACCTGCATGCAATAAGGACACATGCTCCACTATGTTCATAGCAGTCTTATTTATAATAGCCAGAAGCTGGAAAGAACCCAGATGTCCCTCAATGGAGGAATGGATTCAGAAGATATGGTATATTTACACAATGGAATACTACTCTGCAATTAAAAACAATGAATTCACGAAATTCCTAAGCAAATAGTCAGAACTTGAAAATATCATCCTTAGTGAGGTAACCCAATCACAAAAGAACACACATGGTATGCAGTCACTGATAAGGGGATATTAACCCAGAATCTCGGAATACCCTAGACACAATTCGCATATCAATAGATTTCTATGAAGATGGAAGGAGAGACCCCTGGTCCTGGAAAGACTGGATGTAGGGGAACGCCAGGACAGAGAAACGAGAGGGGGTTGAATGGAGAAAAGAGGGAGGGAAGGGGGCTTATGGGACTTTCGGGGAGGGAGGAAACGGGAAAGGGGAAATGATTTGGAATGTAAATTAAAAATAAAATAAAATAAAATATTAAAAAAAAGAAAATGTGGTATATATACACAATGGAGTACTATTCAGCTATTAAAAACAATGAATTCATGAAATTCTTAGGCAAATGGATGGAACTAGAAAGTGTCATCCTGAGTGAGATAACCCAATCAAAAAAGAACACACATGGTATGCACTCACTGATAAGTGGATATTAGCCCAAAAGCTCAAAAATAAACAAGTTACAATTCACAGACCACAGGAAGCTCAAGAAGAAGGACGACCAAAGTGGGATACTATGGTTCCTCTGAGAAAGGGAACAATATCCTCACAGGAGCAATTATGGAGACAAAGTGTGGAGCACAGACTGAAGGAAAGGCCACTCTGAGACTGTCCTACCTGGGGATTTATCCTATAAACAGGCACCAAACCCTGAAACTACTATGGATGACAAGAAATGCACACAGAAAGGAGCTTGTTATGGTTGTCTCCAGAGGGGCCCTGCCAGAGCCTTACAGATACAGAGGCAGATGCTAGCAGTCAACCATTGGACTGAGCACAGAGTTCTCAATGGAGGATTTGGAGGGCGGACTGGAGGAGCTGAAGGGGTTTGCAGCCCCATAGGAAGGACAATGTTGGCCAACCAGACTCCCCAGGGCTCCCAGGGACTAAGCCATCAACCAAGGAGTTGTTCCAGTCAAAAGAGTGGCAGAGGAATGCCTTGTCGGGCATCAGTGGGAAGAGAGGTCCTTGGTCCTGTGAAGGCTCAATAGATGTTCCAGCATGAAGAAATTGAGTGGGGGTAAGTGGGAGTCGGTTGAGTGGAGGGGCATACTCTTGGAGGCAGGGAGTGGGAGGATGGGTTTGGGTTGGGGATATATATATATGCCAGCCCAAGGTACTATACCTAGCAAAACTCTCAATTACCATAGATGGAGAAAACAAGATATTCCATGACAAAAACAAATTTACACAATATCTTTTCACAAATCCAGCCCTATGAAGGATAATAGATGGAAAACAGCAACACAAGGAGGGAAACTATACCCTAGAAATAGCAAGAAATTAATCTTTCAGCAAACCCACACAAACATAATTCCACTTCTAACAACAAAATAAACAGGAAGTAACAACCACTTTTACTTAATATCTCTTAATATAAAAATTAATATTATCAACATACCCTAATCGATTGAAATTCAAAAATATGAGGAATTAGAAATTTGTTGGCTGTCACCCAGTGATCTCTCTAGTTTGGTAATTGGAGAGATATGTCCAATATCGTACAATCCATATACACATTCTGCTTGTTTGTACATAACAATATCTTGCTGTGTACCACATAATGATCTTGAAATCACGCTTCTCCTATCTCAGTCTCTCTATAAGTAGAATTATTTGATGTTTTTACACTATACTATGGTTTTCAGAATAGCTTACATAAACAGCCAAAAGAAACATAGACAATTAATTTGGGAGGAGGCTTTTAAGAGAAAAAAAAAAGAGGGAGAGTGAATGTTTTGTATTGTTTTTTAATTTTTTATTAGGTATATTCTTTATTTACATTTCAAATAATTTCCTGCTTACTGGTTCCCCCCTCCCCAAAAGTCCCATATGCCCTCTTCCCTCCCCCTGCACCCCAACCAACCCACTCCTGCCTCCCCTTCCTGATATTCCCCTACAATGCCACATTGAGCCCTTCCAGGACCAGGCTCCTCTCCTTCCTTCTTCTTGGGTATCCTTTGATATGTGAATTGTTCCTTGGGTATTCCAAGCTTCTGGGCTAATATCCGCTTATCAGTGAGTGCATATCATGTGTGATTTTTTGTGAATGGGTCACCTCACTCGGGATGACATTCTCCAGTTCCACCCACTTGCCTAAGAATTTCATGAATTCATTGATTTTAATAGCTGAGTAGTATTCCATAGTGTAAATACACCATATTTTCTGTATCCATTCCTACACTGAGGGACATCTGGGTTCTTTCCAGCTTCTGGCTATTATAAATAAGGCTGCTATGAACATAGTGGAGCATGTGTCCTTATTGCATGTTGGAGAGTCCTCTGGGTATATGCCCAGGACTGGAATAGCTGGGTCCTCTGGTAGTACTATGCCGAGTTTTCTGAGGAACCGCCAAACTGATTTCCAGAGTGGTTTTACCAGCTTGCAATCCCACCAGCAGTAGAGGAGTGTTCCTCTTTCTCCACATCCTCACCAGCACTGGCTGTCTCCTGAGTTTTTGATCTTAGCCATTCTGACTGGTGTGAGGTGAAATCTCAGGGTTGTTTTGATTTGCATTTCCCTGATGACTAAGGATGTTGAACATTTCTTTTTTTTTTTTAATTTACATTCCAAATCACTTCCCCTTTCCCGTTTCCTCCCTCCCCGAAAGTCCCATAAGCCCCCTTCCCTCCCTCTTTTCTCCATTCAACCCCCTCTCGTTACTCTGTCCTGGCGTTCCCCTACATCCAGTCTTTCCAGGACCAGGGGTCTCTCCTTCCATCTTTTTAGAAATCTATTGATATGCGGATTGTGTCTAGGGTATTCCGAGATTCTGGGTCAATATTCCCTTATCAGTGACTGCATACCATGTGTGTTCTTTTGTTGATTGGGTTACCTCACTAAGGATGATATTTTCAAGTTCTGACCATTTGCCTAGGAATTTCGTGAATTCATTGTTTTTAATTGCAGAGTAGTATTCCATTGTGTAGATATACCACATCTTCTGAATCCATTCCTCCGTTGAGGGACATCTGGGTTCTTTCCAGCTTCTGGCTATTATAAATAAGGCTGCTATGAATATAGTGGAGCATGTGTCCTTATTGCATGCAGGTAAAGTCTCTGGGTATATGCCCAGGAGTGGTATAGCCGGATCCTCCGGGAGTGTCATGCCCAGTTTTCTGAGGAACCGCCAGACTGCTTTCCAGAGTGGTTGTACCAGCCTGCAATTCCACCAGCAGTGGAGGAGTGTTCCTCTTTCTCCACATCCTCGCCAACAACTGCTGTCTCCTGTGTTTTTGATCTTAGCCATCCTGACTGGTGTGAGATGGAATCTCAGGGTTGTTTTGATTTGCATTTCCCTAATGACTAAGGATGATGAACATCTCTTTAGGTGCTTCTCAGCTATTAGATATTCTTCAGTTGAGAACTCTTTGTGTAGCTCTGTACCCCATTTTTTAATAGGGTTACTTGCCTCTCTGGAGTTTAACTTCTTGAGTTCTTTGTATATATTGGATATTAGCCCTCTGTTGGATGTAAGGTTGGTAAAGATCATTTCCCAGTTAGTTGGTTGCCGCTTTGTCTTTTTGACAGTGTCTTTTGCCTTGCAAAAACTTTGTAATTTAATGAGGTCCCATTTGTCTATTCTTGATCTTAGAGCATAAGCTATTGGAGTTCTAGTCAGGAAATTCTCCCCTGTGCCCATATGTTCAAGGTTCTTCCCTAGTTTCCCTTCTATTAGTTTCGGTGTGTCAGGTTTTATGTGGAGATCTTTGATCCACTTAGAATTTAGCTTAGTGAAAGGAGATAAGGATGGGTCAATTTGCATTCTTCTGCATGTTGACTTTCAGCTG
The DNA here is from genome assembly GCA_036184795.1 of Tokudaia tokunoshimensis. Lineage (NCBI taxonomy): Eukaryota > Metazoa > Chordata > Mammalia > Rodentia > Muridae > Tokudaia > Tokudaia tokunoshimensis. The sequence goes on along the minus strand of BTHU01000010.1, from coordinate 47,422,436 downwards.
AGCCAGCACCATTTGTTGAAAAGGCTATCTTTTTTCCACTGGATGGTTTTAGCTCCTTTGTCAAAGATCAAGTGACCATAGGAGTGTGGATTCATTTCTGGGTCTTCAATTCTGTTCCATTGATCTACATGTCTGTTACTGTACCAATACCATGCAGTTTTTAACACTATTGCTCTGTAGTACAGCTTGAGGTCCGGGATACTGATTCCCCCAGAGGTTCTTTTACTCTTGAGAATAGTTTTAGCTATTCTGGGTTTTCTGTTTTTCCAGATGAATTTTTGAATTGCTCTTTCTAACTCTATGAAGAATTGAGTTGGGATTTTGATGGGGATTGCATTGAATCTGTGTATTACTTTTGGTAAGATGCTCATTTTTACTATATTAATCCTGCCAATCCATGAGCATGGCAGATTTTTCCATCTTCTGAGGTCTTCTTCAATTTCTTTCTTCAGAGACTTGAAGTTCTTGTCATAGAGATCTTTCACTTGTTTGGTTAGAGTCACGCCAAGATACTTAATATGGTTTGTGGCTATCGTGAAGGGTATTATTTCTCTTACTTCTTTCTCAGCCTGCTTATCCTTTGAGTATCGGAAGGCTTCTGACTTGCTTGAGTTGATTTTATATCCGGCCACTTTGCTGAAGTCGTTTATCAGCTGTAGGAGTTCTCTGGTGGAGTTCTTTGGGTCGCTTATGTATACTATCATATCATCTGCAAATAGTGATAGTTTGACTTCTTCCTTTCCAATTTGTATCCCTTTGACCTCTTTTTGTTGTCTAATTGCTCTAGCTAGAACTTCAAGTACTATATTGAAAAGATATGGAGAGAGAGGGCAGCCTTGTCTAGTCCCTGATTTTAGTGAGATTGCTTCAAGTTTCTCTCCATTTAGATTGATGCTGGCTACCGGTTTGCTGTAAATTGCTTTTACTATGTTTAGATATGGGCCTTGAATTCCTGATCTTTCCAAGACCTTTAGCATGAAAGGATGCTGAATTTTGTCAAATGCTTTCTCAGCATCTAATGAGATGACCATGTGGTTTTTTTCTTTGAGATTGTTTATGTAGTGGATTACATTGATGGATTTCCTTATATTGAACCATCCCTGCATCCCTGGGATGAAGCCTACTTGATCGTGGTGAATGATCGTTTTGATGTGTTCTTGGATTCGGTTGGCAAGAATTTTATTGAGTATTTCTGCATCGATATTCATAAGAGAGATTGGCCTGAGATTCTCTTTCTTTGTCGTATCTTTGTGTGCTTTTGGTATTAGTGTAATTGTGGCTTCATAGAACAAGTTGGGTAGTGTTCCTTCTGTTTCTATTTTGTGGAACAGTTTGAAGAGTATTGGTGTTAGGTCTTCTTTGAAGATCTGATAGAATTCTGCACTAAAACCGTCTGGACCTGTGCTCTTTTTGGTTGGAAGACTTCCAATGACAACTTCTATTTCTTCAGGGGTTATAGGACGGTTTAGATGGTCTATTTGATCCTGATTTAATTTTGGTACTTGGTATCTGTCAAGGAAATTGCCCATTTCTCAAGAATTTCTAGTTGTGTTGAATACAGGTTTTTGTAGTAGGATCTGATGATTTTTTGAATTTCCTCAGTTTCTGTTGTTATCTCTCCCTTTTCGTTTCTGATTTTATTAATTTGGATACTATCTCTGTGCCCTCTGATTAGTCTGGCTAAGGGCTTATCTATCTTGTTGATTTTCTCAAAGAACCAACTCCTCATTTTGTTGATTCTTTGTATGGTTTTATTTGTTTCTACTTGATTGATTTCAGCCCTGAGTTTGATGATTTCCTGCCTTCTACTCCTCTTTGGTGTATTTGCTTCTTTTTGTTCCAGGGCTTTCAGGTGTGCCATTAAGCTGCTAGTGTATGCTGTCTCCCATTTCTTTTTGGCGGCACTCAGGGCTATGAATTTTCCTCTTAGCACTGCTTTCATTGTGTCCCATAAATTAGGGTATGTTGTGCCTTCATTTTCATTAACTTTCAAAAAGTCTTTGATTTCTTTCTTTATTTCCACCTTGACCAAGTTATCATTGAATAGAGCATTGTTCAGCCTCCATGTGTACATGGGTTTTCTTTTGTTTTTGTTGCCATTTAAGACCACCCTTATTCCATAGTGATCTGATAGGAGGCATGGGATTATTTCTATCTTCTTGTATCTGTTGAGGTCTGATTTGTGACCAATTATATGGTCAATTTTGGAGAAGGTACCATGAGGAGCTGAGAAGAAGGTGTATTCTTTAGCTCTAGGATGAAATGTTCTATATATATCAGTTAGTTCCATTTGGTCCAAGGTTTCAATTAGATTCACTGTGTCCCTGTTTAGTTTCTGCTTTCCTGAACGATCCATTTCAGAGAGCGGGGTGTTGAAGTCACCCACTATTATTGTGTGCGGTGCGATGTGTGCTTTGAGTTTTAGTAAAGTTTCTTTTACGAATGAGGGTGCCCTTGCATTTGGAGCATAGATATTCAGAATTGAGAGTTCTTGATGGTGGATTTTTCCCTTGATCAGTATGTAGTGTCTTTCTGTGTCTTTTTTGATGACTTTAGGTTGAAAATCAATTTTATCCGATATTAGGATGGCTACTCCACCTCGTTTCTTGGGGCCATTTGCTTGTAAAATTGTTTTCCAGCCTTTTACTCTGAGGTAGTGTTTGTCTTTGACACTGAGGTGCGTTTCCTGCATGCAGCAAAATGCTGGGTCCTGTTTACGTATCCAGTCTGCTAGTCTATGTCTTTTAATTGGGGAATTGAGACCATTGATATTAAGAGAGATTAAGGCATAGTGATTATTGCCATCTGCCATTCTTGCCACTATCTTTATGTTTGAGTGGTTATCTACTTTTGGGTTTGATTCAAGAAGGTTATTATCTCATTTTTTCCAGGGTGTTGTTTCTCTCCCTGTATTGGAGGTTTCCACCTATTATCCATAGCAGGGCTGGATTTGTGGAAAGATATTGTGAAAATTTGGTTTTATCATGGAATATCTTGGTCTCTCCATCTATGGTGATTGAGAGTTTTGCTGGGTATAGTAGTCTAGGCTGGCATTTGTGCTGTCTTAGTGTCTGCATGAGATCTGCCCAGGATCTTCTGGCTTTCATAGTCTCTGGTGAGAAGTCAGATGTGATTCGGATAGGTCTTCCTTTGTATGTTACTTGGCCCTTTTCTCTTACTGCTTTTAGTATTCTTTCTTTGTTTAGAACATTCGGTGTTTTGATTATTATGTGACGGGAGGTATTTCTGTTCTGGTCCAGTCTGTTTGGAGTTCTGTAGGCTTCTTGTACGTTCATCGGCATCTCTCTCTTTAAGTTAGGGAAGTTTTCTTCCATAATTTTGTTGAAGATGTTTACTGGCCCTTTAAGTTGCAAATCTTCACTCTCATCTATACCTATAATCCTTAGGTTTGGTCTTCTCATTGTGTCCTGGATTTCCTGGATGTTTCGGGTTACACGTTTTTTGCATTTTGCATTTTCTTTGACTGTTGAGTCGATGCTTTCTATGAAATCTTCAGCACCTGAGATTCTTTCTTCCATCTCTTGTATTCTATTGTTGATGCTTGCATCTATGACTCCTGATTTCTTCCCAAGGTTTTCTATCTCCAAAGTTGTCTCCCTTTGAGATTTCTTAGTTGTTTCTACTTCCTTTTTTAGTTCCTGGATGGATTTGCTGAGATCCTTCACTTGTTTGTTTGTATTTTCCTGTATTTCTTTAAGGTATTTTTGCATTACCTCTTTCAGGATTTCTTCCTGATGACCCACGTTCTCCTGCATTTCTCTGAGCGATTTTTGTGTTTCCTCCTCATGGGATTCCATCTGTTGATCCATCGTCTCCTGCATTTCTTTAAGCAGTTCTCGTGTTTCCTTTGTAAGGGCATCTAACCATTGATTCATTTCTTTAAGCAATTTTTGTGTTGCCTCCTTATGGGCATCCATCTGTTGACCCATATTCTTCTGCATTTCTTTATGCAATTTTTGTGATTCCTTTGTGAGTGCATCTACCCGTTGATTCATCTCGTTAAGCGATTTTTGTGTTGTCTCCTTGTGCGCCTCCATCTTTTGATCCATGTTCTCCCGCATTTCTCTAAGCAATTTTTGTGTTTCCTTTGTAAGGGCTTCTAACCGTTGATTCATGGTCTCCTGTAACTCTTTATGAGATTTATTTGTGTCCTTCTTGTGATCCTCTAATAGGATCATGAGAAGTGATTTTAAATCCAGATCTTGTCTTTCGGGTATGGTGGGGTATCCAGGACTTGCTGCTGTTGGAGAGTTGGGTTTGGATGGTCCCACATTACTTTGATTTCTGTTAGTAACATTCCACGTTTGCCTTTTGCCATCTGGATACCTCTGGTGTTAGTTGGTCCTGCTGCCACTGGCTGTTGGTTGGACCTCCTGTGAGCCTGCAAAGCTATTTCTGCCCCCCCTGGATTACCAGGATTCCCCTGGCACCGATTTCTGGGGCCTGCCTGCTCCTGAGTGACTTTGGAGCCCTAATGTGCCTTGCCCCAAGTGATCTTATATTGGGGAGGCCTTGCACATCTAAAGGCCCAGCTTAGTGGATTCCAGGAGCAGAGGTCGCCAAAGGGAGGCTGGTAGGCTCCTGCCCTGTGCAGGGGTGTGTGATCTCTCCTGGGGGGGGAGGGGGCGTCCCTCTGCCAGGCAGAAGTCCCACAGCAGAGCTGGCGCGCTTGTTACTGCAGATCAGCCCAGCACTTGGGAGCCGCATACACACAAGTCGCCCGAGACCCAAGCGATATTATGCCTGTCTGTCTCAGAACCTGGCTGTCTCAACTTCCCAGTCACTGGAGCAAAGATGGCGTAGGGCACTCTCCGTGGTGCCGCTCACCCTGTAGACGCGATGGCCTGCCGATCTGGCACCCAGACGACCACAGCGCTGACCCGTTCTCGGGCACAGACGGAAGCCCCAACAGGCCGTGTCCCAAGTGATGTTATATTGGGGATAGGGAGCTTGGGGTACCTGTCTCTTCAGCGCAGTCTGCGGGAACAGAGGTCGCGGAAGGAAAGCTGGCAGGCTCCCGCCCAGTGCGGGGTCCCTCTGCCAGGCAGAAGTCCCACAGCAGAGCTGGCGCGCTGGTCACTGCAGATCAGCCCCGCACCTGGGAGCCGCACACACACAAGCCACCCGAGACCCAAGCGACATTATGCCTGTCTGTCTCAGAACCTGGCTGTCCCAACCTCCTGAACATTTCTTTAGGTGTTTCTCAGCCATTTGATATTCCTCAGGTGAAAATTCTGGGTTTAGCTCTGTACCCCATTTTTTAATAGGGTTATTTAGCTCTCTGGAATCTACCTTCTTGAATTATTTGTATATATTGGCTATTAGCCCTCTGTTGAATGTAGGGTTGGTAAAGATCTTTTCTCAATTAGCTGGTAGTCGTTTGTCCTTTTGAAAGTGTCCTTTGCCTTACAGAAACTTTGTAATTTTATGAGGTCCCATTTGTCAATTCATGATCTTAGAGCATAAGCTATTGGTGTTCTGTTCAGGAAATTTTCCCCTGTGCCCATGTGCTCAAGGCATTTCCCCAGTTTCTTCTCTATTAGTTTCAGTGTTTCTGGTTTTATGTGGAGGTCCTTGATCCACTTGGACTTGGGCTTAGTGCAAGGAGATAAGAATGGATAGATTTGCATCCTTCTGCAGTCACATTTGTTGAAAAGGCTATCTTTTTTCCACTGTATGGTTTTAACCCCTTTGTCAAAGATCAAGTGACCATAGGTGTGTGGGTTCATTTCTGGGTCTGCAATTCTGTTCCATTGATCTACCTGCCTGTCACTGTACCAAAACCATGCAGTTTTTAACACTATTGCTCTGTAGTACTGCTTGAGGTCGGGGATACTGCTTCCCCCAGAAGTTCTTTTACTGTTGAGAATAGTTTTAGCTATCCTGGGTTTTTTGTTATTCCAGATGAATTTGAGAATTGCTCTTTCTAACTCTGTGAAGAATGGAGTTGAGATTTTGATGGGGATTGCATTGAATCTGTATATTGCTTTTGGCAAGATGGTCATTTTTACTATATTAATCCTGCCAATCCATAAGGATGGAAGATCTTTCCATCTTCTGAAGTCTTCTTCGATTTCTTTCTTCAGAGACTTGAAGTTCTTGTCATACAGATCTTTCACTAGTTTGGTTAGAGTCATACCAAGATACTTTATATTGTTTGTGGCTATTGTGAAGGGTGTTATTTCCCTAATTTCTCAACCTGTTTATCCTTTGAGTATAGGAAGGCTACTGACTTGCTTGAGTTAATTTTATATCCGGCCACTTTGCTGAAGTTGTTTATCAGCTGTATGAGTTCTCTGGTGGAGTTTTTTGTGTTGCTTAAGTATACTATCATATCATCTGCAAATAGTGATAATTTGACTTCTTCCTTTCTAATTTGTATCCCTCTGACCTCCTTTTGTTGTCTAATTGCTCTAGCTAGAACTGCAAGTACTATATTGAATAAATATGGAGAGAGAGGGCAACCTTGTCTAGTTCCTGATTTTAGTGGGATTGCTTCCAGTTTCTCTCCATTTTGTTTGATGTTGGCTACTGGTTTGCTGTATATTGCTTTTACTGTGTTTAGGTATGGGCCTTGCACTCCTGTGTTTTCCAAGACCTTTAACATGAAAGGATGCTGAATTTTGTCAAATGCTTTTTCAGCATCTAATGAAATGACCATGTGGTTTTTTTCTTTGAGTTTGTTTATGTAGTGTATTACATTGATGAATTTCCTTATATAGAGAGTGAATGTTTTGTTGACATTTATAATTATTGTATCAATTTTGAAGAAAATGACCTTATATGTTATTCTTTTTCTGAAATGATTGCTTTTCAAAATCATCACAACAAATGAACCAGAATCTTACCCTTGTCAAATCTTAGCTTAACTACTACAAAAGTAAAATCCTTTGTTGATGGAAGAGACATTGAAGTACAGCCTATTAAAATGAACTTCATCAAACAGTTAATGAAGGACTTCATGGATAGACCATCTTAATACACACACCATTTCTTAAATGAATGTAGCCTGTTCCATATGGGCTGAAAATTATGACAATTACTCTAGTCAAATAGCTTTGACCATAGCAGGAAATCTGAATCCAAATAACTGTGCCTACAATTCATTCCTTGGTGCAACAGAACTGTCAAATCTTAGCTTAACTACTACAGAAGTAAAATCCTTTGGTAATGGGATTGACATTGAAGTACAGCCTTATTACAATGAATTCCAATGTCTAAAAATTTTTATTTTGGGTTTCTACCACAGTAAGAGCCAAGATTTTAAGCTCTACTAAAAACAAAACAAACAAAAAGACTTTATCTTTTTATGCTTGTTTAATAGCATGCCCATTACATTTATGATTGGCATAAAAATATATATTGTGTTGAATATAATAAAAAATAAAAAATTAAAAAGAAATTATTATTTGTAGTTTTTACCAGTTTTTAAAATCTATTTGGGATATTAAACATGATAGGATTAGAAAAAAAATCTCTTTAGGAGTCCTCTAAGAAATGAAATTGTGACAAGTTCCTGATTAGACAGAAACCATTTCATCTCCAAGGGAGAATACCCAGCATAACTATGGCTTCGTAAAATGAATTGGGTAGTGTTCTTTCTGTTTCTATTTTGTGGAATAGTTTGAATAATATTGGTATTAGGTCTTCTTTGAAGGTCCTATAGAATTCTTAACTAAACCCATCTGGTCCTGTGTTGTTTTTTTTTTTTTTTTTGTACTGGGAGAATTGTAATGACTGCTTCTATTTCCTTAAAGGTTATGGGACTGTTTAGATGGTTTATCTGATCTTGATTTAACTTTGGTACCTGGAATATGTCTAGAAAATTGTTCATTTCATCCAGATTTTCAAGATTTGTTGAATATAGGCTTTTGTAGTAGGAACTGATGATTTTTTTTAATTTCCTGAATTTTTGTTGTTATATGTCCTTTTTAATTTCGGATTCTGTTAATTTTGATTTTTTTCTGATTATTTTAATTTTTTATTTTTTATTAGATATTTGCTTTATTTACATTTCAAATGTTATCTCCTTTCTTCATTATCAATCCAAAAAACCCCTAACCCATCCCCCATCCCCCTGCTTACCAACACCTCCCCCAACTTTGCTGACCTGGCATTCGGAGACACTGGGGCATCTTAGCAACCACAGGACCAATGGCCTATCTTTTCATTGATGTCTGAAAAGGCCATTCTCTGCTACAAATGTAGCTGGAGCCATGGTTCCCTCCATGTGTATTCTTTGGTTAGTGGTTTAGTACCTGGGAGCTATGGGGGTACTGGTTGGTACATATTATGGTTCCTCCTATAGGGCTGCAAATGTCTTCAGCTCCTTGGATCCTTTCTCTAGCTCCTGTATTGGAGACCCTATGCTCAGTCTATTGGTTGGCTGTGAGCCATGGGTATTTTGATCCTCCCTCTAAGAAGGATCAAAGTATCCACATGTTTGTCTTCCTTCTTCTTGAGCTTCATGTGGTCTGTGAATTGAATCTAAGGTATTCCAAGCCTTTGGCCTAATATCCATTTATCAGCCAGTACATACCATGTGTGTTCTTTTGTGATTGGGTTACCTCACTCAGGACAATATTTTCTAGTTCCATCCACTTGCCTAAGAATTTCATGAATTAGTTCTTTAAATAGCTGAGAAGTACTCCACTGTGTAAATGTACCACATTTTCTGTATCCATTCCTCTGTTTAAGGACATCTGGGTTCGTTCTAGCTTCTGACTTTATTATAAATATGGTTTCTATGAACATAGTGGTGAATATAAGTGTCCTTATAGCATGTTGGAGCATCTTCTGGGTATATGTCCAGGAGTGGTGTAGCTGGGCCTTCAGGTAGTATTATGTCCAATTTTCTGATGAACTGTCAAAATGGTTTCCAGAGTAGTTTTACCAACTTGCAATCCTACCGGCGATGGAGGAGTGTACCACCTTCTCCAGCATCTGCTGTCCCGAGTTGTTGATCTTAGCCATTCTGACTGGTGTGAGGTGCAATCTCAGGGTTGTTTTGATTTGCATTTCCTTAATAACTAAGGATGCTGAACATTTATTTAGGTGCTTCTCAGCCATCCGGTATTCCTCAGTTGAGAATTCCTTGTTTAGCTCTGTACCCAATTTTTATTATGGTTATTTGGTTCTCTGGAGTCTAATTTCTTGAGTTCTTTGTATACATTGGATATTAGCCCTCTGTCAGATGTAGGATTGGTAAAGAACTTTTCCCAATCTTTTGGTTTCCGTTTTGTCCTATTGACAGTGTCCTTTGCCTTACAGAATCTTTGTAATTTTATGAGATCTCATTTGTCAATTCTTGATCTTAGAGGATAAGCTATGGGTGTTCTGTTCAGAAAATTCTCACATATGCCCATGTGCCCCAGGATCTTCCCCACTTTCTCTTCTATTAGATTCAGTGTATCTGGTTTTATGTGGAGGTCCTTGATCCACTTGGACTTGAGCTTTGTACAGAGAGATAAGACTGGTTCAATTTGCATTCTTCTACATATTTACTGCCAGTTGAACCAGCACCATTTGTTGAAAATGCTGTCTTTTTTCCACTGGATGATTTTAAATCATTTGTCAAAGATCAAGAGACTATAGGTGTGTGGGTTCATTTCTCGGTCTTCAATTCTATTCCATTGATCTACCTGCCTGTCAATGTACCAATACCATGCAGTTTTTATCATGATTGCTCTGTACTATAGCTTGAGGCCAGGAATGGTGAAGCCGCCAGATGTTTTATTATTGTTGAGAATAGTTTTTGCTATCTTGGGGTTTTTGTTATTCCAGATAAATTTGGAGATTGCCCTTTCTAACTCTATGAAGAATTGATTTGGGATTTTGATGGGGATTGCATTAAATCTGTAGGTTGCTTTTGACAAGAAGGTCCTTTTTATTATATTATCCCTGCCAATACATTTGCATGGTAGATCTTTCCATCTTCTGAGATCTTCTTCAATTTCTTTCTTCAGAGACTTGAAGTTTGTGTCAGACAGATTTTTCACGTGCTTGGTTAGAGTCACATCAATGTATTTTATATTATTTGTGACTATTGTGAAGGGTGTCATTTCCCTAATTTCTCTCTCAGTCTGTTTATCCTTTGAGTAGGGGAAGGCTACTGATTTCTTTAATTTAATTTTACATCCAGCCAATTTGCTGAAGTTGTTTAGCAGTTTTAGGAGTTCTCTGGTGAAATCTTTGGGGTCACTAAAGTATACTATTATATCATCTGCAAATAGTGATATTTTTATTTCTTCCTTTCCAATTTGTATCCCCTCGACCTCCTTTTGTTGTCCAACTGCTCTAGCTAGGAATTCAAGTACTATATTGAATAGATAGGGAGAGAGTGAACAGCCTTGTCTGGTCCTCAATTTTAGTGGGATGGCTTCAAGTATCTCTCCATTTAGTTTGATGTTGGCTACTGGTTTGAGGTATATTGCTTTTGCTATGTTTAGGTATGAGCCTTGAATTCCTGATCTCTCCAAGACTTTTTTTTAATTCACATTCCAAATGATTTCCCTTTCCCGTTTCCTCCCTCCCCGAAGGTCTCATAAGCCCTCTTCCCTCCTCCTGTTCCCCATTCAACCCCCTATCCCTTCTCTGTCCTGGCATTCCCCTACATCCAGTCTTTCAAGGACCAGGGGTCTCTCCTTCCATCTTCTTGGAAATCTATTGATATGTGAATTGTGTCTTGAGTATTCCGAGATTCTGGGTTAATATCCCCTTATCAGTGACTGTATATCATGTGTGTTCTTTTGTGATTGTGTTACCTCACTAAGGATGATATTTTCCAGTTATGACCATTTGCCTAAGAATTTCATGAATTCATTGTTTTTAATTGCAGAGTAGCATTCCATTGTGTAAATATACCACATCTTCTGAATCCATTCCTCTGTTGAGGGCCATCTGGGTTCTTTCCAGCTTCTGGCTATTATAAAAAAGACTGCTATGAACATAGTGGAATAGTGCTGAATATTGTCAAATGCTTTTTCAGCATCTAATGAAATAATCATGTGGTTTTTTTTCTTTGAGTTTGTTTATGTAGTGGATTACATTGATGAATTTCTGTATATTGAACCATGTCTGCATCCCTGGAATGAAGCCTATTTGATCATGGTGCATGATGCTTTTGATTTTTGGGTTCGATTGGCAAAAATTTTGTTGAGTAATTTTGCATTAATGTTCATAGTGGAAATTGGTCTGAAGTTCTCTTTCTTTGTTTGTTCTTTGTTTGGTTTAGGTATAAGCATAATTGTGGCTTCATGGAACAAATTGGGTATTGTTCTTTCTGTTTCTATTTTGTGGAATACTTTGAAGAGTATTATTATTAGGTCTTCTTTGAATATCTGATAGAATTCTCCACCAAACCCATCTAGTCCTGGGATTTTTATGGTTGGGAGATTGTCAATGACTGCTTCTATTTTTATTGGGGTTATGGGACTATTTAGATGGTTTATCTGATCCTATTTTAACTTTGGCACCTGGTATGTGTCTAGAAAAATGTCCATTTCATCCAGATTTTCCAATTTTGTTGAATATAAGCTTTTGTAGTAGGATCTGGTTATTGTTTGAATTTCCACAGTTTCTTTTGTTATGTCTCCCATTTCATTTCTGGTTTTATTAATTTGGGTAGTTCCTCTGAGCCCTCTGGTTAGTCTAGCTAAGGGTTTATCTATCTTGTTGATTTTCTCAAAGAACCAGTTCCTGGTTTTGTTGATTCTTTGTATGGTTCTTTTAGTTTCTACTTGGTTAATTTCAGCCCTGAGTTTGATGATTTCCTGCCTTCTACTCCTCTTGGGTGTATTAGCTTCTTTATGTTCTAGAGCTTTCAGGTGTGCTGCTAAGTTGTTAGTATATGCTCTCTCCAGTTTCTTTTTGGAGGCACTCAGAGCTATGAATTTTCCTCTTAGCACTGTTTTCATTGTGTCTCATAAATTTTGGTATGTTGTGGCTTTATTTTCACTAAATTCTGAAAACTCTTTAATTTCTTCCTTTATTTATTCCTTGACCAAGTTATCATTGGGTAGAGCATTTTCGGCTTTCATGTGTATGTGTGTTTTCCATTGTTTTTGATAGAGCTTAAGACCAGCCTTGGACCGTGGTAAACTGATTGGGTACACAGAATTATTTCAATACTCCTGTATCTGTTGAGGCCTGTTTTGCAACCAATTATATGGTCAATTTTGGAGAAGGTACCATGAGGTGCTGAGAAGAAGGTATATTCTTTTGCTTTAGGATGAAATGTTCTATAATCATTAGATTCTATAAATTTTAGTTCCATTCTAGATTCTATAAATGTTCTATAAATGTTAGATCCATTTGGTTCATAACTTCTGTTAGTTTCACTGTGTCTCTGTTTAGTTTCTGTTTCCATGATTTTTCCATTGCTGAGAGTGGGCTGTTGAAGTCTCCCACTATTATTGTGTGGGGTACGATGTATGCTTTGAGCTTTAGTAAAGTTTCTTTTATGAATGTGGGCATCATTGCATTTGGAGCATAGATGTTCAGAATTGAGAGTTCATCTTGGTAGATTTTTTTCCTTTGACCAGTCTGAAGTGTCCTTCCTTGACTTTTTGACATCTTTTGGTTGAAAGTCGTTTTCATCTGATATGAGAATGGCTACTCCAGCTTGTTTCTTGGGACCATTTGCTTGGAAAATTGTCACTGAGGTTGGGGTCTTGTATGCAGCAAAATGTTGGGTCCTGTTTATGTATGCAGTCTGTTAGTCTATGTCTTTTTATTGGGGAATTGAGTCCACTGATGTTAAGAGATATTAAGGAAAAGTGATTACTACTTCCTGTTATTTTTGTTGTTGAAGGTGGAATTATATTTGTGTGGCTATCTTCCTTTGGGGTTGTTGAAATATTACCTTCATGCTTTTTCTAGAGTGTAGTTTCCCTCCTTGTGTTGGTATTTTCTACATATTATCTTTTGTAGAGCTGGGTTTGTGGAAAGATATTGTGTAAACTTGGTTTTATCATGGAATGTCTTGTTTTCTCCATTTATGGTAATTGAAAGTTTTATGGGTATAGTAGCCTGGGCTGGCATTTATTTTCTCTTAGGGTCTGTGTGACATCTTCCCAGGATCTTCAAGCTTTCTCAATTTCTGGTGAGAAGTCTGGTGTAATTCTGATATGTCTGCCTTTATATGTTACTTGAAATTTTTCCCTTACTGCTTTTAACATTCTTTCTTTGTTTAGTGCATTTGATGTTTTGATTATTATGTGACAGGAGGAATTTCTTTTCTGGTCCAGTCTGTTTGAAGTTCTGTAGGCTTCTTGTATGTTCATGGGCATCTCTTTCTTTAGGTTAGGGAAGTTATCGTCTATAATTTTGTTGAAGATATTTACTGGCCCTTTAAGTTGTAAATCTCTGGTCTCTTCTATACCTATAATCCTTAGGTTTGGTTTTCTCATTTTGTCCTGGATTTCCTGTATATTTTGGGTCTAGAGCTTTTTGCATTTTGCATTTTCTTTGACTGTTGTGTCCATCTCTTCTATGGTATTTTCTACACCTGAGATTCTCTCTTCCATTTCTTGTATTCTGTTGGCGATGCTTATATCTGTAATTCCTGACCTCTTTCCCAGGTTTTCCATTTCCAGGTTTGCCTCCACTTGTGTTTTCTTTATTGTTTCTACTTCCACTTTTAATTCTTGGATCACTTTATTCAATTCCGTCACCTGTTTACCTGTGTTTTCCTATATTTCTTTCAGTGAGTTATTGATATCCTCCTTAAAGGACTCTATTATCTTCATGAGATAGAATTTTAGGTCATCTTCCTCATATTCAGATATGTTGTTGTATTCAGGACTTGCTATGGTGGGAGAACTGGTATCTAATGATGCCCATGTATATTAGCTTCTGTTGCTTATGGTCTTGTGCTTGCCTTTTGCCATCTGGTTATCCCTGGTATTTATTGGTGTGGGTGATTATCAGGAGTCTGCCTCTTTTGACCCTGGATTGCTTCAGGTCTGCTGGTAGGCCTGCAGTCCTGACTGTAGCAGACTACCTGTGGGGCCTTCCAGTGGGGGGTGGGGCATTTTACAGGGGCATAGAGGTTGCTGATCTGTTGACTTGGCTGCAGTAGATCTCCTGGGAAGCCTTCAGACTGTTGGGTCAACTGCTCTGAGTGTAGCAGGTTCTCAAATGCTCTGAGTACATCGGATTCTATAGGGTGGATCAGGATATGGTGTCTTCACTGGAGCAGACAGGCCAAGAGTCTACCAGAGCAGAAAGGGATTCTCTGTCTTTTTATTGCAGAATTGAGTTCATTGACATTAAGAAATATTAAAAAATAGTGATTATTGCTTTCTGATATTTTTGTGTTTGTGTGGCTATCTTCTTTTGAGTTTGTTGAAATAAGATTATTTTATTGCTTTTTCTAGGGTTAGTTTCTCTCTTTGTGTTGGTATTTTCCACCCATTATCTTTTGACGGTGGGTTAGTAACCCTGTCCCTCCACTTAGGTCCCTGTCTACCTACTGGGGGTGGACTCTTCCAGTTCCCTCTCACCATTGTTGGGATTTTTCGGCTAGGTCACCGCTACTGGGTTCTGAAAGTCTGTCACCTCCCAGGTTTCTGGGCCTTTCTAGAGGGTTCCCCCACCTCCCACACCTCAGAGCTGCATATTTCCATTCATTCTCCCAGTCCTCTGGGTTTCTCTCCTGTTTCTCTCCCCCCTCCCATGATCTTGTTCCCCTTTTATCCTTCCCTAATTGGTTCTAGTTTCTCTCCATTTAATTTATACTGGCTGTTGGTTCACTATATATTGCTTTTATTATGTTTAGGTATGTGCCATGAATTCCTGATCTCTCCAAGACTTTTAACATGGAAGGGTGTTGTATTTTGTCAAAGGCATTTTCAGCATCTAGTGAAATGATCATGTGACTTTTTTCCTTGAGGTTGTTTATATAGTGTATTACATTGATGGATTTTTTTATATTGAACCATCCCTTGACCCCTGGGATGAAGCCTACTTGATCGTGGTGAAGGATAGTTTTGACGTGTTCTTGGATTCAGTTTGTGAAAATTTTGTTGAGTGTTTTTGTATTGATATTCATAAGTGAAATTGGCCTGAAGTTCTCTTTCTTTGTTGGGTCTTTGTGTGGCTTAGGTATGTGAGGCTGTGGCTTCACAGAGTGATTTGGGTAGTATTCCTTCTGTTTCTATTTTGTGTAATAGTTTGAGGAATATTGGTATTAGCTCTTCTTTGAAGGTCTGGTAGAATTCTGAAATAAAACCAACTGGCCCTGGGTGGTTATTGTTGTTGTTGTTGTTGTTAAGAGATTTTTAATGACTACCTATATTTCCTTAGGGGTTTTGGCACTATTTAGATAGATCTTGATTTAATTTAGGTATGTGGTATCTGTCTAGAAAATCATCCATTTCATCCAGATATTCCAGTTTTGTTGAGTATGGGCTTTTGTAGTAAGATCTGATTTGTTTTTGTTTTTGTTTTTTTATTGAGTTTCCTCAAATTCTTTTGTTATGTCTCCCTTTTCATTTCTAATTTTGTTAATTTGAATACTGTCTCTGTGCTCTTTAGTTAGTTTGTCTAAGGGTTTATCTATCTTGTTGATTTTCTCAAAGAACCAGAATTCAATTTTATTGATTCTTTGTATCATTCTCTTTGTTTCTAATTGGTTGATTTCAGCCCTGAGTTTGATTATTGCCTGCTATCTACTCTTCCTAGGTGTGTTTGCTTGTTTCTGTTCTAGAGCTTTCAGGTGTGCTCTTAAGTTGCTAGTATGGGATCTCTCCAATTTCTTTGTGAAGGTATTCAGTGCTATGAGTTTTCTTCTTAACAGTGCTTTCATTGTGCCTCATAAATTTGGGTATGCTGTGTCTTCATTTTCATTGAATTCTATATACTTAATTTCTTCATTTATTTCTTCCCTGACAAAGATATCATTGAATAGAGAGTTGGTGAATTTCCATAAATACGTGAAGTTTCTGTTGTTTTTGTTGTTACTGAAGTTCAGTCTTAGTCCTCAGTGATCTGATAGAATGCATAGGATTATTTCAATCTTCTTGTACCTATTGAGTGTTTGATTATATGGTCAATTTTGGACAAGGTACCATGAGGTACTGAGAAGAAGGTATCTTCTCTTGTTTTGGGGCAAAATGTTCTATAGATATCTGGTGAATCCATTGGGTTTATAACTTCTGTTAGTTTCACTGTGTCTCTGTTTAATTTCTGTTTCAATGGCCTATCTATTGGTGATCAAGTCACCCACTATTTTTTATTAGATATTTTCTTTATTTACATTTCAAATGTTGTCCCCTTTCCTTGTTTCCCCTCCCAAAACCCCCTATCCCATTCCCTCTCCCCCTGCTCACCAACCCACCCACTTCTGCTTCCCTATCTTGGCATTTCCCTACATTGGACAATTGAGCCTTCACAAGACCAAGGGCCTTTTCTCTCATTGATGTCTAAAATTGCCATCCTCTGCTACATATGAGGCTGGAGCCATGGGTCGCCTCCATGTGTACTCTTTGGTTGGAATTCACCCACTATTATGTGTGAGGTTCAATATGTGTTTTGACCTTTAGTAGACTTTCTTTTACAAATGTGAGTGCCCTTGCATTCGGGGCATAGATGTTTAGAACTGCGACTTCTTCTTAGTGGATTTTTCCTTTGATGAATATAAAGTGTCCTTCCTCATCTCTTTTGATAACTTTTGGTTGAAAGTCTATCTTATTGGCTATTAGAGTGGCCACTCTAGCTTATTCTTGGGACCCTTTGCTTGGAAAACTTTTTTCCAGCCCTTTACTCTCACAGAGTTTATTTACCTACCCCATTTAGTTAACATTTGGTTAACTTTCATTTAGTTAACTTCATTTCACTTTGCTTATTAATCACACTAGTTTCTTTGTTGTGTGCTCAGTCAGCAAAGTAGCATGCAAGACACTGAAGAGCACCTATTAAATGGTGATAGAGAGCATGAGCTGGTTTAGAAGTGTACAAGAGTGGACTGAGTGCTTAGGAGAGAGTTGTGGAATATTTGGTTTTCATGGTAGATTGTAGGGGACCACTGGAATCAGACATGTCTTTCTCAGGCCTGAGCGGGGTCAAGGTGGGGACATTAGTCACGGGAAGTGGTCTGGTCAGTCTGGAACTATTGCTGCTGACTGTACCCTGAGCTCTTGATGACACACAGTGTGCTGACATATACTTTAGATTAGATTCTCTGTGAAGGTCAGGTTTTTTGTCTCTGCTGGTTGCTTACCACATCCTGTTTTATTTTTCACTGCCAAATGTTTTACCATATAACAGCTATGTGAACCTGCATTAAATGAGATTTGATCAGAGAATCCTGTCTTGTCTCCATTTCTCGCACCTCTTGCCCCCTAGGTCCTCACTCCACCCCTCAGGAACCTGTTCGAGAATCCGCAGGTGGGTTCAGTAGATGTAACAGAATGATGGTGAAAGAGTTATGTCAGAAACAGATTGTTATGGGAAATATTAAAAAGAACGGCAAGTTCCTGTGCTATACCCTGCTACTCTCTACCCCGCCAGCCCCACTGCCTCCATGGCTAACCCCATGCAGACACCGATCAATCACAGTCTTCCCAGCTCTGGTTTGCTTGCCTCAGGGCTGCTTGTCTCTTCTCAACCATCTACTTCCATCAGCTAGTTATCACAAATCCCCTTAGACCAGTAAATCAAAACTCTTGAAGCTTATAATTAACCAGTCAGATTTATATATCAATAAATTCTCAATTCACAAGATTCCCACACAATACTTTCAGAGCCAATAGATAATGATACAAGTTGCCCACCTAGAATAGACAAGTTATCCCAATTATTTTATCTTTTATGATATCTATACCTACCTGTGGCTATTTAAAGCCACATGGAATCTGAATCATCCTCCTCTTGCTCAATCTTTCTTCCTACTCTTCTCCTGTGTCTCTGTCTCTGCAACTCTTAGCTCTGACTATCTTTTCCCTGTCCAATCACAGGCTTCCTGCTGCACCAATATTTAATTAATTGGACAGAGAAAATCCTGCCACAGTAGAGGACAAAAGTATATTAGCATTATGAGCCAGGCTAATAGCATGGAGATCAGGCTGCAAACTGTCTTAATTATGATTTCTATTGCTGTGAAGAGACATCATGACAATAGTAAATGTCTTAAAGGAAAATGTTTAATTGGAGCTGTTTAATCAGAGGCTTATTCCATTATCTTCACGACAAGAAGAATAGTGTCATACAGGCAGATATGGTGGTATACAGATGACTGAAAGTTCCATATCTGGCTCCACAGGGATAGATCACAGGTTGCTATTACTGGGATTTGGATGTCTTGGGCTTAATTCTGGAACATTGTTCATAGAGATCATCTCAAATACCAGAACTACTAATAGTATTCAAAGGTGTTTTGCAAGCTACCAAGAAAGAGAGGCAGTCAGAGTTATTACTCAGATATAAAGCCAATGAACCCAAACAATAAGCAGAATGGCAAGACACATCCAAGAGTGCAATAGTTGACATCTTGGAGGAAACCAACAACTGAATAATTGTCCTTAGGACCCACTGGGGAAATGTTTTCTCTTTTTTTATTGTATATTTTCTTTATTTACATTTCAAATGTTATTCCCTTTACCAGTTTCGCTGCCCCAAAAGCTCCCTATCCCAAACACCCTCCCCCTGCTTCTATGAGGGTGTTCCCCCATCAGCCCACCCACTCTCTCCTTCTTGCCCTTGATTTCCCCTACACTGGGTCATCAAGCCTTCACAGGACCAAGAGCCTCACCTCCCATTGATGTCCAACAAGGCCATCCTCTATGACATATGCAGCTGGAGCCTTGGGTCCCTCCATGTGTACTCTTTGGTTGGTGGTTTCCTCCCTGGGAGCTCTTGAAAGTCTGGTTAGTTGATATTGTTGTTCTTCCTAAGCGGTTGCAAACCCCTTTAGCTCCTTCAGTCCTTTCTCTAACTCCTCCATTGGGGACCCTGTGCTCAGTCCAATGGTTGGCTGCAAGCATCTGCCTCTGTATTTGTCGGGCTCAGGCAGAGCCTCTCAGGAGACAGCTTTATCAGGCTCCTGTTAGCAAGCACTTCTTGGCATCCACAATAGTGTCTGGGCTTGGTGACTGTATATAGGATGGATCTCCAGGTGGGGCAGTTTCTGGATGGCCTTTTCTTTAGTCTCTGCTCCACAATTTGTCTCTGTATTTTCTCCCATGAATATTTTTGTTCTCCTTTTTAAGAGGGACAAAAGCACCCACACATTGGTCTTCCTTCTTCTAGACGACTGAGGGAATTTATGCCTAGTACTATGAAACAAAGTTGGTAAGGTCATGAACTCTAGAGGAGAGCCTACTATTGCCCAATTCCTAAACCAGTGGAATTTGCAACAGCATTTAAAATTGTTAACCTTATATCCACCCTCATCAAAGAAGCTTCCCTTTGCAGCAGAGATCATCACAGAAATTCAACTTACATGTCTCAAAAATCCACAATTGATTGAACTGTAGAAAAAAACTGACTTTAGGGTGACAATCTCTGTTGATACCTCTACAATACAAGTCCTACATTTAAAGCTCACGAAGCATCAAAAAAGAGAATCAGACTATAAGATATAGAGGACCAGGATGTTTGTTGTGAGGCAGTGTCTACTAGGAATGAGAACTAACTGGTTATCCAATACCAGGAAGTCAACTGTAAACACATATATACATAAGCAACAGTAAATTAGCTCTGTAAGTTTTATTTAAATATTCGTATAATCATATCTAAAGAAGAGGTCATGAATTTCAGAAAATATGGGAGGACACAATTGGAGTTTAAGGAAGGGGAAACTAGTGAGAATAGTGTAAATACAGGACTCATGTATAAGTCTCCAAAAATAAATATTAAATGAGGTAAACATAAAAAATACAGGGCTGCACACAAAAGTAGATCCAAATGTCCACTGTGTGGTAGGTGGGTCTCATAGAAGAAATACAGTGGGAGCCTATAGAATAGATGTTGATATTTAGATGTTCCTTGGGATGTTACAAATGCATATTTAAACTCTAGTACTCTGATTACTGTGTGGCTATAAGAAATTACTGAATCACTTTGAAATTTAATTCATTAATCTGTAAAACATGAGGAATATAGGTACAAGAGAATCACTGGAAGGACTGATAATAAATCAATCAACCCAATGTAAAGTTCTTGGTAAATGAATACACAAATGTGATAAAAGCTATGCATTGTTACTGTTACTAAAAGTACTAGTCATTCACTAAAAGGAAGTCTGTGGGCATTATTGAACATAATTCTCACAGAAAACCTAAAAAAGGATATGATGTAAAATCACAGATTTAAAAAAATAATAATAACTTGAGGCCCAGTGGGGATAAGCAGTTGCTAAGAAAGGAAAACAAGTCTCTCTATCTCACAGACAGCATCTTACCTCTGGGGTTTGAATAGATAATCAGTTGACTGACACACTGAAGAGTATTAAGGTTGTAGTGCACAGCTGCTCCAGGTCTTTCTTTCATCATCTCTATTGCTAAGGCTACCAACCTCAAGGGGCATGCATGGCCCAAAACCCTCAATAGGGAGCAACTTTGCCCCTCTCAACTTCCTGTTTTGTCAAGCACAGTGCTTCTATGGCCTCTCCTAGGATCATGACACAAACCTCAAGACATAGTCCCTCTGGTACTCTCTAACAAGGTTCTAGGTGGGAACACATTTTATCCCTGAGGATTTGCTGTGGTTACAATGGGCCTCTTCTGACTTGTCTTCTTTCTTGGGTTTCTCCTTCATTACCAGGCTCAAAGCAGCTTTTCTACTCAACCACAAGCTTAGAAGTCAGCCTGGCTCAGTCCTCAAATCCTGTCTAGAGCAGGCATGTAAAGGAGCTATATTCTCAGCCTCAAGACACTGTTCAGACCTGGCTCCACCTATAATTCTGTGAGTGACTTTGGGACAGCATACAGCCCTTATTCCCCTGTCTGTTAAACTGAGTGTGTGTCCTATCTCCTCTATGTGCCTATAAATAATGTAAGAGTTAGAACAAAGACATAGAAAAGATTCTGGATCCCTACTATGATGTGAAGATCCACTGGCCTCATAATGGTGGTGTTTATTAGGTCTTGTTTCTTTGACATGACCTTGTCAGTACCCAACCCACACACCCCTCATTTCTTGTGACTAATTTTGAGGTCCCAAGAGAGGACCAGTATGATGGAAAATCCTCAGGACAGAGATGCCTCAGCCTCTCTTTGTCTTGCTGACTTCTATATATACATATAGCACATTGTTGCCATCCCTAAAGCTGAATGAATTTGTGTGTTCCTTGTTTCCTCACATCACTTCTATGAAACCACACTAATTCCTGTGGATTACCAGGTGAGTATTCATGAGCTATCCTCTAACTTTAAGTCACCAGATGGGGCTTCCGCTGCTTCTCTGACCTTCTTGGTCTTATAAATATGTTGATCAGTGTGTCAATCACAAAATAGAGACTTGCAGCAAATGGTAAGTCTTCCCCAAGTGAGGGCATGATCAGGTTCAGCATAAGGGATGGTCCTCACCACTGATAGTCCTCTCAAGATCCCATCAACCACAGACATCTTGGATGGTGCTGGTAGGTGACTTTACACATGCCTATTCTCTTGTTGGTTGAGATCAAGGTAATAACTATCCTTCTGTGCCACAGTGTAACTTTTAAAAGGAAAATTGCTATACTATAAAAATGAATTATTGAGTTCATATTGAAAAGTATTTGTGAGCATGTGGGTCTCTAGAGCTTTGTGCTCTACCTAGAGACATCCCAACTGCAGGAAAATGTGTGTTTTTCACTCAGTTGTGCCACATTCACTTCAAGTCTTTCAATATCTAGCTCTTCCCAATTCATAGTGGCCCCATATAAATTATCTTTTGATAATTCTTGCTAACCACCTATGCATGATTTGGGATTTGGGAGTTTAGGTTTTCTTATTTCTATTTTTATTTAAAATTTAGATTTGTCAATAAGTTCATCCATTCAATTATTTGTGTTGTAATGCACTGATATACTGAGTCCACTAATATAGGTCCCAATAATTTTGCCATGCTTCTCAGTTCTCATCCTCCCAGGAGAACCAGATGTTGTACTCTAGCAAATATTAATATGCCATGGTAGTCAAAACTGGATTATTTTTCTTTAGAAATAAATAAATAAATAAGAAGGTGTTTTACCTATGAATTTGTGCATTAAACAATTGACTTGTTATACATTACAAACATATTGATAGTCAAGCAATCCTAGTTCCTTGAACTGTTAAACCACAACAACATTGCACACTTTTTAAATTATTTGTTTTATTTTTGAGATTATAATATAATTACATCATTTGTATGGAGGAAATGGAAAGGAGGGATGAAATAAGATCCAATTTTAAGTGTTCAAATAGCTATGATTTAAATTTAAATTTCTCCAATTCACTGAGAGGTCCTGTGGTTTTCCTCTTTGCATGTTTCTTTAAAGGAACTCATGCAGACAAAGCCTAGAACCAATGGAACCACTGTTACTGAATTCATTCTGCTGGGTTTGGTGGAAACACCAGAGCTGTGGCCAGTTGTCTTCATACTCTTCCTCTTGGCTTATATGACAACAGTTGGGGGTAATCTGAGCATCCTGGCAGCTATCTTGGTGGAACCCAAACTGCACAGCCCCATGTACTTCTTTCTGGGGAATCTGTCAGTGATGGATGTGGGGTGCATCAGTGTCACTATCCCCTCCATGTTGATTCGTCTCTTAGTCCATAAACGTACAATTCCATATGGAGACTGCCTCACACAGCTCTTCTTCTTCCATCTGCTGGCTGGGGTTGACTGCTTCCTGTTGACAGCCATGGCTTATGACCGCTTCCTGGCCATCTGTCGGCCCCTCACCTATAGCACCCGAATGAATCATTCAGTCCAGAGAATTTTGGTGGTCTCATCCTGGGCTTGTGCCTTCAGCAATGCACTAACCCACACTGTGGCCTTATCCACGCTTCATTTCTGTGGCCCTAATGTGATCAATCACTTCTACTGTGACCTGCCTCAGCTCTTCCAGCTGTCCTGCTCCAGTACCCAGCTCAATGAGCTGCTGCTCTTTGGAGTGGGTTTCATAATGGCAGGATCCCCCATGGCACTCATTTTCATCTCTTACATCCACGTGGCAGCTGCTGTTCTGCGAATCCGCTCTGTTGAAGGCAGGAAGAAAGCCTTCTCCACATGCAGCTCTCACCTCACTGTGGTTGCCATATTCTATGGGACAGGCATGTTTAACTACATGAGACTTGGTTCCACCGAACTTTCAGATAAGGATAAAGCTATTGGGATTTTCAACACTGTCATCAACCCTATGCTGAACCCACTCATCTACAGTCTCAGGAACCCTGATGTGCAGGCTGCCCTCTGGAGGGTCCTCACAGGCAGGCGACCAGCAGCTTGAAAGTCTCAAGGCCCCTTCCACATATTTCATTTAAAACTACAGCTGAGAATAGGGGGTCTCCTCTAGTTTCAAATGATAGAACAGTTCTTCAGAACTCTTTCATCTCAGAGCTTAATTTAAGGAATGATAATTATTGTTGCCCAAGGGGATCACACCCGTGTATAGACAATGGTGTGTACAAAGGTCCTCCTAGGTCTGCCCTGTGACGTGTTCTACCTTTACTTAGTGTATTTTCCCTTTAGCTGGAGTTCCCAGAGTGTCTCAGAAAATGTTCCCCCAAGGAGTCTTATTTCTTTTTCAAGTTTGGATACAGTTGGTCTGTGTATGCAACCTAATACTTGAGTAGAAATGGCTCATTTCTCTTATACAACTCTATATAATTCAGAGGAAATGGGAGAAATCTTGTTCTCTGGTTTCATATTCCCTAGTAACTGGTATCTGTGTGCAGCTCACAGACCTGACTGTTCATATCAAAACTCTACTCACATAAGAAAGATGTTATGATGAAAAAAGAGCTTCCCTCAGATATCATCCTCACTTCTCAATTTTTGAAACATAAAATTTAATAATCTAAACATTTAAAAACTTAAATTCCTCTGTAAATTCTCACTCTTCACCTCTAAACCCCAAAGCTGTAAATCTAAGTGTCAATGCAGACCACACTGTGATAGCTCATCTTGAAAAAAGAGCTTCCCTCTATTGTCATTTTCACATTTCTCAATTTTTGAAAGATAAAAAATTGTAATCTAAACATTTAAAAACTTTAAATTCCACACTATTCAATATTAAATTCCTCTGTAAATTCTCATTCTTCTCCTCTAAACCCTAAAGCTATAAATCTAAGTGTCAATGCAGATCACACTGTGATGGCTCATCTTGTCAGTGAAAGAGTTTGGCTCTACTCTAGATTGTTCTCAATCCCATTTTCTGTTTACTGGTCACCAATATAGTCATCACTTAAGTGCATCTCCTGCCTCACACGTTTTTTAGAACTAATCATCTATTCTTGACAATGCTACTGTATCATTGATATATCTCTAATCCATAAATCCATCTAACACTCTCATCTGATCTGAATCTATGAATTAACTTCTCTATGCTATATAATGTGGGTAGGTAGACTGGAGGGATGGGCTTAGAGATGGAAAGAGGATATAAAAGAAGGTAGTAGGTAGAGGATTTGTGGGAAAATGCAGATAACCCATGTGGACATAAGGAGAGATTGGAATCAAGGATCAAGAAGTTGAAAAGAAATAACAGAAGCATTACAAAGGCTGACAGGGGCTCCAGGGATAGAATAGCAGATGACAAAGAATGCAAAAAATTGTTAAGATGCCAAGAGTATGTTAAAAGATTTCAGAGGGATAAAATTTATGTCAGAGATGGATGCTTTGTGTGTGCTATTCTGTGTAGTCCAGCAATAACTGGTTTTTGACAGTCCTGAAGCCATTATTGTAGTCTATCCTCTCTCCTAAGAAAACAGGATCTCAAGTTTTGTTGATTGTGCTGGAGTGCCTGAGGGCTCATCTGTCATTTCTCTAGGCAGAGAGGAACCTATAAAGTCAGGGAGAATGTCTGCCAGATGATGAAATACAGCAGGGTTAGGGGATGTCCTGGGTATGTGTCCAACAAAGATTCTCACCAATGCCTGGGTCACATTCCTGCCTTCTTATTCCTGCCTATGAATGCTGTCCAAAGACAGAGGAAAGAAGAGTCATTCTTGATTATGTTTCACTCATCAGAAAAACTTCAGGATACACACAATGAGCTTCCTACAAGGATCTAGAAAATGTTCTCAGATTGTATACCCTGCTGTTCACAATGTTCTAGACCTCACACAATTTTATTACCCTCTTGACCTGTACTTGGCAAAATGAACAAGGAAGGCTCTCTCACCACTAATATTTTTGGTTCTGTTAATCTACGTATCTAGAAAGATTCTCATTCTAGTAGTGCAGGGAATGCCCGCTTGATCCACCATCACTTCTCAGCATTTAACACTGAAGCAAAACATACCCCATTTGACTCCAAGACTACTGGGTCTTTCACCATCTTGCCATTCATGCCATGCATCAGGAGATAACTTGCCTAGTGACTAACCATGGCAGCATCAGTGAGGTAAAACAAAGCAACAGGCATCAGTATCACAAAGACGCACCCTGGCATTGAACCCACTTCTGTTTGCCCAAAAAGATTGTGGGGTTTCTTGAACAATTTGGAAGCCTCCTTTTCCTTTGAAATCCATGTCCTGTTTATTTTTATTCCAAACTAGGAATCTCTTCACAATTTAAATTTGTCAATAGCCATGAAATATGTTCTGTTGTAATAGCTCAAATAGTGCAGAAATTCACCACTGCCTTTCTACACCAGAGGGCAACAATGTGCCACACACACACGAACTCACACACACATTCAAACCACCACATAGATTTGCAAAGAACTTTCCTCTTTTACATTATACAGTTCTTGAAACCAACATATAAGCCCACATTATCCATTTTTAAATTTATAAAATATTCTACTTTATATATTAACTGATCTAATTTACCAACTCATTTATAGTTTTCCTTTTGTACCTGTAATTATTCTAAGATAATATTTATCTGTATTTTCATGCATATATAATTACCTCCAGTGGTAAAATTACTGCAGGTAATGTATAAGTGTGGCTGCCCCCAGCACATATGTAGCAGAAGACTTCCTTGTCAGGTCACAGTTGGAGAGGATGTGCCTAATCCTGTAGAGACTTTTGCCTCTCAGAGGCAAAGGGAAGGGGGAATGGGATGAACAATTCTGAGAGGGGGGACAAACATCTGGAATATAAATAAATAAAATAATTATTAAATACTTTAAAAAACAAAGGCAAATATAAACTTTGATAACTATTTTGTCTTTCTTTTTGTCTCCCACAAAAAAAAAAAATAGGCAGCATTTTCCATCTTGGTTGGCAGTGTAAGAGAATGCTTGCTTCCACACATCTTTGATGTCACTGGATATGATAATATATATTTGGTCTTTAACAATTAAATACAGACAGGTACCCAGGCTCTCCCCAATATAGCATCACTTGGGACATGGCCTGTTGGGGCTTCCGCCTGCGCCCAAGAACGGGACAGCGCGGTGGTCGTCTGGGTGCCAGATCTGCAGGCCATCGCCTCTGCAGGGTGACCAGCGCCACGGAGAGAGTGCAGAGTGCACTCCGCCATCTTTGCTCCAGTGGCCGGGAAGTTGGGACTGCCAGGCTCTGAGACAGACAGGCATAATATCGCTTGGGTCTCGGGCGGCTTGTGTGTATGCGGCTCCCAAGAGCTGGGCAGATCTGCAGTAACCAGCGTGCTAGCTCTGCTGTGGGACTTCTGCCTGGCAGAGGGACGCCCCCTCCCCCCCCACTCTAGGAGAGATCACACACCCGTGCACAGGGCAGGAGCCTACCAGCCTCCCTTTGACGACCTCTGCTCCAGGAATCCACTACACTGAGCCTTTGGATGTGCAAGGACTCCCCAATATAACATCACTTGGGGCAAGGCACATCAGGGCTCCAAAGTCACTCAGGAGCAGGGCAGGTCCCAGAAATCTGTGCCAGGGGAATCCTGGTAAACCGGGGGGGGGGGGTCAGAAATAGCTTTGCAGGCTCACAGGAGGTCCAACCAACAGCCAGTGACAGCAGGACCAACTAACATCAGAGGTAACCAGATGGCAAAAGGCAAACGTAGGAACGTTACTAACAGAAATCAAAGTAATATGGCATCATCCGAACCCAACTCTCCAACAGCAGCAAGTCCTGGATACCCCATCACACCCGAAAGACAAGATCTGGATTTAAAATCACTTCTCATGATGCTATTAGAGGATCACAAGAAGGACACAAATAAATCTAATAAAGAATTACAGGAGATCATGAATCAACGGTTAGAAGCCCTTACAAAGGAAACACAAAAATCGCTTAGAGAAATGCAGGAGAACATGGATCAAAAGATGGAGGCGCACAAGGAGACAACACAAAAATCGCTTAACGAGATGAATCAACGGGTAGATGCACTCACAAAGGAATCACAAAAATTGCATAAAGAAATGCAGAAGAATATGGGTCAACAGACGGATGCCCATAAGGAGGCAACACAAAAATTGCTTAAAGAAATGAATCAATGGTTAGATGCCCTTACAAAGGAACCACGAGAACTGCTTAAAGAAAGGCAGGAGACTATGGATCAACAGATGGATTCCCATGAGGAGGAAACACAAAAATCGCTCAGAGAAATGCAGGAGAACATGGGTCAACAGGCAGAAATCCTGAAAGAGGTAATGCAAAAATACCTTAAAGAAATACAGGAAAATACAAACAAACAAGTGAAGGATCTCAGCAAATCCATCCAGGAACTAAAAAAGGAAGTAGAAACAACTAAGAAATCACAAAGGGAGACAACTTTGGAGATAGAAAACCTTGGGAAGAAATCAGGAGTCATAGATGCAAACATCAACAATAGAATACAATAGATGGAAGAAAGAATCTCAGGTGCTGAAGATTCCATAGAAAGCATCGACTCAACAGTCAAAGAAAATACAAAATGCAAAAAACGTGTAACCCAAAACATCCAGGAAATCCAGGACACAATAAGAAGACCAAACCTAAGAATTATAGGTATAGATGAGAGTGAATATTTGCAACTTAAAGGGCCAGTAAACATCTTCAACAAAATTATGGAGGAAAACTTCCCTAACCTAAAGAGAGAGATGCCGATTAATGTACAAGAAGCCTACAGAACTCCGAACAGACTGGACCAGAACACAAATACCTCCCATCACATAATAATCAAAACACCAAATGTTCTAAACAAAGAAAGAATATTAAAGGCAGTAAGAGAAAAGGGCCAAGTAACATACAAAGGAAGACCTATCCGAATCACATCAGACTTCTCACCAGAGACTATGAAAGCCAGAAGATCCTGGGCAGATCTCATGCAGACACTAAGACAGCACAAATGCCAGCCTAGACTACTATACCCAGCAAAACTCTCAATCACCATAGATGGAGAGACCAAGATATTCCATGATAAAACCAAATTTTCACAATATCTTTCCACAAATCCAGCCCTGCAACGGATAATAGGTGGAAACCTCCAATCCAGGGAGAGAAACAACACCCTGGAAAAAATGAGATAATAACCTTCTTGAATCAAACCCAAAAGTAGATAACCACTCAAACATAAAGATAGCGTCAAGAATGGTAGATGGCAATAATCACTATGCCTTAATCTCTCTTAATATCAACGGTCTCAATTCCCCAATTAAAAGACATAGACTAGCAGACTGGATACGTAAACAGGACTCAGCATTTTGCTGCATACAGGAAACGCACCTCAGTGTCAAAGACAAACACTACCTCAGAGTAAAAGGCTGGAAAACAATTTTACAAGCAAATGGTCCCAAGAAACGAGGTGGAGTAGCCATCCTAATATCAGATAAAATTGATTTTCAACCTAAAGTCATCAAAAAAGACACAGAAGGACACTACATACTGATCAAGGGAAAAATCCACCATCAAGAACTCTCAATTCTGAATATCTATGCTCCAAATGCAAGGGCACCCTCATTCGCAAAAGAAACTTTACTAAAGCTCAAAGCACACATCGCACCGCACACAATAATAGTGGGTGATTTCAACACCCCGTTCTCTGAAATGGATCGTTCAGGAAAGCAGAAACTAAACAGGGACACAGTGAATCTAATTGAAGCCTTGGACCAAATCGAACTAACTGATATATATAAAACATTTCATCCTAGAGCTAAAGAATACACCTTCTTCTCAGCACCTCATGGTACCTTCTCCAAAATTGACCATATAATTGGTCACAAATCAGACCTCAACAGATATAAGAAGATAGAACTAATCCCATGCCTCCTATCAGATCACTATGGAATAAGGGTGGTCTTCAATGGCAACAAAAACAAAAGAAAACCCACATACAGATAGAGGCTGAACAATGCTCTACTCAATGATAACTTGGTCATGGTGGAAATAAAGAAAGAAATCAAAGACTTTTTGAAAATTAATGAAAATGAAGGCACAATATACCCTAATTTATGGGACACAATGAAAGCAGTGCTAAGAGGAAAATTCATAGCCCTGAGTGCCGCCAAAAAGAAACGGGAGACAGCATACACTAACAGCTTAATGGCACACCTAAAAGCCCTGGAACAAAAAGAAGCAAATACACCAAAGAGGAGTAGAAGGCAGGAAATCATCAAACTCAGGGCTGAAATCAATCAAGTAGAAACAAATAAAACCATACAAAGAATCCACAAAACGAGGAGTTGGTTCTTTGAGAAAATCAACAAGATAGATAAGCCCTTAGCCAGACTAACCAGAGGGCACAGAGATAGTATTCAAATTAATAAAATCAGAAACGAAAAGGGAGAGATAACAACAGAAACTGAGGAAATTCAAAAAATCATCAGATCCTACTACAAAAACCTGTATTCAACACAACTAGAAAATCTTGAGGAAATGGACAATTTCCTTGACAGATACAAAGTACCAAAATTAAATCAGGATCAAATAGACCATCTAAACCGTCCTATAACCCCTGAAGAAATAGAAGTTGTCATTGGAAGTCTTCCAACCAAAAAAAGCACAGGTCCAGATGGTTTTAGTGCAGAATTCTATCAGACCTTCAAAGAAGACCTAACACCAATACTCTTCAAACTGTTCCACAAAATAGAAACAGAAGGAACACTACCCAACTCGTTCTATGAAGCCACAATTACACTAATACCAAAAGCACACAAAGATCCGACAAAGAAAGAGAATCTCAGGCCAATCTCTCTTATGACTATTGATGCAAAAATACTCAACAAAATTCTTGCCAACCGAATCCAAGAACACATCAAAACGATCATTCACTACAATCAAGTAGGCTTCATCCCAGGGATGCAGGGATGGTTCAATATAAGGAAATCCATCAACGTAATCCACTATATAAACAATCTCAAAGAAAAAAACCACATGGTCATCTCATTAGATGCTGAGAAAGCATTTGACAAAATTCAGCATCCTTTCATGCTAAAGGTCTTGGAAAGATCAGGAATTCAAGGCCCATATCTAAACATAGTAAAAGCAATTTACAGCAAACCGGTAGCCAGCATCAATCTAAATGGAGAGAAACTTGAAGCAATCCCACTAAAATCAGGGACTACACAAGGCTGCCCCCTCTCTCCATATCTTTTCAATATAGTACTTGAAGTTCTAGCTAGAGCAATTAGACTACAAAAAGAGGTCAAAGGGATACAAATTGGAAAGGAAGAAGTCAAACTATCACTATTTGCAGACGATATGATAGTATACTTAAGCGACCCAAAGAATTCCACCAGAGAACTCCTACAGCTGATAAACGACTTCAGCAAAGTGGCCAGATATAAAATCAACTCAAGCAAGTCAGTAGCCTTCCAATACTCAAAGGATAAGCAGGCTGAGAAAGAAGTAAGAGAAATGATACCCTTCACGATAGCCACAAACCATATAAAGTATCTTGGCATGACTCTAACCAAACAAGTGAAAGATCTGTATGACAAGAACTTCAAGTCTCTGAAGAAAGAAATTGAAGAAGACCTCAGAAGATGGAAAAATCTGCCATGCTCATGGATTGGCAGGATTAATATAGTAAAAATGAGCATCTTACCAAAAGTAATATACAGATTCAATGCAATCCCCATCAAAATCCCAACTCAATTCTTCATAGAGTTAGAAAGAGCAATTCAAAAATTCATCTGGAATAACAGAAAACCCAGAATAGCTAAAACTATTCTCAAGAGTAAAAGAACCTCTGGGGGAATCAGTATCCCGGACCTCAAGCTGTACTACAGAGCAATAGTGTTAAAAACCGCATGGTATTGGTACAGTAACAGACATGTAGATCAATGGAACAGAATTGAAGACCCAGAAATGAATCCACACTCCTATGGTCACTTGATCTTTGACAAAGGAGCTAAAACCATCCAGTGGAAAAAAGATAGCCTTTTCAACAAATGGTGCTGGCTCAACTGGAGGTCAACATGCAGAAGAATGCAAATTGACCCATTCTTATCTCCTTGCACTAAGCTCAATTCCAAGTGGATCAAGGATCTCCACATAAAACCAGACACACTGAAACTAATAGAAAGGAAACTAGGGAAGAACCTTGAACATATGAGCACAGGGGAGAATTTCCTGAATAGAACTCCAATAGCTTATGCTCTAAGATCAAGAATTGACAAATGGGACCTCATTAAATTACAAAGTTTTTGCAAGGCAAAAGACACTGTCAAAAAGACAAAGCGGCAACCAACTAACTGGGAAATGATCTTTACCAACCTTATATCCGACAGAGGGCTAATATCTAATATATACAAAGAACTCAAGAAGTTAAACTCCAGAGAGGCAAGTAACCCTATTAAAAAATGGGGTACAGAGCTAAACAAAGAGTTCTCACCTGAAGAATATCTAATGGCTGAGAAGCACCTAAAGAGATGTTCATCATCCTTAGTCATTAGGGAAATGCAAATCAAAACAACCCTGAGATTCCATCTCACACCAGTCAGGATGGCTAAGATCAAAAACACAGGAGACAGCAGTTGTTGGCGAGGATGTGGCGAAAGAGGAACACTCCTCCACTGCTGGTGGAATTGCAATCTGGTACAACCACTCTGGAAAGCAGTCTGGTGGTTCCTCAAAAAACTGGGCATGACACTCCCAGAGGATCCGGCTATACCACTCCTGGGCATATACCCAGAGGCTCTACCTGCACGCAATAAGGACACATGCTCCACTATGTTCATAGCAGCCTTATTTATAATAGCCAGAAGCTGGAAAGAACCCAGATGTCCCTCAACAGAGGAATGGATTCAGAAGATGTGGTATATCTACACAATGGAATACTACTCTGCAATTAAAAACAATGAATTCACGAAATTCCTAGACAAATGGTCAGAACTTGAAAATATCATCCTTAGTGAGGTAACCCAATCACAAAAGAACACACATGGTATGCAGTCACTGATAAGGGGATATTATCCCAGAATCTCGGAATACCCTAGACACAATTTGCATATCAATAGATTTCTAAGAAGATGGAAGGAGAGACCCCTGGTCCTGGAAAGACTGGATGTAGGGGAATGCCAGGAAAGAGAAATGAGAGGGGGTTGAATGGAGAAAAGAGGGAGGGAAGGGGGCTTATGGGACTTTCGGGGAGGGAGTTAACGGGAAAGGGGAAATGATTTGGAATGTAAATAAAAAAAACTTAGAAAATAAAAAAAAAACAATTAAATACAACATTATTTTATTCTCATGTGTGTCTATAAGGAGGACAAATATGCGAGGGGAGGGAAGCGTGTGAACTGGAGCAGCTTGCAAGTTTAGTGCAAAGGAGGAGGTGAGAGGAGCCAGCATGCTAGTGTGGACTTTGAAATACATAGCAGGTACCTGTGAATGGGGACTCTATCTATTCACTTTGATGTGTAAGGGAAATGGCCCTGTCTGGCAAGCAGAACCCATTTCATAGGCTTCTGAGGAATGCTCCTTTCTCTATTGCCCAACTTGAGCTGAACCAAAACCATCTCTTTGGTGTTATCCACTGCTTTTGGGGGAAATAGGGTTCCCTTTAGACTTGACATTAGGTTTGGGGAAGTAGGGTGGTTACCCCTTTGGTTAGTTTGTTTAACTTTTAAAGTTTTACTCCCTTCATTATTAATTAAATGAAATTTATCTGGTAGATAAAAACTGTATATATCCATGGCCTAGCATGCTTTAATACCCATATACACTGCACAAATTTTGCAGTGTACCGCACACACATAATCCCAAATTCTCCATCTGTCTTTAAATGTTTGAGCCCTCAGTGCCCAAATTGAGTTTCATATTTTCATAAAACTCATTTAGTTTTCTGTCAAGCCATCAAAGGAAGACAAATAAAAGCCACAAGGCCACTAATGCTGAGCTTCCAAATATTCTGTTCCCTTCAGCCTCTAGTCCATTTCCTCACTACAGGAATATCCTCTGGAGCTTCTCAGAACTTAAGCAATGATTCAGCTGGTACCACAGAATGACTCTGCTCCCTGAGCCTTTTAGCAACTTCCTGAATACTCATCCAATGTGTCAACTGACCATCATCTTGCCTGAGCTTCCACACCAATCTCAGTGGTTCACTAGGACCAACTTCAAGCATTTACGCAAGGAGATCCAGTTCTGGAGTGAAGAAAGTTTTCTTACATCTGATAAATCTGTTATCATGCACATGCTTACTTCTCTGCTATAACTTAAAGTTCTTGCAATCCCTCCAATAAATAGAGCAATTCTCATGTCCCAACAAGATGCCTAGACAGTGAGTCAACTCCCTACTGCTATTGAAACACGTCTAATACAGCAAATGCCTTAAAACCTCAGAAATCTATTATTTCATCTTTCTAATGAACAAAAGCCTGAAATAAGTCCAATAGAACTAATCTAAAGGCATTATCAGGGACATTTGTTCCTGGAAGTTCTAGGGGAGAAACTGTTCCATGTCTGTAGTTCTATTGGCTCCTGGCCTTCCTTGACTTGCTGACACATCCTTCCAATGCTCATTTCCCATAACTTCCATCACCATGTTGTTGCCTTGTCTTCTACAATAATATCTTTGGGGGCTGTAAGAACTGGTTATTGCTAAACCACATACAATGAGAAACCCAATTCTATCTCTAGCGTATTAAGTTTATCCCTCCCAAAATCATCAGCACATTGGCCTCCTATGACCAGACACTACCAACTCCAGAGCAACCCAGCACTTCCAAAACCATTTTCAGATTCCAACCACCCTCCAAGTGATCTTCTCTGACAAGGCCCCTGGGAGAAACTACTACTTCATGTGGACTTATTAGGGAATTGAGACTGACGAACCCTTCCTTCTTCTCTTCTTCCCTACCAGGGACTCTTCTTGCTCTCACGTTCAAGTCAAGTCTGAAAATGGGCTCTTCTCTGCTCAAAGGCACTGGGCTAACATGTGGGAATGAAAACATCTCCTTGGGAAGCCCCATTCTAGTCCCCAACTGTACCTCTTGCATTCAGGGAGACCAATAAAGACATAGTTACATGCTCTGGGCCACAGTGACCCTATGTTCAGTGAACTTGCATCATCTGCCCTTACTCCTTCTGCATTAGGCTGGGGCATGAGAAAACCTCAACAGCAGAGAGTGTGACTGTGTTAAGGGCTATGATGCTTCCTTTTAGAGCTCTCTCCTAATTCTTCTGCTTTATACAGAAGGGTTAACTTCTGAGTCCTCAGAGAATGACACTGCTATGACAAATGAGATACCCTCTTGCTTTTTCTTCACTTATATCCCATTTGAGCATCCCCTCTCTTGCTCTCTGGTTGGACATCAGAGTCTGTTCAGCTCCTCACCCTCTTTTGTGAAGCCTCTCTGGTTTAACGTCTGATCCAATAAGGTATGTTCACAGGTCCTTCCTCAGCTCTTATAAAACCATGAAAGGATGTTTGCCATCATCACCTCCAACCTGACATCATACATAGTGTAACAATAGTCGTAGAAGTTTAAATCCCCTTAAATAAGAGTCATGACAGTGGGTTAGAGACCCTGGCTCCTTTTCTCATCCCCTTTCCTCTGACCTCTTCTTTGTTATGAAGCCTATTCTCTGTGGTGCTTAAGAGTATGAGTGGATTGGCTAAGCATAGTTCACTGTGCGGTCTACTTCTTCTGCATCCGACACCCTAGAAGCGTCCCTCATTGAACTTACCATCACTGAGAATAAGAAGAAACTTTCACCTTTGGGAGTTCCAAGGGGGAGTTGTCACTGCTTAGAGAAGCTTCACAGGAGGTCTCCTAGTGAGATTCATGTGACTCTGTGAGATGCTGAAGGCATCTCGGGTGAATCAAAAGTCCTTTCAGAATCCCCCTTGCATTATGCAAACTGAACGTTCAGCAATGCCTAAGGAGCCATCTTGTTGCTTCTCTTTTTTTTTTTTCTATATTTTTTATTTACATTCTCAATGATTTACTCTTTCCCGGTTCCCCCCTCCCCAAAAGTCCCATAAGCCCTCTTCCTTCACCCTGTTCCCCAGTCAACCCCCTCCCACTTCTCTGTCCTGGTATTCCCCTATACTGCTACATCCAGTCTTTCCAGGACCAGGGGTCTCTCCTTCCTTCTTCTTGGAAATCAATTGATATGTGAATTGTGTCTTGGGTATTCCGAGCTTCTGGGTTAATATCCCCTTATCAGTGACTGCATACCATGTGTGTTCTTTTGTGATTGGGTTACCTCACTAAGGATGATATTTTCTGGTTCTGACCATTTGCCTAAGAATTTCATGAATTCATTGTTTTTAATTGCAAAGTAGTATTCCATTGTGTAAATAAACCACATCTTCTGAATCCATTCCTCCGTTGAGGGACATCTGGGTTCTTTCCAGCTTCTGGCTATTATAAATAAGGCTGCTATGAACATAGTGGAGCATGTGTCCTTATTGCATGCCAGGGAGACCTCTGGGTATGCCCAGGAGTGGTATAACAGGGTCCTCCGGGAGTGTCATGCCCAGTTTTCTGAGGAACTGCCAGACTGCTTTCCAGAGTGGTTGTACCAGCTTGCAATCCCACCAGCAGTGGAGGAGTGTTCCTCTTTCTCCACAACCTTGCCAACACCTGCTGTCTCCTCTTGTTGCTTTTCTTACACTCATCTGTAAGGTGATCCTTCCCAGTACAGGCTCTGTCTGAAGGCAGTCTGTGGAGGATGTTGTTATGCAGATTGCTACATACCAAATAGTTACATGAACACAAAACAGTCCCTGAAACAACCCTGTACCTGGAATCACCCTCAACATCCCTAAAATCATGATAATCCATGAGAGTCTAGCCCATTCTCAATGTGTTCAGAAAGTATTTCAGGACCAGTCTTTCTTTAGAATTCAATGCATGCTTTAACCATCTGCTTTTTTGTTTAAGGAATATGAGGTGCCTGGTGTGTGTAAAGTAATGCAGTGAGTTTTGCTGTTGACAAAACCAATCCTATAGTTCCCAGGGAAGCCCTATACACACCTTGTGGCAAAGCTGCAGATTGAACCACGTTCCTCAACATTAGTACTCCAATAATACCCAACATTAGTACCCCAAT
Source organism: Tokudaia tokunoshimensis (assembly GCA_036184795.1). NCBI lineage: Eukaryota > Metazoa > Chordata > Mammalia > Rodentia > Muridae > Tokudaia > Tokudaia tokunoshimensis. The sequence goes on along the minus strand of BTHU01000010.1, from coordinate 47,385,867 downwards.
AATACCTTAGTGTTCTAGCCCTGATTACCAGAGGATTCATCTATTTATTTCCCAGAAGAACCACTATAAGACTTTATCTTTTAATGCAGGTACTGGTACTGACACAAGACACCCCAAGACCAAGTTCTCAACACAGAGATTTATTTGTACCAGAAAGGCAAAAGACGGAGAATAAGAGACAAAAATCAGGAGATAGAGAATGAGGGAGAAGGAGAATGGAACAAGGTAGATGGGAGAAGGAACATTTTCCCAGGATGGAGGAACAAAGCACTGCCTCTGGATAGAGAGGAAACAGATGTGGCTCATAGGCAAATGACAGTTTATAAAGGGTAAGGGGGAACCCAGTATTAGGATGAGGTATTCAGTTTGACTGGGCATGTTAATTAGGTAAGTCTTTGCTTGGTGGTCTTCAATACTTTGATAGCTGGACCTTGGTAGTCAGCCTCAAGAGGAAGAAATGGCCAAATAAAAAAATAGACATTGGCGGCTAACTTTAGGAATGTAATGTAATGGTTTTTAGCAAGGCTGAGGGAATGGGGGAGAAGGACAAAACCTGCCCAGAGCCATGTTTGCCCTGTTCAGGCTGTCTAGAAACCCTTTATTCTCACCACTTTGTTTTAGTACTTGAGTTGCTAAATTTTGGATAAGTAGGCATTGTTCTCTCTGGATGCTTCCTGCTGACATTGAGGTATCATATTAGGCATCCTATGATGCTGGGTTGTTATTCACAGTCAGGAAGAGCAGGCCGTGTCAGTCAAATGTGCATGTTCTGTGGGACTATCTGAAGCTAGCAAGGTACCTGTGATGCAGTACCAGGACATAGATTTCAAGGACATGGCTGGTGTTGTTGCTGGAGTTGCTGGCATACTCTGTAGTTGATTTAAAATCTAATAGAACAAAGATATTTGGGACAGAGGTAAAGTTAAGGAGTTTTAGAAAAAAGCTTTTTTTAAAATCTTGGATGTACATTTGAAATGTTTAGGTTTATGGTCCTGGTAGTTGGAAAAATGAACCCTAAGACCAGGGAAGTGAGGAAAGATCACACCCTAGGAATAGGCTATGAGCAGGAAAACTTAAGCTGTTGGTTGACCTGAGTATTTGTTTGGAGTCTGAGAGTTTTTGAGAGGAGTCAGGGAAATTTAGATTAGCTATATAAAGATAACTGGGGACCAGCTATAATCTGAAAGCAGGGTCTGATTGTGTTGAGGAGAATACAAATTGAGAAGCTTCAGTTACACCAGAAGTTTACTCTTTTACTCTTTCCTGGGGCGGTCAGGTGGGTTCTGAAATTGAAATATATTAGGAATATGGATGGTTGGGGAGGCCTTTAGCAAATTGTAAGAGGGACAATCTCTAACAGGATTTTTAGGGTTGGTGTAGAAAGGTTAAGAGAACTTGGCATTAGTTTCCAAAGGGGGAGTTGGATTGTTAACAGGACAAATGGTCAGTAGTGGGGATAGGACACTAGCAAATGAGGTATCAGTGGCAAGAGAGACTGTGGCTAACAGATGGTGTTGGAGAGAGGTGCAAAGGAAGCATTGAGTGGCACTAAAGCCAGGATCAATGAAATTAAGGATGACCTTAACCCAAATGAGGGTTTGACTGTGAAAATGTGTATGCCAGAAGGACATGGCTTGGGTTTAGTCATATATTATTGTTGCAGGAAATATTAAAAAAGGATAGCCACCAACTCTCCTGTCCCACCAGGCCACGGTCCTACTCTGGCATCGGTACTGACAGTTATAACACTATTTTCCCAGCAGGGTCCCACTCCAAGTGGCCCCAGGTCCCTGGTCAGACTACCTCGAGGTTCTTTCGAGTTTATCTGGCTTTTATGCAAATCCCACACACCCGACAGACCGCCAGCTTTCCACCATCTGTGGACCCACATTCCAGTAACCAAGTAAATCAAAACTCTTAAGGCTTCATTAACCAATCAGATTTATGTATCAATATAAACACAATTACAAGATGTTAATTCAGTAAAAACCTTATACCACTATTTCTAACCTTTAAAAAACACCAGGAAAACGTCTGAAGCCATTCTGGTTCTGCGTCCTGTGCCTGCATGCCTTTTCCCCCTCTCCCTAGCTCTGCCCCCTATTTTTCCATCCAATCACAAACCCTCTTTGTACTGATGAAATTGAACAGGAAAATTCATGCAACATCTTATAATTGGGATGTAGGATTTGTTCCAAGTGTGTGATGTCTGGAGATGTCTGGACAGTAATTGATTGAATTTAAGGGAGTCAGTTGGCACTGGACGTTTGGCAATCATTCGGGCAAAAGAAAAGTCAGAGTGTGAGAAGAGAGATGAGATTTATGGGGAACAGGTTATCTAGAAGGAATAGAAACTGGAGAGTATGAATGAATACATGAAGTAGAGGTTCAGAGATTATCCTGTGTTGAAGGTGGGCTGGGTATGTTGTTATCTGGGTTATACAGTAGGGTAGTCTGGAAGGAAGTGGGGTGAGTTGTAAAACTGAAGTGAGTCATAAGAGATGAAAGCAGCTTGATGGGCAATCATGTCAGCACAATTATTGTCTGTACTGATAATGGAGAGGTCAGTCTGGTAGGGCCATCTGACAGGAAGGAGCTGCCATCCACAAAAAAAAGTATAGGCAGGAGTTGTTAGAGGACCCTCTTGTGTATGAGAGGGATCTGTCAAGGGGTTTTTGACAACTTGTCAACAGAAGTGTGGGGGATCTGGGGAACACCGTGGCAAAGGGATTTGTATGGAGAAACTGAGAGGAAGCCAGGTAAGAAATGTGAGTAATGAGTTTTCAGTAAGAGAAGTTTGGAAGGATTGAATCTGAAACATTGAAGAGATTGGAGCTCTTTGTAAGTTAGGAGTAGAGAGAGAGATTGGTGGGACTAGATCGTGATAGTGAGTGAATCAATAGACGGTTTTTTAGATTTAGAGGTGAGCAAATGGGCTGTGGCAAGATTTCTAGACAAAGAGATCCACCATGGGTGGTGTTATAGAGAGTTTTGGAGAGATAAGGAATTGGGGCAAAGGTCAGTCCAAGAAAGTGTTTATATGTTTTGAAAGTGCATGAATTGAAGGACTTAGATAGGTAGATTTTGGAGGCAGAGAGAGTAGGAAGTTTAAGGAGATGTTTGTGAATGGGAGGAAGAGGGAGGTCCAGAAGCAGCTTGGTATAGGGAATGTATCAGAGGTATTTAGGGATCCATAAGTGGAGGGAATTGGACATGAGAGTAGACGTAAGGAACAGATATGAGCAAGGTGTTCTAAAGTGGGGTGTCTATAGGTTGACATGAGACAGAATCCAAGATAGATGACTTGGGCAAAGTAGAGTTGAGCTTTGCAAGGTGTGACCTGGTAACCTCTGGATCTGAGAAAGCTGAAGAATGGGGCAGTGTCAGACCAGCTATCAGAGAGGAAATGACTGCAAAGGAGGAGGTCATGTATATACTGAATCAGGTGGGAATTAAAAAGGAGATGGAAGACCAAGTTCATAGGAGTGTCTGACCAAAATGGTGGGGACTATCTCTGAATCCCTTGGGAAGGACAGTAAAGGTCAGATGTCATGATTGTTGAGTATCAAAATCCATCTCTGTGAAGACAAAAAGGGCTTGGGAGTAGACATCCAATAGTATTGAAAACAAAGTGTCTTTGAGATTTAGGATTGAAAAGTGAGTGATGTTGTTGGGGATAAAAGAGAGGACAGTCTAAGGGTAACCTGCTGGCGAGATTTATTAATTAATTATTTCAACAACCATCATCTTCCTCAGAGTAGAATGGGGTACTGTAAGGAGCTGGCATGTCTCTCTGTCAGAAAAGCCTTTTCTTATTAAAACATGTTAAATGCTATATTCTGTAAATCTCTCTGAAGTATCTGAGGACCACCCATCTATCTAAAGTACATACAAATAGACAAACTTTGCTTGTTTCTAGTTAACTTTGCAAACATATACAGGAGGCTAAAAAAAGCTTATTTCTGCAATTAACTAAACTAGTACCTAGCATGACTACAAGTTTATTGATAAGTGACTGACTACTAACTTGCGTTTCATAGTTATCCTTAATAGTTTACAAGCGTAGCTTTTGTAAGACTCGGCTATACATCATATTTTAAATTAGTTGCATATGCACATATACCTTAAACAAGAATTGAATCATAATATACAGCAGTTATAGAAAATATAATTCTTAATTTCTACCATCATACAAAAATCCATACCAATCTAAAGTATTTGAGACTTGTTACTTTCTAGTCTGAAGAGATACAAAATAACCCACCCTTCTTTTCTTTGTCAAGGTGATACAATAATCTACCCTTTTGTCTTTACATCCCTTCTCCTCCCTTTTGTTTGTCTTTTCATCCCCTTTCCCCTTTCCCTTTTTCCCTTTCCCCTTTCCCCCTTAACACTAGATAGGAAAGAAAAGGGGATGTAGGGAAGAAGGAGAAAGAAAGAAAGAAAGAAAGAAAGAAAGAAAGAAAGAAAGAAAGAAAGAAAGAAAGAAAGAAAGAAAGAAAGAAAGAAAGAAAAGAAAAGAAAAGAGAAGGGGGAGGGAAGGAGGGAGGGAGGGGCAGAGGGAGGGAGGAAGAGAGGGAAAGAGACAGAGAGATTCCCGATTCTAACCTCCTTTACTTTGTTTCCTCCCTGACCATGACCAATAACTACTTCCAACCCCCCTAAATGACAACAAACATCCATAACTCACAAAATGATCAAATACCACCCACCCACCTCTCAGGAATGAGGATGTTGTTTTCTTAAGATTTCTTCCTGCTGACTGAGGTAAATGGCATCTTTGGGAGACTCTAAAATGGAGATATCAGCCAAGTGCTGGGAGAGCTGTTTCTTTTGCTGTCCAATATCTGTTAGATAGAAAAGTGTGGGGCTTAACTGAAGTCCTAGCTGAAGCAGTGTGTGAGGCTGGACCATCTGAGGCTAGCCTCTTTGAAGCTGTCCTGGATGCAATTTTTGAGGAACAGCAGCTAAGACAGTCTGTGAGGCTAGATCCCCTGGGCTTCTTACTTTTTCTTCATTGGTGTCTGGTCCTTTTGCTCTGTAAACACACAAATATTTAAAGGTAATTTTGTAGGGACATTTCTCCATTAATACATGTGTAGAATGAGAGGAATACAAAAATCAGCTAAAGATGATTCTCTGTTCTACACTTGAGATGGTAAAAGACATCTGTTAACTTTATAAGTCTCTTTGGACTGCATAACCAAACTGCTATATGGTTTTATAAGTCTCCACCCATGCCATATGAAAGGACGGCATGTGAACTGGAGAGATGGCTCAAGGGTTAAGAGCACTGACTGCTCTACTAAAAGTCCTGAGTTCAATTCCCAGCAACCACATAGTGATTCACAACCATCTGTAATAGGATCTGATGTCCTCTTCTGGTATGTCTAAAATCAGCTACAGTGTACTCATATAAATATAATAAATAAATCTTTTTTAAAAAGCAAAGAAAGGCTTCTGCCTGCTGGAGGGACCCCGCGCAGGGAGGGAGCCCGCCAGCTTCCCTTCCGCGACCTCTGTTCCCGCGGACTGCGCTGGAGAGACCGGTACCCAGGCTCTCCCCCCGATATAACATCACTTGGGACACGGCCTGTTGGGGCTTCCGTCTGTGCCCGAGGGCGGGTTGGCGCTGTAGTCGTCTGGGCGCCAGATCGGCGGGCCATCGTGACCACAGGGTGAGCGGCGCCACGGAGACTGCCCTCCGCCATCTTTGCTCCAGTGACCAGGTAGTTGGGACCGCCAGGCTCAGAGACAGACAGGCATAATATCGCTTCGGTTTCAGGCAGCTTGGGTGTAACCTGCTCCCAGGTGCTGGGCTGATCTGCAGTAACCAGCGCGCCAGTTCCGCGGTGGGACCTTCTGCCTGCTGGAGGGACCCCGCGCAGGGAGGGAGCCCGCCAGCTTCCCTTCCGCGACCTCTGTTCCCGCGGACTGCGCTGGAGAGACCGGTACCCAGGCTCTCCCCCCGATATAACATCACTTGGGACACGGCCTGTTGGGGCTTCCGTCTGTGCCCGAGGGCGGGTTGGCGCTGTAGTCGTCTGGGCGCCAGATCGGCGGGCCATCGTGACCACAGGGTGAGCGGCGCCACGGAGACTGCCCTCCGCCATCTTTGCTCCAGTGACCAGGTAGTTGGGACCGCCAGGCTCAGAGACAGACAGGCATAATATCGCTTCGGTTTCAGGCAGCTTGGGTGTAACCTGCTCCCAGGTGCTGGGCTGATCTGCAGTAACCAGCGCGCCAGTTCCGCGGTGGGACCTTCTGCCTGCTGGAGGGACCCTGCGCAGGGAGGGAGCCCGCCAGCTTCCCTTCCGCGACCTCTGTTCCCGCGGACTGCGCTGGAGAGACCGGTACCCAGGCTCTCCCCCCAATATAACATCACTTGGGACACGGCCTGTTGGGGCTTCCTTCTGTGCCCGAGGGCGGGTTGGCGCTGTGGTCGTCTGGGTGCCAGATCGGCGGGCCATCGTGACCACAGGGTGAGCAGCGCCACGGAGAGTGCCCTCCGCCATCTTTGCTCCAGTGACCAGGTAGTTGGGACCACCAGGCTCAGAGACAGACAGGCATAATATCGCTTCGGGTTCAGGCAGCTTGTGTGTAACCTGCTCCCAGGTGCTGGGCTGATCTGCAGTGACCAGCGCGCCAGATCTGCTGTGGGACTTCTGCCTGGCAGAGGGACGCCCCCTCCCCCCCCCAGGAGAGATCACACACCCCTGCACAGGGCAGGAGCCTGCCAGCCTCCCTTTGGCGACCTCTGCTCCAGGAATCCACTAGGCTGAGCCTTTAGATGTGCAAGGCCTCCCCAATATAAGATCACTTGGGGCAAAGCACATTAGGGCTCCAAAGTCACTCAGGAGCAGGCAGGCCCCAGAAATCGGTGCCAGGGGAATCCTGGTAATCCAGGGGGGGGGCAGAAATAGCTTTGCAGGCTCACAGGAGGTCCAACCAACAGCCAGTGGCAGCAGGACCAACTAACACCAGAGGTATCCAGATGGCAAAAGGCAAACGTAGGAATGTTACTAACAGTAATCAAAGTAATGTAGGACCATCCGAACCCAACTCTCCAACAGCAGCAAGTCCTGGATACCCCACCACACCCGAAAGACAAGATCTGGATTTAAAATCACTTCTCATGATGCTATTAGAGGATCACAAGAAGGACACAAATAAATCTCATAAAGAGTTACAGGAGACCATGAATCAACGGTTAGAAGCCCTTACAAAGGAAACACAAAAATCGCTTAGAGAAATGCGGGAGAACATGGATCAAAAGATGGAGGCGCACAAGGAGACAACACAAAAATCGCTTAACGAGATGAATCAACGGGTAGATGCACTCACAAAGGAATCACAAAATTTGCATAAAGAAATGCAGAAGAATATGGGTCAACAGACGGATGCCCATAAGGAGGCAACACAAAAATTGCTTAAAGAAATGAATCAACGGTTAGATGCCCTTACAAAGGAAACACGAGAACTGCTTAAAGAAATGCAGGAGACGATGGATCAACAGATGGAATCCCATGAGGAGGAAACACAAAAATCGCTCAGAGAAATGCAGGAGAACGTGGGTCATCAGGAAGAAATCCTGAAAGAGGTAATGCAAAATTACCTTAAAGAAATACAGGAAAATACAAACAAACAAGTGAAGGATCTCAGCAAATCCATCCAGGAACTAAAAAAGGAAGTAGAAACAACTAAGAAATCACAAAGGGAGACAACTTTGGAGATAGAAAACCTTGGGAAGAAATCAGGAGTCATAGATGCAAACATCAACAATAGAATACAAGAGATGGAAGAAAGAATCTCAGGTGCTGAAGATTCCATAGAAAGCATCGACTCAACAGTCAAAGAAAATGCAAAATGCAAAAAACGCGTAACCCAAAACATCCAGGAAATCCAGGACACAATGAGAAGACCAAACCTAAGGATTATAGGTATAGATGAGAGTGAAGATTTGCAACTTAAAGGGCCAGTAAACATCTTCAACAAAATTATGGAGGAAAACTTCCCTAACTTAAAGAGAGAGATGCCGATGAACATACAAGAAGCCTACAGAACTCCAAACAGACTGGACCAGAACAGAAATACCTCCCGTCACATAATAATCAAAACACCGAATGTTCTAAACAAAGAAAGAATACTAAATGCAGTAAGAGAAAAGGGCCAAGTAACATACAAAGGAAGACCTATCCGAATCACATCAGACTTCTCACCAGAGACTATGAAAGCCAGAAGATCCTGGGCAGATCTCATGCAGACACTAAGACAGCACAAATGCCAGCCTAGACTACTATACCCAGCAAAACTCTCAATCACCATAGATGGAGAGACCAAGATATTCCATGATAAAACCAAATTTTCACAATATCTTTCCACAAATCCAGCCCTGCAACGGATAATAGGTGGAAACCTCCAATACAGGGAGAGAAACAACACCCTGGAAAAAATGAGATAATAACCTTCTTGAATCAAACCCAAAAGTAGATAACCACTCAAACATAAAGATAGCGTCAAGAATGGCAGATGGCAATAATCACTATGCCTTAATCTCTCTTAATATCAATGGTCTCAATTCCCCAATTAAAAGACATAGACTAGCAGACTGGATACGTAAACAGGACCCAGCTTTTTGCTGCATGCAGGAAACGCACCTCAGTGTCAAAGACAAACACTACCTCAGAGTAAAAGGCTGGAAAACAATTTTACAAGCAAATGGCCCCAAGAAACGAGGTGGAGTAGCCATCCTAATATCGGATAAAATTGATTTTCAACCCAAAGTCATCAAAAAAGACACAGAAGGACACTACATACTGATCAAGGGAAAAATCCACCATCAAGAACTCTCAATCCTGAATATCTATGCTCCAAATGCAAGGGCACCCTCATTCGTAAAAGAAACTTTACTAAAACTCAAAGCACACATCGCACCGCACACAATAATAGTGGGTGACTTCAACACCCCGCTCTCTGAAATGGATCGTTCAGGAAAGCAGAAACTAAACAGGGACACAGTGAATCTAATTGAAGCCTTGGACCAAATGGAACTAACTGATATATATAGAACATTTCATCCTAGAGCTAAAGAATACACCTTCTTCTCAGCTCCTCATGGTACCTTCTCCAAAATTGACCATATAATTGGTCACAAATCAGACCTCAACAGATACAAGAAGATAGAAATAATCCCATGCCTCCTATCAGATCACTATGGAATAAGGGTGGTCTTCAATGGCAACAAAAACAAAAGAAAACCCACGTACACATGGAGGCTGAACAATGCTCTACTCAATGATAACTTGGTCAAGGTGGAAATAAAGAAAGAAATCAAAGACTTTTTGAAAGTTAATGAAAATGAAGGCACAACATACCCTAACTTATGGGACACAATGAAAGCAGTGCTAAGAGGAAAATTCATAGCCCTGAGTGCCGCCAAAAAGAAACGGGAGACAGCATACACTAACAGCTTAATGGCACACCTGAAAGCCCTGGAACAAAAAGAAGCAAATACACCAAAGAGGAGTAGAAGGCAGGAAATCATCAAACTCAGGGCTGAAATCAATCAAGTAGAAACAAATAAAACCATACAAAGAATCAACAAAACGAGGAGTTGGTTCTTTGAGAAAATCAACAAGATAGATAAGCCCTTAGCCAGACTAACCAGAGGGCACAGAGATAGTATCCAAATTAATAAAATCAGAAACGAAAAGGGAGAGATAACAACAGAAACTGAGGAAATTCAAAAAATCATCAGATCCTACTACAAAAACCTGTATTCAACACAACTAGAAAATCTTGAGGAAATGGACAATTTCCTTGACAGATACCAAGTACCAAAATTAAATCAGGATCAAATAGACCATCTAAACCGTCCTATAACCCCTGAAGAAATAGAAGTTGTCATTGGAAGTCTTCCAACCAAAAAAAGCACAGGTCCAGATGGTTTTAGTGCAGAATTCTATCAGACCTTCAAAGAAGACCTAACACCAATACTCTTCAAACTGTTCCACAAAATAGAAACAGAAGGAACACTACCCAACTCGTTCTATGAAGCCACAATTACACTAATACCAAAAGCACACAAAGATCCGACAAAGAAAGAGAATCTCAGGCCAATCTCTCTTATGAATATCGATGCAAAAATACTCAATAAAATTCTTGCCAACCGAATCCAAGAACACATCAAAACGATCATTCACCACGATCAAGTAGGCTTCATCCCAGGGATGCAGGGATGGTTCAATATAAGGAAATCCATCAATGTAATCCACTACATAAACAATCTCAAAGAAAAAAACCACATGGTCATCTCATTAGATGCTGAGAAAGCATTTGACAAAATTCAGCATCCTTTCATGCTAAAGGTCTTGGAAAGATCAGGAATTCAAGGCCCATATCTAAACATAGTAAAAGCAATTTACAGCAAACCAGTAGCCAGCATCAATCTAAACGGAGAGAAACTTGAAGCAATCCCACTAAAATCAGGGACTAGACAAGGCTGCCCTCTCTCTCCATATCTTTTCAATATAGTACTTGAAGTTCTAGCTAGAGCAATTAGACAAGAAAAAGAGGTCAAAGGGATACAAATTGGAAAGGAAGAAGTCAAACTATCACTATTTGCAGACGATATGATAGTATACATAAGCGACCCAAAGAACTCCACCAGAGAACTCCTACAGCTGATAAACGACTTCAGCAAAGTGGCCGGATATAAAATCAACTCAAGCAAGTCAGAAGCCTTCCTATACTCAAAGGATAAGCAGGCTGAGAAAGAAGTAAGAGAAATAATACCCTTTACGATAGCCACAAACCATATTAAGTATCTTGGCGTGACGCTAACCAAACAAGTGAAAGATCTGTATGACAAGAACTTCAAGTCTCTGAAGAAAGAAATTGAAGAAGACCTCGGAAGATGGAAAAATCTGCCATGCTCATGGATTGGCAGGATTAATATAGTAAAAATGAGCATCTTACCAAAAGTAATACACAGATTCAATGCAATCCCCATCAAAATCCCAACTCAATTCTTCATAGAGTTAGAAAGAGCAATTCAAAAATTCATCTGGAATAACAGAAAACCCAGAATAGCTAAAACTATTCTCAAGAGTAAAAGAACCTCTGGGGGAATCAGTATCCCGGACCTCAAGCTGTACTACAGAGCAATAGTGTTAAAAACTGCATGGTATTGGTACAGTAACAGACATGTAGATCAATGGAACAGAATTGAAGACCCAGAAATGAATCCACACTCCTATGGTCACTTGATCTTTGACAAAGGAGCTAAAACCATCCAGTGGAAAAAAGATAGCCTTTTCAACAAATGGTGCTGGCTCAGCTGGAGGTCAACATGCAGAAGAATGCAAATTGACCCATCCTTATCTCCTTGCACTAAGCTCAATTCTAAGTGGATCAAAGATCTCCACATAAAACCAGACACACTGAAACTAATAGAAGGGAAACTAGGGAAGAACCTTGAACATATGGGCACAGGGGAGAATTTCCTGAACAGAACTCCAATAGCTTATACTCTAAGATCAAGAATAGACAAATGGGACCTCATTAAATTACAAAGTTTTTGCAAGGCAAAAGACACCGTCAAAAAGACAAAGCGGCAACCAACTAACTGGGAAATGATCTTTACCAACCTTACATCCGACAGAGGGCTAATATCCAAGATATACAAAGAACTCAAGAAGTTAAACTCCAGAGAGGCAAGTAACCCTATTAAAAAATGGGGTACAGAGCTCCACAAAGAGTTCTCACCTGAAGAATATCTAATGGCTGAGAAGCACCTAAAGAGATGTTCATCATCCTTAGTCATTAGGGAAATGCAAATCAAAACAACCCTGAGATTCCATCTCACACCAGTCAGGATGGCTAAGATCAAAAACACAGGAGACAGCAGTTGTTGGCGAGGATGTGGAGAAAGAGGAACACTCCTCCACTGCTGGTGGAATTGCAGGCTGGTACAACCACTCTGGAAAGCAGTCTGGCGGCTCCTCAGAAAACTGGGCATGACACTTCCGGAGGATCCGGCTATACCACTCCTGGGCATATACCCAGAGACTTTACCTGCATGCAATAAGGACACATGCTCCACTATATTCATAGCAGCCTTATTTATAATAGCCAGAAGCTGGAAAGAACCCAGATGTCCCTCAACGGAGGAATGGATTCAGAAGATGTGGTATATTTACACAATGGAATACTACTCTGCAATTAAAAACAATGAATTCACGAAATTCCTAGGCAAATGGTCAGAACTTGAAAATATCATCCTTAGTGAGGTAACCCAATCACAAAAGATCACACATGGTATGAAGTCACTGATAAGGGGATATTGACCCAGAATCTCAGAATACCCTAGACACAATCAGCATATCAATAGATTTCTAAAAAGATGGAAGGAGAGACCCCTGGTCCTGGAAAGACTGGATGTAGGGGAACGCCAGGACAGAGTAATGAGAGGGGGTTGAACGGAGAAAAGAGGGAGGGAAGGGGGCTTATGGGACTTTCGGGGAGGGAGGAAACGGGAAAGGGGAAGTGATTTGGAATGTAAATTAAAAAAATAAAATAAAATTAAATTAAAAAAAAAAAAAAAAAAAAAAAAAAGCAAAGAAAGGATAGCATGTAATAATAAGTTGTGAAGACTACTTAGCCAAAAACTTTCCTTGTCTGCTGCAGAGACATTCATGCCCTCACCAGTTTCTGAGCTGTTGCTCTGTAAAGGGATCAGCATTGGTCTCACCTGTCTTGTTCTTCTGGGACTCTTTTTCCATGTCAGCAGCCAAAATTTTCATGAGGTCTCCCTGGTCAAATCTAATCTTAATTAAATTTGAAGAAATCCACGGGTTTTTGCTTCGTGTTGAAACAAAGACGTATTCCCTTCCTCAATACAACACATTCCCTGACTGAGGTTAACACATCCTATAACACAGTATAGAGTAATTCAGCAGTCCTTTCTAAAACTGATTGACATTTAAATTTTTAATGTTAAAAAAGCATTATTTAATCTATCTCTGGGAGATCCCATATTCCCCTTCTATCTGTGAGCATTTCCTTTAAAGTGTGATTAGATCTTTCCACAATTGCTTAACCTGTGGGATTGTAAGGTATACTTGTAACATGCTTTATGTTATGTTTGAAAGTTTGTTGATTGTAAGTTTGTTGCATTTTATTGGATACAAATTCTGGAGCATTAGTCACTTTAATCAGTAAAGATATCCCTAAGATAGCCATCACTTTAAATAAATGTTAAATTATAGAATCATCCTTTTCAGAACTCAAAGCAGAAGCCCAATGAAATCCTGATCACTATGTACCATTTGTATGATTACCTACTTTAATTTTCCAAACTCTCCAAAATGAATCATATCCATCTGTCAAATTTCATTTCTTTGGTTACCTTTAGGGTTACTTTCAGCACATAATGGACCTTTGTTATACGAAGAAGAAGTGGGAAAAAGTTTTATAATTTCCTTGGCTAATATCCAGATTATAGAAAATTTTTTTCTTTAAACCTCTGCTATTTACAGGATGACATGAATATTTGAAGTTCCAAATGTATTTCTAATTAATAATTGATCTATCTCCACATTTCCTAGTGACAATGGTCCTGGCAAATCTGTATGAGATTGAATGTGGGTTATATACAATGGATGATCTCTGTTTCTTATTACCTGTTGTAGTTATATAAATAACAGAGTTAATTTTGAATCATCTGGAATAAGTTCAGCAGTTTCTATATGCAAAACAACCCTTATGACTAATAACTCTGGAAATTTAAACAGCATTGGTTAGTACTTTATGAATTGGTTGTATTTAATTTTATACTAGAAGTTTAGCTTGCCTGAAGTTTTTTTCACCAATGAAGGAATCATTGATGATGAATTATTCCCCCTATTATGGAACAAAAAATATTTCACATGGAGGGACCCTGAATATTGAATTATTCCCACTAAGAGGGAAAACGAAAACATTCAAACAAAAACCAAGCAAAGAAACATGAACATTGTAAGTTCTGGGCCAGCTGTGCTATCTCATGCTGCAGCAGCGGAGCCCTGCCCATCCTTCTTAGAATTCAGGTGTTGTTGCTCTGTGGAAGTGGCCCTTAGCAGAGAGAGCTGACAGGCATCTTGCAGCCTGAGCACTGAGTTCCAACTGCCATCAGTTCTATTCTCTATCAGGAAGAGCATTTTTCTTTCATTGCTTCCTACCACTTGTAATTTAGCACTCCCTCTCTCAGTTCTCATCTTATCTAAGCTTGCTTGATCCTGGTAATTCTTAGGGAGGACATAGAAAACTGCAATCATTACTGAACGTGTTGTAAACATTTCCAAGGCAGCAAAAACTGAAATGAAGCCTTATAGAGTTGAAGTGCCCTCTTCTACAGTGTTTTCCATTTTTTGACATGGAAAGTATTTATTTTTACTTATACATCTCAAATGATATACTCCTTCCTGGTTACCTCTTCACAAGCCCCCCATCCCACATCTGCCCTCTCCCCCCTCTCCTTTGCCATTATGAGAGTGTTTCCCCACGCACCCACTACACTGGGACATCAAACCTCCACAGGGCCAAGGACCTCCCCTCCCATTACTGTCAGGCAAAGCCATCCTCTGCTACATATGTATCTGGAGCCATGGCTCCCTCTAGTACACTCCTTGGTTGGTGGTCTAGAGAGATGGCTCAGTGGTTTAGAACACTGACTGCTCTTCCAGAGGTCCTGAGTTCAATTCTGAGCAACCATATGGTGGCTCAGAAACATCTAAAATGGAATCTGATGTCCTCTTCTTGTGTGTCTAAAGACAGCTACAGCATACTCACATATACAGAATAGACAAATAAATCTTTTTTTTAAAAAAATATATTTTCTTTTTCAACCTTTCTCTTTTCTCTGTTTGGAGATTTCACTTTATTATTTAAATTTAATAATTCTTTCTATAGCTGTCCACATGAGGTTTCTTTCCTTTCTTCAGTGTCTACATACATATATAAAACATTTTTATCTAATTCTCTTTCTCTCCTTCCTTTGGATATTTAATATCCAAACTTTAATACTTATTTCTGTACCTAAATTTCACTACACTCTGTCCTCTGGGAATTACTTACTCCAGCATACATTACTAGTTCAGAAGTCTTTTGCTGGTGTCTTTGTTCAAGATTTCTGGACTTCTGCTTCCTTTGTAATGCAGCTCACATTGAGCCCCAACAGCCAGCCATAGGGCCTTCCAGAAACAGAAAGAGGGAGAGAGAGAGAGAGAGAGAGAGACAGAGACACAGACAGAGACAGAGACAGACAGACAGACAGAGACAGAGAGACAGAGAGAGAGGGAGAGAGAGAGACAGAGAGACTGCACCATCAGTGAACTGAGGCAGGCTCTGGTACCCACCCACTGTGTTGGCTGTTCACAGGCATTGCTCTCCCATGGGCATTGCCTGTGGCCATTAAGTTTTTTGCCTAACAGGAAGAGAGCATACACTAGCAGCTTAATGGCACACCTGAAAGCCCTGGAACTAAAAGAAGCAAATACAATCAAGAGGAGTAGAAGGCAGGAAATCATCAAACTCAGGGCTGAAATCAATCAAGTAGAAACAAATAAAACCATACAAAGAATCAACAAAACTAGGAGTTGGCCCTTTGAGAAAATCAACAAGATTGATAAGCCCTTAGCCAGACTAGCGAGAGGGCACAGAGACAGTATCCAAATTAACAAAATCAGAAACGAAAAGGGAGAGATAAAAACAGAAACTGAGGAAATTCAAAAAATCATCAGATCCTACTACAAAAGCCTGTATTCAACACGACTAGAAAATCTCAAGGAAATGGACAATTTCCTTGACAGATATCAAATACCAAAATTAAATCAGGATCAAATAGACCATCTAAACCGTCCTATAACCCCTGAAGAAATAGAAGTGGTCATTGGAAGTCTTCCAACCAAAAAAACACAGGTCCAGACGGTTTTAGTGCAGAATTCTATCAGACCTTCAAAGAAGACCTAACACCAATACTCTTCAAACTGTTCCACAAAATAGAAACAGAAGGAACACTACCCAACTCGTTCTATGAAGTCACAATTACGCTAATACCAAAAGCACACAAAGATCCGACAAAGAAAGAGAATCTCAGGCCAATCTCTCTTACGAATATCGATGCAAAAATACTCAATAAAATTCTTGCCAACCGAATCCAAGAACACATCAAAATGATCATTCACTACGATCAAGTAGGCTTCATCCCAGGGATGCAGGGATGGTTCAATATAAGGAAATCCATCAATGTAATCCACTATATAAACAATCTCAAAGAAAAAAACCACATGGTCATCTCATTAGATGCTGAGAAAGCATTTGACAAAATTCAGCATCCTTTCATGCTAAAGGTCTTGGAAAGATCAGGAATTCGAGGCCCATATCTAAACATAGTAAAAGCAATTTACAGCAAACCGGTAGCCAGCATCAATCCAAATGGAGAGAAACTTGAAGCAATCCCACTAAAATCAGGGACTACACAAGGCTGCCCTCTCTCTCCATATCTTTTCAATATAGTACTTGAAGTTTTAGCTAAAGCAATTAGACAACAAAAAGAGGTCAAAGGAATACAAATTGGAAAGGAAGAAGTCAAACTATCACTATTTGCAGACGATATGATAATATACTTAAGCGACCCAAAGAACTCCACCAGAGAATTCCTACAGCTGATAAACGACTTCAGCAAAGTGGCCGGATATAAAATCAACTCAAGCAAGTCAGTAGCCTTCCTATACTCAAAGGATAAGCAGGCTGAGAAAGAAGTAAGAGAAATGATACCCTTCACAATAGCCACAAACCATATAAAATATCTTGGTGTGACTCTAACCAAACAAGTGAAAGATCTGTATGACAAGAACTTCAAGTCTCTGAAGAAAGAAATTGAAGAAGACCTCAGAAGATGGAAAAACCTGCCATGCTCATGGATTGGCAGGATTAATATAGTAAAAATGACCATCTTGCCAAAAGCAATATATAGATTCAATGCAATCCCCATCAAAATCCCAATTCAATTCTTCATAGAGTTAGAAAGAGCAATTCAAAAATTCATCTGGAATAACAGAAAACCCAGGGTAGCTAAAACTATTCTCAAGAGTAAAAGAATCTCTGGGGAAATCAGTATCCCGGACCTCAAGCTGTACTACAGAGCAATAGTGTTAAAAACTGCATGGTATTGGTACAGTGACAGGCGTGTAGATCAATGGAACAGAATTGAAGACCCAGAAATGAATCCACACTCCTATGGTCACTTGATCTTTGACAAAGGAGCTAAAACCATCCAGTGGAAAAAAGATAGCCTTTTCAACAAATGGTGCTGGTTCAACTGGAGGTCAACATGCAGAAGAATGCAAATTGACCCATTCTTATCTCCTTGCACTAAGCTCAATTCCAAGTGGATCAAGGACCTCCACATAAAACCAGACACACTGAAACTAATAGAAAGGAAACTAGGGAAGAACCTTGAACATATGGGCACAGGGGCGAATTTCCTGAATAGAACTCCAATAGTTTATGCTCTAAGATCAAGAATTGACAAATGGGACCTCATTAAATTACATAGTTTTGCAAGGCAAAAGACACTGTCAAAAAGACAAAGCGGCAACCAACTAACTGGGAAATGATCTTTACCAACCCTACATCCCAGAGGGCTAATATCCAATATATACAAAGAACTCAAGAAGTTAAACTCCAGAGAGGCAAGTAACCCTATTAAAAATGGGGTACAGAGCTAAACAAAGAGTTCTCACCTGAAGAATATCTAATGGCTGAGAAGCACCTAAAGAGATGTTCATCATCCTTAGTCATTAGGGAAATGCAAATCAAAACAACCCTGAGATTCCATCTCACACCAGTCAGAATGGCTAAGATCAAAAACACAAGAGACAGCAGTTGTTGGCGAGGATGTGGAGAAAGAGGAACACTCCTCCACTGCTGGTGGAATTGCAAGCTGGTACAACCACTCTGGAAAGCAGTCTAGCGGTTCCTCAAAAAACTGGGCATGACACTCCCGGAGGATCCGGCTATACCACTCCTGGGCATATACCCAGAGGCTTTACATGCATGCAATAAGAACACATGCTCCACTATGTTCATAGCAGCCTTATTTATGATAGCCAGAAGCTGGAAAGAACCCAGATGTCCCTCAACGGAGGAGTGGATTCAGAAGATGTGGTATATTTACACAATGGAATACTACTCTGCAATTAAAAACAATGAATTCACAAAATTCCTAGACAAATGGTCAGAACTTGAAAATATCATCCTTAGTGAGGTAACCCAATCACAAAAGAACACACATGGTATGCAGTCACTGATAAGGGGATATTAACCCAGAATCTCGGAATACCCTAGACACAATTCACATATCAATAGATTTCTAAGAAGATGGAAGGAGAGACCCCTGGTCCTGGAAAGACTGGATGTAGGGGAACGCCAGGAGAGAGAAGCGAGAGGGGGTTGAATTGGGAAAAGAGGGAGGCAAGGGGGCTTATGGGACACTCAGGGAGGGAGGTAACGGGAAAGGGGAAATGATTTTGAATGTAAATAAAAAAAAAACTTAGAATATAAAATTTAAAAAGAAATCTCAGGGGCTGAAGATACCATAGAAAACATTGACTCAACGGTTAAAGAAAATGCAAAATGCAAAAAGCTCCTGAGCCAAAACATCCAGGAAATCCAGGACACAATGAGAAGACCAAACCTAAGGATTATAGGTATAGAAGAGAGTGAAGACTTCCAACTTAAAGGGCCAGTAAATATCTTCAACAAAATTATAGAAGAAAACTTCCCTAACCTAAAGAAAGAGATGTCCATGAACATACAAGAAGCCTATAAAACTCCAAACAGACTGGACCAGACCAAAAAGTCTTCCCGGCACATAATAATCAAAACATCAAATGCACTAAACAAAGAAAGAATATTAAAAACAGTAAGAGAAAAAGGTCAAGTAACCTATAAAGGCAGTCCTATCAGAATCACACCAGACTTCTCACCTGAGATGATGAAAGCCAGAAGATCCTGGGCAGATCTCATACAGACCCTAAGAGAACACAAATGCCAGCCCAAACTACTATACCCAGCAAAACTCTCAATAGATGGAGAAACCAAGATATTCCATGATAAAACCAAATTTACACAGTATCTTTCCCCAAATCCAGCCCTACAAAGGATAATAGATGGAAAACACCAACATGAGGAGGGAAACTACACCCTAGAAAAAGCAAGAAAGTCATCTTTTTCCAACAAACTCAAAAGAAAGTAACCACACAAACATAAAAAGAACATCAAAAATAACAGGAAACAACAATCACTATTCTTTAATATCTTATAACGTCAATAGACTCAATTCCCCAACAAAAAAACATAGTCTAACAGAGATGTTTTTCGTGTGGATCTTCAATTTTATCAGAAAGTGTTTGTGAGTCCCCTTTCAATTCAGTAATGTTTTTTGTGTCTACCATTTTGACTGTATTATTTTCCATGATAATCTTTAATTTTAACATTTTTTCTGTGTATTTCTTCGATTTTGTCGGAGGTGTTTTTCATGTAGATCTTTGGTTTTGTGGGGGGGTGGTGTTTGTAGTTCCACTTTTAATCAATTTGGGAATGTTTTTGTGCCTACCATTTTGTCGGTATAATTGTTCATGATAATCTTCAATTTATCGTTTTTCTGTATTTTTCTTCAATTTTGTCAGAAGTATTTTCCATGTGGATCTTCAGTTTTATCAGACAATGTCTATAATCTTTCAATCAAATTAGTAACATTTTTATACCTTCCATTTTATCTGTATAATTTTCCATGTAATAGTCAGTTTTAACATGTTTTTCTATATACTTCTTGAATTTTTTCAGGAATATTTTCCTTGTAGATCGTCAATTTTATCAGAAAGTGTTTATAATTCCACTTTCAAAAAACTTAGGAATATTTTTATGCCTACCATTTTATCTGTATAATTTTTCCATGAAATACTCAATCTTAACAGGTTTTTTATATATTTCTTCAATTTTATCAGAGATATTTTCCATGTAAATCTTCAGTTTTATCAGAAAATGTTTTTACTTCTACTTTCAATCAACTTAGGAATATTTTTATGCCTACCATCTTATCTGTATAACGAAATAGTCAGTTTTAACGTGTTTTTCTATATATTTCTTGAGTTTTATCAGAAATATTTTCCTTGTAGATTTTCAGTTTTATCAGAAAATGTTTATAATTCCACTTTCAATCAACTTAGGAATATTTTTATGCCTACCATTTTATCTGTATAATTTTTTCATGAAATAGTCGATCTTAACGTGTTTTTCTATATATTTCTTCAATTTTATCAGAGATATTTTCCATGTATATTTACACAATGGAATACTTCTCAGCAATTAAAACAATGAATTCATGAAATTCTTAGGCAAATGTGGAACAGGGGGAGGGAAGAGGGCTTATGGGACTTTCGGGGGGGGGAGACCGGGAAAGGGGAAATCATTTGGAATGTAAATAAAGAATACAGAAAATAAAAATAAAAATTTTTAAAAAACAGTAAGCACATAAAAAAGTCAAAAAAAAAAGAAAAAGAAAAAGAAAGAAACTCCTAAATGTATTTATATTTAGGAAGCCATGATATCTGTGTCTGATAGTCCATGGACAAGACATGAGAACACAATCTAGATATGGAACAGCTAGTAGCAGAGACACAAGCATAGTGTGATCTCTGATATAGCTAGAAAAATGTTTCAGTATTTATTATATACACGATTTGATAAAAGGATGTGGAGATCTGTCACATGACAATCAGTAAAATAGGGGGTGTATGCATAGTGAATCCTATATAGATTTATACAAAACTTAAATAGAATAATAAGGGAGTTGGGAATTTGACTCAGTGCTAGAGTACTTCTCCAGCAAGTAAAAGGCCTCCAGTTCAGTCCTGACCTCTGGAAAAAATACAAGTGTTAAAATAAATTAATATATCCTGTTAACTATGTGCCATTCACTATGTCAAGAATACATATAATTTAAAAATATGTGCTATTTTTAAGAATTACATACAATTCATTTAATCATTTTAACTTCATGAGGATGTGCTTATTCTTATTACTGTTTCCATTTCCGTGGTTCATAAAATAAGTAAGCAAATGTTGGCCCAAGATAGGTACAACCAATATGCATCAAAGTCAGCAACTGGTGAGTCAGCCTGGGCTCACAGCATTCACCACCACATTCTGTAGAAGGCAGTGAGCTCTCTGCCACAGGAGGTACTAAGTCACAGGGCAACATCCATCATTAAGGATACTATAAAGGTGACACATGCATACAATGATTTGATGTTTGTTGACTCTTTCCATCTCTCAGAATTTAAAAAATTT
This sequence comes from Tokudaia tokunoshimensis, assembly GCA_036184795.1. Classification (NCBI taxonomy): domain Eukaryota; kingdom Metazoa; phylum Chordata; class Mammalia; order Rodentia; family Muridae; genus Tokudaia; species Tokudaia tokunoshimensis. The sequence goes on along the minus strand of BTHU01000010.1, from coordinate 47,364,474 downwards.
AGACATCTGCTCTCAGCATGCTACATTAAGGAAAGCATAGCTCACACTCTAATGCTTCTCTGGTCAAATCGTAGTAAAAAATATTCATTGCTATTCTCTTTCCTTGAGCTACTAAACAGCAGAAAGACCTGTGTATAAGCTTAGAGAAGATCTCAGTCATGCCAGAGTCCTTGCAACTCCCAAGAGGTGGTTGGTTCCTAATAGAGTCTGAACAACAGAGGTAAGGAGATCCCAACAGAGAGGATGGAATAGGTCAGCCTAGAGCTTGAACCTTGGAACAAGCTCTCCAGGAAACTCCAAATCACTCTTGAGAGCCACTGTGTTCCCTAAAGGCACATGAGGAAGAATTCCATGAGTACCAACAATTACTGAGACTTGGATCTGAATGAAGACCTGGGAGAATGACACTTCAAGAGACTATATAACCTGCAGGCAAACTCCCAATCTTCTCTCTGCTAAGATCTAGCCAGCTGTAGTTTGAGAGATCCCTCCTTCTCAGGACATCCTAGCCAGGACATCACTTTTTGTTCCTTCTTCTCATGGACCAGAAACTAGAACCCATCTAAAATTCAGTACCAATATGCTACTCTGCATCATGCCTCTCCCCCAAAAGGGATGCTAGTAGGTACTAGATCAGCTGCCAGGGCACTTTATAGTAATACCTGATCAGGTAGAACTGGGTACTCTGAAAATCGTGTCTGTGATTGTGGCTTTAAACAACAGAGCACCAATGACTGTATCACCATCATCATTTCCTATTACCCCCACAAATTCCCCACAAGGTAAGTCAAATTATCACATATGTTTTTCTCTCAGAGGTCTGTTATAAGGTGAAATGAAGCGCCAAAGTCACAGAGTAGCAAGCATCCAAACTGGGGCACAAATATCACACACACACACACAAATATCACAGAGGGGGGAAGGTACATGCACATAGACAAGAAAGAAAGAGGGGGAATTTTAAATTAAAGTAAATATACAAAAAAGTAACAGAAGAAGATGTTTAAAACAAAAACAACAACAAAATCTTCCTGGCATTAAAACAAAAAATAAAGGAAGCTAAGTGAGGTATGGCAAGGGTCACCTTTATTCCCAGCACTGGGTAGACAGAGGCAAGTCCTCTTTGCAGCTCCTTAGCACTGGGATTACAGGCATGGGCCAGCACCCTCACTCTAGTGAATACTGAAAGGATGGAGGCTAGGGCTCGTGAACCCTAGGCCACCAGCCTCACCCTAGAATCTGCATAGCAGACAAAAGGCAGTGTGAGAGAATCCCATCTGACAACACTTTTCCTGGGATTTAGCCATTCATACAGGACCAAAGAAGAACATTTGTGCTCCTGGAAGTAATATTGTCTGTTATATGTCATGTCCATAGGCACTCACACAAGCATATAATGTCAGGGAAGAGCTACAAAGACAGCTTCTGCCCCCACACATCACAGAGAGGATATACGTGTCATAGAAAATAGAGGACAACTTTCAAAAGTCAGCTCTCTTTCTACCATGTGGATCTGTGGCTGAATCAGGTTATGAGGCTTGGAAGCAAACACCTTTACCAATTGACCCATCTCACCAGCACTTCCCTAGATTCTATCTAAGGGGTCAAGTAGATAGAATCTACTTCTCATTTTTTCTTCTTTTATTTTATATATTTCAATCATATGTCTGTGTGAAGGTGTCAGATCCCCTGGAATTGGAGTTACAGATAGTTTGTGAGTTGCCATGTGGATGCTTGGAATGGAACTCTTGTCCTCTGGAAGAGCAGCTAGTACCCTTAACCAGTGAGCCATCTCTCCAGCCATCTCTCAAACTTTATTGTTTTATTGTAACTGATTGCAAATTACATGTTGCCACATTCCTTAGACAATTCACAAAATGCCAATGTTTGCATTAAGCAAGGACTGGGCACTTCTGTCTCTAGACATATAAGTGGAATCCACATCCACTCTAATAATTCATAGTATCTAATTAGAAGAGCACTTGCATGGGACCAAAGTCACACATACTACTAAACATACTCAAGTCTAGGCTTTTTCCTGTTCCCTAGCTGGTATGATACCCTCTTCCCCAGATGAAGGTGCATAGCACATTTTGCCTGATGTATTACTTCAGTAATTTGCCTGATAAACTTGCTCCAGTTGCCTGGAAAAGTCATCACCTTTCCTACCTCTGTAACCATTAGCCCCCAAATTTCTTGTAAGCACTCAGTCCATGCTTTCCCTTGCTCACTTCTGAACTAGCCCATGCCATCTATCACCTCTAATGGAGGCTATCCATTGTCATGCAAATCACATCAGGCAACTGAACATCAGGCAAGTTACTGATACTTACATTCATGACTTACACTCATCCTTCACCAAAGCCCTTCTAGAGCTTCAGCATTTTGTCTGTGAAGGTTGATTCACAGTAAAGACATCACTTAATGTTGTGTTGAATGATCCAATGGTTTGATATTTACACAATCTCATCTATACATTACAAACATATTTCTTCAGTTCTGGGGAAACATCTCTAAAACAGGTTGGTCCAGAAAGAAAGAATAGACATAAGAAAAGAGTAGCCATGAGAGAAGATCATGAGACTGAGTGGCTGGAGGGACTGCAGAGTACTTGCCAGTCTGCAGAAAAGAACTGCTGTTCATCTGCAGAGATTAGGGAGACCTGGGGAATTCATGGAGCAAAGTATCTAAGAACATACCCAAGAATAGGATGAGGGCCGACCTGACACATACGTGCTGTTCTGAGTAATAAGACAGATGTAGATATATGGAAGTGATATGCACCAGAAAGTGTCGCAAAATGCTCATTTTATGAGTTGAGAATTCTCAACAAACAGGGAAATAACGTCCAAGACTCTGAACAGTGCTCAGATGTCTGTCGCAGAGAGTTGGAGGAGGGTGAAAACGTTTTAGGAGGACCTCCACGGACAATTAGGACTTTTGCTGAAAAGTATGGAGGATCCAAATGGAATCAGGTATCAAGAACTCTAGTTCCAACTTTTCATGGTTTCTCCACTTGGTAAGTATGAGAGAGGAAAGTAAATGAATGGAATGTCTGGGATGGCATTTTGGGAGAACAGGTCATAACCATCCCATTGTTTATAAAGGGATACGTGAAGGTGCTATAACTGGACTATTTCTGAAATGCAACAAAAATGTGACAAACTGTAGATAGTGTGAATTCTGAGTTGAAGACCATGTTTATAGAAAATTAATAACCTGGAGAGGAACTCCTGGTAATTAAATAATAATACAAAGGATCATCTAAGCTATTCTGCTTCATCTTGCCTGTGTCTTACTTCCATTCACCCTGTCTCACTTAACATGGTAGAGAACTCTGGATCCAAGTCCCACTGTGATTAATCTCTTCATCCTTCACCTCTCTACAAGGAATACTTCCTCTCTCTTCCCTCCCAGAGATATGGTCTTGAGCCACTAGTTTCATTGCCATACTCAGAACGGAATCATTCCCAAATCTGTGGTTTCTTTATCTCAAGTGCAATTACATTATAAGGATGGTATTTAAAATACTAAAATAACCAGAGAAAGAGCTGAAAAAAACCTAACATATAGACTTAATCCACAGGATATAAATTTGTTTGACCCAACTTTTATACTAAATATTGTAGACACATTTGTCATTTTCTTCTCATGCAAAATTCTCTTTTCTTCCCTTCACACCATAACCACTATTCTGCAGTTGACATTAACTTACACTCTTGCTATATTCCAATATACCCTCTTGTGGTAGCAGTCATTAATAAGAATGTAGAATTATCTTCATGTGGGTCCCCTAACAATTGGGGTGGGGGCTGTCTCTGACTCTGTTGCCTGACACTGGATCCCCTTCCCCTAGCTGTATTGACTGGTTGGGCCTCAGTGAGAGAAGATGTGCTTAGTCTTCCTATGACTTGATGTCCCAGAGTGGGCAGGTACCCAAGGGGGTCTTTCCCTTCTCTAGGGACTGCTACTAGGATTTAAAGTGAATAAATTAATTAATAGACAAAATTAGATGAAGCTAGAAGAGGCAAAATATATATATTAAATTCAAATGATGACCTGGAAGAATAGCTATGATAATGGCAAAAAATGCTTAAATTCCTATTCTGAGCTCCTCCCAATGACTGCAAACACCAGTCCGAATGCAGGATAGTTCTTTGTTATAAGGAAGGGAAATGAATGGAGATGAACTTTTGAATGCAATTTGAAAGCTTGACATGCTAAAGAGCCTTTTTTTGTAGATATTTGCCTTTGTCTTCACATTCTAAAAAAAATCTCTAAAGTAATTTTTTAAAATAATAATATGTGAAATTCTCTTTTAAAAAAGAAAGTAGTACAATTCAGTTCAATTTTCATATTTATTATTTCTCCTTTCCAAGTCTCCTATATGTCAGCCATGTCCCTGTTCTTGTTTCATGATGCATGCACTGGAGTTTCTCCAGGAGCCAATTAGGATGCACATTTGCTGAGCTGAGGATATGTGAATTAGGGCTTCCATACATATGGGCTCATTACATAAATGCCAGTGTTCATTTTTCATTTCTTTTACAACACTTGAAACTCTCAGAGTTTATTTACCTACTCCACTTAGTTAACTTTTATTTTTTAACCATTTAGTTAATTATCATTTTTCCATTTTGATTATGAATCACATTAGTTTTTGCTTTGTGGTGTGCCTAGACAGCAATATAGAACACAAGACCCTGAATAGCGCCTGTTAGGTAGTGGTAGATGGCCGGGTTAGAAGTGAGTAAGGGAAAGCATGGACTGAGTGCTTAGAGTGTTGGGAGCAAATGGTTACAGAGGTAGGAAAAGTGGTGACTTTTCGAGGTTTCCTGTTCTGTTTGGGGTTCTGTTCTAAAAATGTGGAGGATCGCACGGTCAGCCAACTATTAATCATTTGTGGAAATGTGTGTGATAGATTCCTTTAGTTAAACAAGGGTGTGTCTTTCCCTTTTATTTTTACATACAGAGGTTTCAAAAAGGTCAAAGTTTATGATATGTTTTCTTGGCTTTGTGTGTGTGTGTGTGTGTGTGTGTGTGTGTGTGTGTGTGTGTGTGTGTGTGTGTGAAATTTGACCAATTTGAAGATGGTAGTTTCTGCCTTAATTTCAGATATTTTCTGTATTTTTTTCACATTTTGCCAATCACTATTAATACTTTATGGATTATCTCTAAATTTACTTTTAATATCTTGGTAATAACCTTTCTTGTGATTAGCTGCATGTCATATGCCTCTCTCTCTCTCTCTCTCTCTCTCTCTCTCTCTCTCTCTCTCTCTCTCTCTCTCTCTTCCAGTCACCTAGGTAATTCTGTTGTCATCTCTCTGTCAATACTCATCCAAGGTGTTGGAAGAGCACCCAGTGCTCTTAACTGCAGAGCCATATCTCCAGTCCACAACATAATTTCTTTATGAGCCAAGCATGAGAGTCATGGTCAGGAAACATAGCTTTAGGTTGCCACAAATAACATATTTCACTATAGAAAAAGCTACAAAAACTTGTATTAATTACAGAACAATAACTGTCATAAGTTAATGCATTTACCGAGTGCACTAATGGGGAATATAGGTAAGCAGGTTGCCACGAAGCATAGAAAACCCTGTTCTATGTTTCACTCAACACTCTTTGCTTTTGAATTCAAGGAAATGAGTCTCCTAAGAATGTATTTCTAATGTGGTATTTTTATTTTAAAAAATTATGTCAGACATAGGAGTGAACAATGGATGGTTATTCAGAGGACAAGAGATATTGCAAGATACGTTAGCTATAGATATGCAACACTCCAACTCTGCACACAACTGTGAAGTTCTGATTACTCCTCAGCTTTGTAGAAACTTCAGTGCACCTTTTATTCAGTTCACATTATGAATCATGGCATTATGTCATTGCATTCTTCATCCTCATCCCTTTCTTCCTTCCTCCCTCCTTCTGTTCTTCCCTCTTTCTCTCTCTCCCTTCCTATCCTCCTGCGTCCAGTTGTCTTGATTTTTTTCCTTGGCTATCATCATTACCAGCTTTTAAAATTCTATCTTTTCAGAACACCGTTCTGTGACTGTTTAAATTGTAATTGCACTAAATTCAGTGACAAACTAAACAGAACAGATATTTTTGTACAGGGATTTGTACTCTCTTCACACCCCTATTTTCATTTTTAATCTGTATTGAATTGTATTAATTCTTCAGCAAGCTTTAAATGTCTTTTGTTGCAATAACTTCTCAATTCCTCAACATTCTCCATGACTATTTTAGATGAAGAATTTTTCTTGAAACTATATTTTCTAATATACTTTTGTAGAACTATAAAAACGAGATTTTTAAGTGTTAGTTTAGAACAAACCAACAAACAAAAAACTGAATGTAATGTCTTACAGTGCAAGAGTTTTCCTTGGGTTCTCTTGGTAAACAAGCATTGTTTTCTGTGGGTTTTATCCTTTTGATATTTTATTCTAAACTCCTGCCTATAAGGACAAAGTCTTGTTCTCTTTTCATACTTAGGTATTGTGACAATGAATCCCCATGCTTCATGTAGATCTTGGGACATGTCCTTTGAACCTAAGAACATAAAGACCTCCATCTCAGTCAACGGGTCCAACCCCACTCATGACTGTGATCCTGAGGAGCCAATGCTGCACAGACAACAGCTTAAAGTTTTGTTCTGAGCACTCTTTTGGTTATCACATTAAGGTATTCCCCTGTTCTTCTTTGAAATGATGCCATGCATTTAATGTACTTTGTGTTTTTATAATAGTCTATAACTTCTATGTACTTTCATGGAAATGAAACAGGTCAACATCAACATAGTCCACCATGTTGCCCAAGCCTCCCGCTGAAGTCTTACCCTTCCATGCCACATGAGCTACCTACAGTCTCAGGCCTCTGTGTTAACTGAACCTTTTAAAATATGAGGTATCATGAAGAAGAGGAAAGGAATCTTAAGAGATCAAGCTAAGCTGCTTTTGGTGCAGTGATGAAAAGGAACATTGTCATTAGCTATGAAAAGACTGATTAGACCTACATCCCCATGTCCACTTTATAATCCATGTAAGAAATACTGAAAAATGGTGATTGAGTTAATCACATAATTAATTTTAATAAAAGTCACTTTAGAAAGATTAGTGAACTACATATGTCTCAATTACTGTAGCAAACTGATCATAAGCTGCCAATGACTTAAACAGGAATAAAAAAAAGACTATTTTCCACAAGATAAATGTACAAGAGAATATTTTTGTTTGGGGTATCTTTCCTGTATGTGGGAAGCTCTTGATATAAGCTCATCCCACAGCATGACCCCATCATTCCATTCAATTTCTTCAACATTTCTAATCATCAATAGAGTATGAAGGAAGCCCACAACTAGAATATCTAATTGGATTAGCTAGAACTCAGTCACATAGCTGCACCTCCCAGCAACAGAAACTGAGATATGTAGCTTAAATTTGTTGCTCAAAAAGACCAAAGTAGCACAACTGGTTAACCAGTTAGTAGACTTAATCATAATTAGTATGACTGAGAGCACAAGGTAGGGAAGAGAGGGGAGGAGGTTAGAGAAGCAGCTAAGAAAATATTGTAACATTTCAGCTACTAAGCAATGATGGTTTAACCTACTAAAACATCGAGATAGAAAGCAGAAAGGCTGAGTTGTGCAATATACTTTTTATATAAACGATCAACACTATCACATGTGCATTCAAGAGAAGATAAACTGGACACTTATAAGAAATAAAACACTACTCAGCTAAGCAAACACAGAATGTGAGTTGATTCTTGTACACTATGAACAACAATCTATTGGGGGTTAGAGTAAACAATATGGAACTGGTAAGATGCCTCAGTGGGTAAAAGCAGTTGTGAAAGCATGAGAACCTTATTCTAAGTGTTCAGCACCCACATACACAGTTGGGCATGGCTGTGCATACCTGTAACTCCAATGTTGGTGGACAGAGACAAGCAGATTATGGGAGTTTGTTGGCCACCATCCTAATCCAGTCAACATGATACAGACTCAGTAAAAGACCTCATACACACATGCCTCACACACTGAACTATGTGTCGTTCTCCCCAAACCATCGCTATTTCTTCTTAGCCTGGATATATGCTAAAGGAAGTTTAGCCAGTCACGTGGGCAACCTGGAAATGCGTCAGAAAATTGAAACCTCTGTAAATAAACCTGAGTTAACTAAGCCACAGATATAACCATGATATAGTTCTACGACTCTTCAAGTGAACTAAGAACAGAAAAGACTGGAGAAAGGCATATCAAGGTTATGTATACATGAGCATCTGTCACCAAGAAAAAGACCATGAAATCTGTTTTTGTCAGTGGGAAACCTGAGAACATTCACTGGACTAATTCCAGTGACTGTCGTGGTTAAAACCCTCCAGTGTCCAATGCAAATACCATTACCTCCTGGACCTTAAGGTGATGTAGTGCCTGTTCAGTGCAACAACTCTACATTTCCAGGTCAGTATTAATGCTGGCAGGCTGTTTGCACTACAGTATTTGTCAATTACCCCAAAAGGTAAGTGGTCCTTACCTGTATACTAAATTTTTAATTAGGAACTCTCCACAAAAGGAAAAACAGCTTGACATGTAGAATGAACAATTAATATTTCCCCTTAACTATGATGTGAGGCAATGGAATTAACATTTTAATTATGAAATGATCAGATCTTAGATGGATGTATGAAGGTGTTGATGGGAAAACTGAGTCAGAGGTGCTCACTCAAGACTTCAATGTGTTCAGGAGTAAATGACTACTTTTACCATGGACCAACAGTAAATTGTCCCAATTATATGGCTCTAAATTTCATATATCTTGGTGTAGATAGAGCTGATTTCTTGAGTAAACTGTTGGATGTGGTAACATAGATCACAATTGCACTAATGGTTCTGGGTTCATGTTTAATTTCATGTTGAAGGAACCATGAGAGAAGAAAACGAATCTTCTACCACAGATTTCACTCTCCTAGGAGTTACCAGGAAGCAGGAGCAGGAATATTTCTTCTTCATCCTCTTCCTGTTTATTTACCCCATCACAGTGATTGGGAACACGCTCATCATTCTAGCCATTCACTCTGACATTCGCCTTCATAACCCCATGTACTTTTTCCTGGCCAACCTCTCCCTTGTTGACATCTTCTTCTCCTCTGTAACTATTCCCAAGATGTTGGCTAACCATCTCATGGGTAGCAAGGACATCTCCTTTGGGGGATGTATGGCACAGATGTACTTTATGATATCACTGGGAAACACAGACAGTTATATACTAGCTGCAATGGCCTATGACAGAGCTGTGGCCATCAGTCGCCCACTTCATTATGCAACAATTATGAGTCCACGACTTTGTGTCCTGCTGGTTGCTGGGTCCTGGGTCATTGGAAATACCAATGCACTGCCCCACACTCTACTCACAGCTAAATTGTCCTTCTGTGGCAATAAAGATGTGGCCAACTTCTACTGTGACATTACACCTTTGCTCCAGCTGTCCTGTTCTGACATCCGCTTCAATGTGAAGATGATGTACTTTGGGGTGGGGGTCTTCTCTGTACCATTGCTGTGCATCATCATCTCCTATGTCCGGGTCTTTTCCACAGTCTTGCAGGTTCCATCCACCAAGGGCTTCCTCAAGGCCTTGTCCACCTGTGGCTCTCACCTGACAGTGGTGTCTTTGTATTATGGGACGGTCATGGGCATGTATTTCCGGCCCCTGACCAGTTACAGTCTGAAGCATGCATTGATAACTGTGATGTACACGGCAGTGACCCCAATGTTGAACCCTTTCATCTACAGCCTGAGGAACCGGGACATGAAGGCTGCTCTGAGGAAACTTTTCCACTGCCCCTCTTCCTCCCCCATGTGAGAGCATGCACAGCAGACACTGTGGTCCCCAATCAAAAACACTAGGAAACTCAGCTTCAATGTCACCTTTCAAGGAGCTGCTTGTCATCTTTCCAGCTTGAAATTCCTTCCCTCAGGAGCACTTTTTGATAGTCTGAGGAGGCAATTTATGAAATGCACTAATATCAATATATTTCTGCTCCCTTGAGAGAAGACTTTGCCAGTCCGTGGTTCTGGGTTCAGTTCTCACCAGTCTACTGAGCAGCTTTTACTTTAATATGTCAAAATCAGACTAATAATATCTGTGCTGCCTATGTCACAGGCTATGATCATAGTAGCACATGCTTCAAAAACTGCAGTTCACTGTGTGCTGATGTTTTTTCTAACAACTATATTTATCACAACTGCTAGCCTGCAAATCTGTGTGTACAAAACCTATCATAACATCTGGCTGTTTCTTCACAATCTTGGTCATTTAACCTGCAACCAAAAAATGTGAATAGGAGTGGTATGAGTTAATTAGAATATTAATTTCTGAAGTTTAATCTAATAATGATCAGAGATTACCAGATTGGACACAGTTTACTTACCTGATGTCTTTTTTATTTTGTTTTGTGTCTTGAGGCATGGTCTCATAAGTAACACAAGCTGGATTTGAACTTTCAGTATTCTCCCATCTGTTAATTGATGAGACTGCAAAAATTTTCTATTTTATCAAGTTCTCCATCCTTAAATACTTAAAGAAACTTTGTCAGGGGTGCATTTCTATGCTGCTTCATGTTTAACTAAAGTAGACTCTCTCTAAGGTTGCTCTTATCAAAGTCTTACTCACATAATGGTGATGAATAGTATTGTTATCATTTAAGCAATAAAATTGTTCCATGATTAAGATAACAAAATGCTAGTTTAATTCAGTATAATATGGAATGTAGTGAGCAAACACTTGGCTTCAATATAAAGAAGGAGACAAAAACAATATAGAAAATAATGTGGCCATCTTCCTCCAATATGGCCCAGAGAAGGTGGGGCTGTGATTCTACTATCTGTCCTGATCACATTATATGTCCCTCCCAGAATAGGGAAGTTAATTCAGAGGTCACTGGAGAACCATGGTGGAACCCTGCTGTGCCATCAATTGATGCTCCTTTTGAGAAAACTGGAAAATTTTTTTCAAAATATTAGTAACTATTCATCAGTCTCATCTCCAAACATGATGACACCATGGGGAAATGGAGTACATCTTCTAACAGCACACAAGCTTCTTTGCTAGTCATGCAAAAACATGAAATTGTCATCTTCTGTAGGTGATTCACCCTATCAAAACCTTGAAAGATGATGTTTCTCATATTTTCAGGACTCTAATGCACCGAAGCCAGGAGCTTCCACAGTGACCTAAAGATATGGTTATGAATGACTACAAATGTGAGTGAATGACCAACTGATGGGAAAGGAAAGGGATTTTATTTAGAGAATTCCAGGACATGGCGATGAAAATGCTTCACAAGCAGGAGGGCCTGCATTTGTATCCTTAGCACTCATGTAATAAAAGCTAGGTATATATCCACATTCTTCTGTAATGCCAGAAGTGAGAAGCTGTGGGCTGCCAGGGTCCCTGGGAATGGCTGGCCAATCAGTCTAGCAAATTGGTGAGCTCTGGGTTCAATGAGAGAGCTTGTCTTAGAAAATAAGATAGAAAGTGATTGAAGAAATCATCAAACTTTGACCTCTGGCCTCTACATACACTCACATATGATTGAGTATGTACCTAAACTCAAGTGTAGACATACACATATAAACACCCAAAATTATACTATCAAAACATTTCAAAGTTTTTAATTGTTTTATTTATTTGCATTCCAATGTTGCCCCCTCCTTACCATTGTCCCTCCTTGTGGAGTTCTTTCCCATCTCTCCTCCCCATTGCTTTTGAGAGGGTGCCCCCCCAAGAGCATCCTGGAGCATCAAATCTCTACAGGATTAGGTGCATCCTCTTGAACTGAGGCCAGACAAGGCAGTCCTCTGCCACATATGTGCCAGGGCATCAGACCACCTTGTGTATGCTCTTTGGTTGGTGGCTTAGTCTCTGAGAGCTCCCCGGGGTTTGGGTTAGTTGATACTGTTGGTCTTCCTATGGAGTTGTCATTCCCTTCAGCCCCTTCAATCCTTCCCCCAACTCTTCCACAGGTTGCTTCTGTCACAATCAGCTGCTGGTGGAGCCTCTCAGAGGACAGCCATGATAGGTTTCTGTCTGCAAGCATAACATGGCACCAGTAATAGTGTCAGGACCCATGGCATGGATCCCAAGTTGAGCTGGTCACTGTGGCCTTTCCTTTATTCTCTGCTCCATTTTTATCTGCATTTCCTTTACACAGGAACAATTCTGGGTCAAAAATTTTGAAAGTAGTCTGGTGACCCTATCCCTCCATTGTGAGCCCAGTCTATCTACTGAAGGTAGTTCCTTCATGTTCCATCTCCACACTGCTGGGCATTTTGGCTGAGGTCATCTCCATTGAGTCCTGGGAGCCTCTTACATCCCAGGTCTCTGTGACTTTCTAGAGGTTCACCCTGCCCCCTGTACCCCACCCCCCACAGCTGCATATTTTCATTCATTCTACATGCCCTCTGGGCTTCTCTCCTGTCTCTGCCCCCATACCTGATCCTGCCCCCCTTTTCCCTCCCCCTCCCCCTCCCCTCTCCCATCCAGGTCCCTCTCTCCCTTTGCCTCCTGTGATTATTTTGCTACCCCTTCTAAGTGAGATTGAAGCATCTTCATTTGGGCCTTCCTTATTGTTAAACTTCTTAAGGAAGTATTTGCTTCCCTGTCTTTTCATCTAAGGCTTTTTCTAATTTTTTATCTAATTTTGTATTTTGTGCCCAATGTTGGATGCCATGGGGTTTTCCACCTATGCCCCAGTTATCAAAATAATGACTCTGAGACTTCATTATATATGAATATCTGCCTAGGCCAGAAGCTTGGGCTGTTCCCCTACTAGCTCATAAATTAACCCACTCATTCTAGTCTATAAGTTCCATATGGCTAGTTACCTATTCTCATTTAATGCATTTGTCTCCTCTTCCTGTGTACCACTCTATCCCAGAATTCTTCTTTTGGTACTGGAACTCCCACCTCCTATTTCCTGCCTCAGCTCATTGGCCAATCAGCTTTTTACTGACAGGTGATAAGCTGAGGGAGAAGGGAAGGCATGAGGAGAGGAGAGGAGAGGAGAGGAGAGGAGAGGAGGGGAGGGGAGGGGAGGGGAGGGGAGAGAGCAAAGCGGTGGAAGAAGAGCGCAGGCTGAAGCGCGAGACAAGAAAAATGAGGCAGAGGTCCAAGTAAACCAGCTTGTGTACCCACAAAGCCTGCAGGAGCAGAAGTAAAGGATGCTGAAGTCCTGGACATGGGAACAAGTTGTTGGACTATGTGCTGCTGTCAGCAATAAGTCTCAGTAGATCTGGAACGTCACCTTACTGAGATCACCTAGGAAAATGATCACCTTTCTTACAACCAAACCAGTCCCACTGGCCCTCTGCCCTGGACCTTTGGCATTCTGGACTAATTCTGTTCTCTCTTGTGGCCAAGTGTAACTCATGTACAATAAATCCTCTTGCTGTCGACTGAAGAAAATAAAGCCCCTGTCTGATGGCATATGTTTTTACTATTTTATTAGGTCCTTATACCTCTATCGCCCTTCAAACATTTATTTTACTCTAATCTCCCCCAATACTAGGTAAGAGAGAGGGAAAAAAAGGTTAGACGGAAAAGGGGAGGTAGACCTCTGTAGGTTGCTTTTTGCTGATCAGGGGCATTAGATTCCTTGGGGTAACCTTGGGCATTAGGTTCCCAGTCTTTGTTGTCAGAATATCCAGCAGTTCAACAAACCAGAAATAGCAAATTCTACAGGATGAACCAGCAGCAGCTAAGACGGCAGCAGAGGGGAGCAGCAGCTGCCACAGGCCCTCTCAGGACTTTCACATTTATACCTTCTCCAGAATCCCCAGAATTAAACTATCTGCATCTGGAAAAATCACACCCCTGCTATTGCACAAGGCAAATCATAATCACCTACTGCGAAGCAGTCTCTTATCCCATACCTGGGATTAAAACAAAAACATATTCACATAACATATCTGGTTTTTTTAAAGAAACCAAAATTCTCACTACACCTGTCCTCCCTTTTAGCAGCAATTCTCATATTTTCAAAGGAAACTATTGCCACAAGTAGCTTTAAATAAACTTTTTCTTTTTAAATTCAAGTTTTGTCTACTAATCTCTCTTGGTGGTCTTGAATTCCACAACAACATAAAATTTAAAAATATTTTTAAAAGTGAATTTCAAATCATTATCACCAATACCCTTTTTATAAGGCTACATTCAACTAAAACAACAAAAGTATATACTTTTCAGAAATATACAAAAAAACAATTTTTAAGTATTTAAAAAAATAATAACAGTTTCCTTGGATAGTGAAGCATTCCATCCTGCAGGGACACTCTTTAAATAGGAAGGTAAACTGTGGGAACAAGACCAAGGAAGGGGGTGAGATGCAATGGAGTCACATGACGAATCCCAGGAAACCCAACACCAGAGACCAGCATCAGGGTGCAGATCTGAGTTTATTGCCCAATGTATAAGCTTATATACAGTGTTTGAGACAATCCCAAACCCCTAAATCCTTGGCCAATCATATCTAGCCACGCTGTCACCATGCTTCAACGAAAGCCCTGCCTGATGAGGTAACTCAGGAGCTGGTGGGGTGGAGGGAGTATCATCACCTGTAAAGACAGGAGATCTAGCCTTGGTTCCTTTTTGCTGTCACACCAGTGTTCTAGGAACCATCTTAGATCTAATGCCATGTATGACAGCTCAAGATTCTTTAAGGAGTTGCAAGAGCCTGTGGCACCTCGTTCTCCTTTCCCACTTATTCCTTCAGAAGGTTGGCTTCCACATCCCCCACAGTAAACAATTCAAAAAGACTCTGGAAGTCCTTGAAATGGACTAGATTCACTAGACCCCACCTACCAGAGTAAGTAATAAAAGCTGAGAGTTCCTTTCTGACTAGAAACGCTGTAAAGAAAACTCAGAGAGTCGAGCTTCAAAGAAGATTCTGAGATCAGACCAACTGCCTGGAAAAATCAGAAACCAAACAAGCTGCTGAGAAGTTTAGACCAGAATCACTTGAAAATCATACTCTTCAACCTGTTGAACTGCCTACAGGCTGGGCAACATGCTCCTGATTCCCAGATTTTGTGAGCTGGGGTGGATTTTGGTGATGTAGCTGTCTTCCAGTCATTTCTGCTCCTATATGTAACTCCTCACCCATATTCCTGTAAGTGACCCCCAAAAATTCATTGGTTCACCAACTTGGACTTTGGTGACATCCATACTTTGTTCTGACACAAGTCCCCTCTCTAGGGTGAGTAGATATGTTCCATAACCATCAAAAATAGTACCATCAACTGGGGACAAAGAGTTCAAACACATACACCTGTGTGGGGCATTTCACACCTAAATTTCATACCACTCAGTCCTAAAGTTCTGCATGTAGCCATCATCATCTACATCTAACTAAGCACCCACAGCTTTATTTCATTGGATCTCTCTCCCCTTTTAAAGTTCGTCTCCTCTGAGTTCTCCTACTAGATGGGCCTTAAGTTCAATTAGATGGCTACTAGTTTCCATTGGTAATCTTTTCAGGGAGAGTCATTGTTGTTGGTAGGCTTTACAGCTGGGTAGGACTACTGATTGCTTTACTCCCTTGCAGCTAGCTTACATAACACCATCTCATAATATGAGAGCTAGTCCTCAGAGAGGAGGACTCACAGTCACTGTACATTTCAAATGAAAAAGGAAAGAGGTTCAAAATTTATAATGATAAATTATGGAGATTAGAATGACTGAGAGTGAAGTATACTGGCACATATGTATGAAAATGCCATAATGAAGCACATTACTTTGTATGAGAAACTAAATTAACTTTAAAACTAAAATTTACTTAAACATAAACATTTTAGGAGGTATGTTTAATCTGATTTAAATTTTATTCAATGTACAGATGTAACAAATGATTACATGTTATTTTTGATAAGATATATTTCATGACAAAATGTCAATGCCAGAAAATAAGGATTATCTAAATACACATTCAAATTGATTCATATTTATCCCAGAAACACCAATGCCAGAAAATTCTAAATAAATACCAGATGTGTGTGTATGTGTGCATATGTGCACATGTATGCACAAACATTTATAGGTGGTACATGCCCACATGTGCTCAAACATGTAGAGAAGAGGTCAACATAATGATTTTCATCAATCACTCTCCAACTTACTTTTTGAGACAGAGTCTCTCGCTGAACTTGGAACTCACTAGCTTGGCTACATTGGCCAGTGAGCCCTGGAGAAGTTTGTCCCTACTTCCCCAGGTCTCAGGTTACAGACACATACCACTACCCTTGGCTCTTTATGTGGGTGTTGGGGATCCAATCTCAGGTCCTTGTGCTTGACCAGCAGACATTTTACTGACTGAGCCTTCTCTCCACCACATTATCAGAGTATTAAGAGCAAATTTCTGAGCACAACATTTGATACTTATCTGGGCATTTTCTTTTTTTTTAATTGAATATAATCTTCATTTACATTTCAAATGCTAAAACCTTTCCTGGTGGCTCCAGTGACCAGGTAGTTGGGACCGCCAGGCTCAGAGACAGACAGGCATAATATCGCTTCGGTTTCAGGCAGCTTGGGTGTAACCTGCTCCCAGGTGCTGGGCTGATCTGCAGTAACCAGCGCGCCAGTTCCGCGGTGGGACCTTCTGCCTGCTGGAGGGACCCCGCGCAGGGAGGGAGCCCGCCAGCTTCCCTTCCGCGACCTCTGTTCCCGCGGACTGCGCTGGAGAGACCGGTACCCAGGCTCTCCCCCCCGATATAACATCACTTGGGACACGGCCTGTTGGGGCTTCCGTCTGTGCCCGAGGGCGGGTTGGCGCTGTAGTCGTCTGGGCGCCAGATCGGCGGGCCATCGTGACCACAGGGTGAGCGGCGCCACGGAGACTGCCCTCCGCCATCTTTGCTCCAGTGACCAGGTAGTTGGGACCGCCAGGCTCAGAGACAGACAGGCATAATATCGCTTCAGTTTCAGGCAGCTTGGGTGTAACCTGCTCCCAGGTGCTGGGCTGATCTGCAGTAACCAGCGCGCCAGTTCCGCGGTGGGACCTTCTGCCTGGTGGAGGGACCCTGCGCAGGGAGGGAGCCCGCCAGCTTCCCTTCCGCGACCTCTGTTCCCGCGGACTGCGCTGGAGAGACCGGTACCCAGGCTCTCCCCCCAATATAACATCACTTGGGACACGGCCTGTTGGGGCTTCCTTCTGTGCCCGAGGGCGGGTTGGCGCTGTGGTCGTCTGGGTGCCAGATCGGCGGGCCATCGTGACCACAGGGTGAGCAGCGCCACGGAGAGTGCCCTCCGCCATCTTTGCTCCAGTGACCAGGTAGTTGGGACCACCAGGCTCAGAGACAGACAGGCATAATATCGCTTCGGGTTCAGGCAGCTTGTGTGTAACCTGCTCCCAGGTGCTGGGCTGATCTGCAGTGACCAGCGCGCCAGATCTGCTGTGGGACTTCTGCCTGGCAGAGGGACGCCCCCTCCCCCCCCCAGGAGAGATCACACACCCCTGCACAGGGCAGGAGCCTGCCAGCCTCCCTTTGGCGACCTCTGCTCCAGGAATCCACTAGGCTGAGCCTTTAGATGTGCAAGGCCTCCCCAATATAAGATCACTTGGGGCAAAGCACATTAGGGCTCCAAAGTCACTCAGGAGCAGGCAGGCCCCAGAAATCGGTGCCAGGGGAATCCTGGTAATCCAGGGGGGGGCAGAAATAGCTTTGCAGGCTCACAGGAGGTCCAACCAACAGCCAGTGGCAGCAGGACCAACTAACACCAGAGGTATCCAGATGGCAAAAGGCAAACGTAGGAATGTTACTAACAGTAATCAAAGTAATGTAGGACCATCCGAACCCAACTCTCCAACAGCAGCAAGTCCTGGATACCCCACCACACCCGAAAGACAAGATCTGGATTTAAAATCACTTCTCATGATGCTATTAGAGGATCACAAGAAGGACACAAATAAATCTCATAAAGAGTTACAGGAGACCATGAATCAACGGTTAGAAGCCCTTACAAAGGAAACACAAAAATCGCTTAGAGAAATGCGGGAGAACATGGATCAAAAGATGGAGGCGCACAAGGAGACAACACAAAAATCGCTTAACGAGATGAATCAACGGGTAGATGCACTCACAAAGGAATCACAAAATTTGCATAAAGAAATGCAGAAGAATATGGGTCAACAGACGGATGCCCATAAGGAGGCAACACAAAAATTGCTTAAAGAAATGAATCAACGGTTAGATGCCCTTACAAAGGAAACACGAGAACTGCTTAAAGAAATGCAGGAGACGATGGATCAACAGATGGAATCCCATGAGGAGGAAACACAAAAATCGCTCAGAGAAATGCAGGAGAACGTGGGTCATCAGGAAGAAATCCTGAAAGAGGTAATGCAAAATTACCTTAAAGAAATACAGGAAAATACAAACAAACAAGTGAAGGATCTCAGCAAATCCATCCAGGAACTAAAAAAGGAAGTAGAAACAACTAAGAAATCACAAAGGGAGACAACTTTGGAGATAGAAAACCTTGGGAAGAAATCAGGAGTCATAGATGCAAACATCAACAATAGAATACAAGAGATGGAAGAAAGAATCTCAGGTGCTGAAGATTCCATAGAAAGCATCGACTCAACAGTCAAAGAAAATGCAAAATGCAAAAAACGCGTAACCCAAAACATCCAGGAAATCCAGGACACAATGAGAAGACCAAACCTAAGGATTATAGGTATAGATGAGAGTGAAGATTTGCAACTTAAAGGGCCAGTAAACATCTTCAACAAAATTATGGAGGAAAACTTCCCTAACTTAAAGAGAGAGATGCCGATGAACATACAAGAAGCCTACAGAACTCCAAACAGACTGGACCAGAACAGAAATACCTCCCGTCACATAATAATCAAAACACCGAATGTTCTAAACAAAGAAAGAATACTAAATGCAGTAAGAGAAAAGGGCCAAGTAACATACAAAGGAAGACCTATCCGAATCACATCAGACTTCTCACCAGAGACTATGAAAGCCAGAAGATCCTGGGCAGATCTCATGCAGACACTAAGACAGCACAAATGCCAGCCTAGACTACTATACCCAGCAAAACTCTCAATCACCATAGATGGAGAGACCAAGATATTCCATGATAAAACCAAATTTTCACAATATCTTTCCACAAATCCAGCCCTGCAACGGATAATAGGTGGAAACCTCCAATACAGGGAGAGAAACAACACCCTGGAAAAAATGAGATAATAACCTTCTTGAATCAAACCCAAAAGTAGATAACCACTCAAACATAAAGATAGCGTCAAGAATGGCAGATGGCAATAATCACTATGCCTTAATCTCTCTTAATATCAATGGTCTCAATTCCCCAATTAAAAGACATAGACTAGCAGACTGGATACGTAAACAGGACCCAGCTTTTTGCTGCATGCAGGAAACGCACCTCAGTGTCAAAGACAAACACTACCTCAGAGTAAAAGGCTGGAAAACAATTTTACAAGCAAATGGCCCCAAGAAACGAGGTGGAGTAGCCATCCTAATATCGGATAAAATTGATTTTCAACCCAAAGTCATCAAAAAAGACACAGAAGGACACTACATACTGATCAAGGGAAAAATCCACCATCAAGAACTCTCAATCCTGAATATCTATGCTCCAAATGCAAGGGCACCCTCATTCGTAAAAGAAACTTTACTAAAACTCAAAGCACACATCGCACCGCACACAATAATAGTGGGTGACTTCAACACCCCGCTCTCTGAAATGGATCGTTCAGGAAAGCAGAAACTAAACAGGGACACAGTGAATCTAATTGAAGCCTTGGACCAAATGGAACTAACTGATATATATAGAAC
Source organism: Tokudaia tokunoshimensis (assembly GCA_036184795.1). NCBI lineage: Eukaryota > Metazoa > Chordata > Mammalia > Rodentia > Muridae > Tokudaia > Tokudaia tokunoshimensis. The sequence goes on along the minus strand of BTHU01000010.1, from coordinate 47,344,608 downwards.
ATTTCATCCTAGAGCTAAAGAATACACCTTCTTCTCAGCTCCTCATGGTACCTTCTCCAAAATTGACCATATAATTGGTCACAAATCAGACCTCAACAGATACAAGAAGATAGAAATAATCCCATGCCTCCTATCAGATCACTATGGAATAAGGGTGGTCTTCAATGGCAACAAAAACAAAAGAAAACCCACGTACACATGGAGGCTGAACAATGCTCTACTCAATGATAACTTGGTCAAGGTGGAAATAAAGAAAGAAATCAAAGACTTTTTGAAAGTTAATGAAAATGAAGGCACAACATACCCTAACTTATGGGACACAATGAAAGCAGTGCTAAGAGGAAAATTCATAGCCCTGAGTGCCGCCAAAAAGAAACGGGAGACAGCATACACTAACAGCTTAATGGCACACCTGAAAGCCCTGGAACAAAAAGAAGCAAATACACCAAAGAGGAGTAGAAGGCAGGAAATCATCAAACTCAGGGCTGAAATCAATCAAGTAGAAACAAATAAAACCATACAAAGAATCAACAAAACGAGGAGTTGGTTCTTTGAGAAAATCAACAAGATAGATAAGCCCTTAGCCAGACTAACCAGAGGGCACAGAGATAGTATCCAAATTAATAAAATCAGAAACGAAAAGGGAGAGATAACAACAGAAACTGAGGAAATTAAAAAAATCATCAGATCCTACTACAAAAACCTGTATTCAACACAACTAGAAAATCTTGAGGAAATGGACAATTTCCTTGACAGATACCAAGTACCAAAATTAAATCAGGATCAAATAGACCATCTAAACCGTCCTATAACCCCTGAAGAAATAGAAGTTGTCATTGGAAGTCTTCCAACCAAAAAAAGCACAGGTCCAGATGGTTTTAGTGCAGAATTCTATCAGACCTTCAAAGAAGACCTAACACCAATACTCTTCAAACTGTTCCACAAAATAGAAACAGAAGGAACACTACCCAACTCGTTCTATGAAGCCACAATTACACTAATACCAAAAGCACACAAAGATCCGACAAAGAAAGAGAATCTCAGGCCAATCTCTCTTATGAATATCGATGCAAAAATACTCAATAAAATTCTTGCCAACCGAATCCAAGAACACATCAAAACGATCATTCACCACGATCAAGTAGGCTTCATCCCAGGGATGCAGGGATGGTTCAATATAAGGAAATCCATCAATGTAATCCACTACATAAACAATCTCAAAGAAAAAAACCACATGGTCATCTCATTAGATGCTGAGAAAGCATTTGACAAAATTCAGCATCCTTTCATGCTAAAGGTCTTGGAAAGATCAGGAATTCAAGGCCCATATCTAAACATAGTAAAAGCAATTTACAGCAAACCAGTAGCCAGCATCAATCTAAACGGAGAGAAACTTGAAGCAATCCCACTAAAATCAGGGACTAGACAAGGCTGCCCTCTCTCTCCATATCTTTTCAATATAGTACTTGAAGTTCTAGCTAGAGCAATTAGACAAGAAAAAGAGGTCAAAGGGATACAAATTGGAAAGGAAGAAGTCAAACTATCACTATTTGCAGACGATATGATAGTATACATAAGCGACCCAAAGAACTCCACCAGAGAACTCCTACAGCTGATAAACGACTTCAGCAAAGTGGCCGGATATAAAATCAACTCAAGCAAGTCAGAAGCCTTCCTATACTCAAAGGATAAGCAGGCTGAGAAAGAAGTAAGAGAAATAATACCCTTTACGATAGCCACAAACCATATTAAGTATCTTGGCGTGACGCTAACCAAACAAGTGAAAGATCTGTATGACAAGAACTTCAAGTCTCTGAAGAAAGAAATTGAAGAAGACCTCGGAAGATGGAAAAATCTGCCATGCTCATGGATTGGCAGGATTAATATAGTAAAAATGAGCATCTTACCAAAAGTAATACACAGATTCAATGCAATCCCCATCAAAATCCCAACTCAATTCTTCATAGAGTTAGAAAGAGCAATTCAAAAATTCATCTGGAATAACAGAAAACCCAGAATAGCTAAAACTATTCTCAAGAGTAAAAGAACCTCTGGGGGAATCAGTATCCCGGACCTCAAGCTGTACTACAGAGCAATAGTGTTAAAAACTGCATGGTATTGGTACAGTAACAGACATGTAGATCAATGGAACAGAATTGAAGACCCAGAAATGAATCCACACTCCTATGGTCACTTGATCTTTGACAAAGGAGCTAAAACCATCCAGTGGAAAAAAGATAGCCTTTTCAACAAATGGTGCTGGCTCAGCTGGAGGTCAACATGCAGAAGAATGCAAATTGACCCATCCTTATCTCCTTGCACTAAGCTCAATTCTAAGTGGATCAAAGATCTCCACATAAAACCAGACACACTGAAACTAATAGAAGGGAAACTAGGGAAGAACCTTGAACATATGGGCACAGGGGAGAATTTCCTGAACAGAACTCCAATAGCTTATACTCTAAGATCAAGAATAGACAAATGGGACCTCATTAAATTACAAAGTTTTTGCAAGGCAAAAGACACCGTCAAAAAGACAAAGCGGCAACCAACTAACTGGGAAATGATCTTTACCAACCTTACATCCGACAGAGGGCTAATATCCAAGATATACAAAGAACTCAAGAAGTTAAACTCCAGAGAGGCAAGTAACCCTATTAAAAAATGGGGTACAGAGCTCCACAAAGAGTTCTCACCTGAAGAATATCTAATGGCTGAGAAGCACCTAAAGAGATGTTCATCATCCTTAGTCATTAGGGAAATGCAAATCAAAACAACCCTGAGATTCCATCTCACACCAGTCAGGATGGCTAAGATCAAAAACACAGGAGACAGCAGTTGTTGGCGAGGATGTGGAGAAAGAGGAACACTCCTCCACTGCTGGTGGAATTGCAGGCTGGTACAACCACTCTGGAAAGCAGTCTGGCGGCTCCTCAGAAAACTGGGCATGACACTTCCGGAGGATCCGGCTATACCACTCCTGGGCATATACCCAGAGACTTTACCTGCATGCAATAAGGACACATGCTCCACTATATTCATAGCAGCCTTATTTATAATAGCCAGAAGCTGGAAAGAACCCAGATGTCCCTCAACGGAGGAATGGATTCAGAAGATGTGGTATATTTACACAATGGAATACTACTCTGCAATTAAAAACAATGAATTCACGAAATTCCTAGGCAAATGGTCAGAACTTGAAAATATCATCCTTAGTGAGGTAACCCAATCACAAAAGATCACACATGGTATGAAGTCACTGATAAGGGGATATTGACCCAGAATCTCAGAATACCCTAGACACAATCAGCATATCAATAGATTTCTAAAAAGATGGAAGGAGAGACCCCTGGTCCTGGAAAGACTGGATGTAGGGGAACGCCAGGACAGAGTAATGAGAGGGGGTTGAACGGAGAAAAGAGAGAGGGAAGGGGGCTTATGGGACTTTCGGGGAGGGAGGAAACGGGAAAGGGGAAGTGATTTGGAATGTAAATTAAAAAAATAAAATAAAATTAAATTAAAAAAAAAAAAAAGAAAAAAAAAAAAAACCTTTCCTGGTTTCCCCCCTCCCTGAAAACCAACAACCCCTCCTCCCACCCCCTGCCTCCAAGTATATGCCCCTCCACCCAACCCACTCCCACCTCCCGCCCACTCGATTTCCCTTTGTTGGGGCATCTATTGAGCCTTCACCAGACCAAGGACCACTCCTCCCACTGATGCTCAACAAGGCATGCCTCTGCCACATTTTTGGCTGGAACCAAGTGTACTCCTTGGTTGATGGTTTAGTCCCTGGGAGTCCTGGGGCGTCTGGGTGGCCGACATCATTGTTCTTCCCATGGGACTGTAAACCCCTTCAGCTCCTCTGGACCACCCTCCAACTTCTCCATTGGGGACCCCACGCCCAGTCCAATGGTTGGCTACTAGCATCTGCCTCTATATGTGTAAGACTCTGACAGGGCCCCTCCAGAGACAATCATGACATACTCCTTTTGGTATGCACTTCTTGTCGTCCATAATAGTGTCGGGGTTTGGTGACTGTTTACAGGATGAATCCCTGGTAGGGCAGTCTCTGGGTGAACTTTCCTTCAGTCTCTGCTCCACACTTTGTCTCCTTTATTGCTCCTGTGAGTATTTTGTTCCTTTTCTCAGAGGAACCAAAGCACCCCCATTTCAGTCCTCCTCCTGCTTGAGCTTCCTGTGGTCTGTGAATTGTAACTTGTTTATTTTGAGCTTTTGGTCTAACATCCACTTATCAGTGAGTGTTTATCATGTGTATTTTTTTGTGATTGGGTTACCTCATCTGGGCATTTTCTTGACACAAATCTAAACAGTGTTAATAATCTATATTTTATATCTGAGAATAATTTGATGAAGAGCATGAATTTGAAGACTGTAAAGGAATTCAGGGAAACACTTTCTAATCCTAATGCCACAGAAAGAGAACATCAGTCATAATTAGGTTCTTAATACTATAGAAAATTTTTATTTGTTTTTATTATTCATTTTTATTACTTTGTATTAATTGTAAAATGTTAAGGTCTAGTTAGGACTTTTCTACCCATAAATATAATGTACTTTGATCATATTAACCCTTTCAGCTACTCTTTCTCACTTATCTCTCTCCCTCGCTTTTCCCTTTCCTCTGCTGGTAGTTCCTCCCCTTAAAAAAGTAAAGGAGGGTGGTAGTGGTGGTGGTGGTGGTGGTGGTGGTGGTGGTGGTGGTGATGGTTGGGGGTGGTGGTTTTTTTCTTTGCTTTGGTTTGGTTTCTCACATTTATTTAATAGGCAATTTGCATGTGAAGGTCAGTTCTGTCCTTCCATCACATGGGTCCTGGGAAGGGATCAAACTCATCAGACTCAGCAGCTAACACCTCTACCCACTGAACTATCTTTTTGGCCAGGAAGAAAAATGATTTGAGCATGACCGTTCTACTAGTGAACTAGATAGCCACTAGCAGAGTTTTTTAAAGTGTGTGTTACTGTACCATACCAAATAAACTGATGCATATGATGGTATAGAAAAAAAATAAAGACCTATATAGTTTTAATTTTAAAGAAATTTGCTTTGCATTTCCCTAATGACTAAGGATGATGAACATCTCTTTAGGTGCTTCTCAGCCATTAGATATTCTTCAGGTGAGAACTCTTTGTTTAGCTCTGTACCCCATTTTTTAATAGGGTTACTTGCCTCTCTGGAGTTTAACTTCTTGAGTTCTTTGTATATATTGGATATTAGCCCTCTGTCGGATATAAGGTTGGTAAAGATCATTTCCCAGTTAGTTGGTTGCCGCTTTGTCTTTTTGACAGTGTCTTTTGCCTTGCAAAAACTTTGTAATTTAATGAGGTCCCATTTGTCAATTCTTGATCTTAGAGCATAAGCTATTGGAGTTCTATTCAGGAAATTCTATCCTGTGCCCATATGTTTAAGGTTCTTCCCTAGTTTCCTTTCTATTAGTTTCAGTATGTCTGGTTTTATGTGGAGGTCCTTGATCCACTTGGAATTGAGCTTAGATTCCATCTCACACCAGTCAGAATGGCTAAGATCAAAAACACAGGAGACAGCAGTTGTTGGTGAGGATGTGGAGAAAGAGGAACACTCCTCCACTGCTGGTGGAATTGCAAGCTGGTACAACCACTCTGGAAAGCAATCTGGTGGTTCCTCAGAAAACTGGGCATGACACTCCCGGAGGATCTGGCTATACCACTCCTGGGCATATACCCAGAGGCTTTACCTGCATGCAATAAGGACACATGCTCCACTATGTTCATAGCAGCCTTATTTATAATAGCCAGAAGCTGGAAAGAACCCAGATGTCCCTCAACAGAGGAATGGATTCAGAAGATGTGGTATATCTACACAATGGAATACTACTCTGCAGTTAAAAACAATGAATTCACAAAATTCCTAGGCAAATGGTCAGAACTTGAAAATATCATCCTTAGTGAGGTAACCCAATCACAAAAGAACACACATGGTATGCAGTCACTGATAAGGGGATATTAACCCAGAATCTCGGAATACCCTAGACACAATTCGCATATCAATAGATGGAAGGAGAGACTGGTCCTGGAAAGACTGGATGTAGGGGAATGCCAGGACAGAGAAGGGAGAGGGGTGTTGAATGGGGAAAAGAGGGAGGGAAGGGGGCTTATGGGACTTTCGGGGGGGAGAAAACGGGAAAGGGGAAATGATTTTGAATGTAAATAAAAAAAACTTAGAAAATAAAATAAAATTTAAAAAAAAGAAAAAAAGAAATTTGCCAGCATCAAATATTAATTTTTCTTTAAATATAAATAGTGCTATTTTTAATGCTACAGGACCTTTAGGAAGTGGGGCTCCACTGGCAAGAGTATGTGTACTTCTCTGAATATTTGGCCCATTTCTTGTTTCAGCCTGTTTCCCTGCTTCCTCTTCCACATCAGTGAGCTACCCCACATACCCCCAGTCACTGATGGAGCCACTCCTGCCATCACACATTATGAAGCTATGAGCTAAAGTTTTCCCTCCATAATTTATTCTGTCAGGGGTTTTGTCATGGCAGTGAGGAAAGTAACCTACAGATTTAGGTCTAGTCTTCTATATCCACCACCCCTAAATTCTAGAAAGCTATCCATGTAGATTCAACAATAGGCTGTCATATTCACTGGCTCCTGTTTGGGCATAGTCAATGCAAAGTTGCAAAAAAAAGTTTAAGTAGAGGGAAGAAAGCAAAGTAAATTCATTCTCTAATTACAGGTTATTTCATATTTAAATAAATTATTATCTCTTGCCAGACAACTGGCATGGGACAGCAGTCTATCACTGTCCATCTGTGTCTCTCTCCCTGGCTGTGTGTTTTTATTGTCCTCATCCCCGACCCAGTAGGTCCTAAGCCTTCTTGCTGCTAGCCTCAGAGTTGTGTCTGTATGGTCTCCTTATATTTCCTTACATTCTAAGTTGTACAGTTTTATTGATTAATTGTTATTGGTTGTATATCTGATTTTTTAAGACATTTTTAAGTATCTTGGGCTACCCCCACCCAAGTTATCAGTTTAAACTACACTCTTCTCCTTGTCTAGCTTTAGAAGTACTGGGGACAAAAGTACGTGGCACCACTTCAAGCTTACAAGACACCCAAGTTTTTAGTCACACTACCTTCCTTTAATATTAAAACTAACCAAAACTTCCATTAAAGTAATTTAAACACATAAAATTATTAAAAATAATATATCTGACTAATGCCATTTTAGTCAATTTTTATGGAGTCTGATGAGCCTTAGAGATATATTAAAGGTAAAGTAGGCAGAAAAACACTTACCCAAGTTAGAGTCTTCAAAGATTTATTCAGATACGTAAGTAATGCCTGGTCTAGTTATCTCTAACCATAATCACAAACTAGTATTTTCATCCACTTATTTCACATTTATTAAATGTTATTGATGTACTTTTATGTCCAAAATTGTAAAAAAAAAAAAACTACAATATGTAGTCACATGAGTTTTACCCAAACATGTTTATAGGCTTAACAGAGTGATCAACCATAATAAATAAAATGGTCAGGCAAACAGTAATCTATAGTCTTTAAAGCATGAGGTACTGTGAGACATCCTACAACATGGGTAAAACAGATAACAGTCCAATTTCCTACATGATGAAGTCAACAATTAGACTCCCAACTCCACTCTGCTGGTCAGTCAGCTGGTGAGAACTGAACCCAGAGCCATGTGCTGTGCTCTGGGTCATGTCAGTTTAGTCAATTTTTATGGAGTCTGACAGACTCCATAAAAGCAGTCCAAAGGGAGCAAAAATGTGTGTTGAAATCAGTACATTCCATAAATTTCCTCCACAAACCATCAGAAGGCTCCCAAGGAAAGACATTTCAAGCTGGAAAGATGACAAGCAGCTCCTTGAAAGGTGACATTGAAGCTGAGTTTCCTAGTGTTTTTGATTGGGGACCACAGTGTCTGCTGTGCATGCTCTCACATGGGGGAGGAAGAGGGGCAGTGGAAAAGTTTCCTCAGAGCAGCCTTCATGTCCCGGTTCCTCAGGCTGTAGATGAAAGGGTTCAACATTGGGGTCACTGCCGTGTACATCACAGTTATCAATGCATGCTTCAGACTGTAACTGGTCAGGGGCCGGAAATACATGCCCATGACCGTCCCATAATACAAAGACACCACTGTCAGGTGAGAGCCACAGGTGGACAAGGCCTTGAGGAAGCCCTTGGTGGATGGAACCCGCAAGACTGTGGAAAAGACCCGGACATAGGAGATGATGATGCACAGCAATGGAACAGAGAAGACCCCCACCCCAAAGTACATCATCTTCACATTGAAGCGGATGTCAGAACAGGACAGCTGGAGCAAAGGTGTAATGTCACAGTAGAAATTGGCCACATCTTTATTGCCACAGAAGGACAATTTAGCTGTGAGTAGAGTGTGGGGCAGTGCATTGGTATTTCCAATCACCCAGGACCCAGCAACCAGCAGGACACAAAGTCGTGGACTCATAATTGTTGCATAATGAAGTGGGCGGCTGATGGCCACAGCTCTGTCATAGGCCATTGCAGCTAGAATATAACTATCTGTATTTGCCAAGCCTATCATGAAGTACATCTGTGCCATACATCCCCCAAAGGAGATGTCCTTGCTACCCATGAGATGGTTAGCCAACATCTTGGGAATAGTTACAGAGGAGAAGAAGATGTCAACAAAGGAGAGGTTGGCCAGGAAAAAGTACATGGGGTTATGAAGGCGAATGTCAGAGTGAATGGCTAGGATGATGAGCGTGTTCCCAATCACTGTGATGGGGTAAATGAACAGGAAGAGGATGAAAAAGAAATATTCCTGCTCCCGCTGCCTTGTAACTCCTAGGAGAGTGAAATCTGTGGTAGAAGACTCATTTTCTTCTCTCATGGTTCCTTCAACATGAAATCAGACATGAACCCAGAACAGTTAGTGCAATTATTATCTGTAGGTTACCAGTCCCCCCATCTAACAGTTGACTCCCTCTACACATGAGTCCATAAAAATTCAGTCACATAATTTGGAGAAATCCCTGTTGATCAATGGTAGAGATGGTCATTTATCTGTGAACACTAATCAAGTCTAAGAAATAAGGGCTCTGAAAACAGCAATGTTCATTTTCCCTACCAACACCACCATTTAATATTTCATTATTTCATAATTAAAGTTCATATTGCATGATCTAGATTCATAGTTTGACCTCAAAAAATCACAAACAGGGGACAATTACGATTATTTATTTGTTCAACTTATAGGACAAAGTCTCTGCTCCTAAGAGCCTAACAGTTTCAGGGAGGGACGAGAATCACACTTGTCTCACTAACCATCATATGGAAGACAGCCTTTTGGAATACTCTATTATTTGCTCCAATTCAAATGTCCTCTGGAAAAAACTAACCTAGAATCAGTCATTGTTTCTTTGACCAAATACATAGTGATCTCATAGTATATAGAGTATAGACAGTGAAATGGGAAGATTTTAAGTCATAAGGATCACTGAATTCAAGTCCTACTAACAAAAGTCCATTGAATGTTCCTCCCAGGTATCCCATTCATAAAGACATTTTCTGTCTCCTTCATGTTTCTCTTTGGTAGCCTTTCAATTACACACAACATTGTGCTTTCTCTATTGAAATTGGATTTCAAATAAAGATATTACCTGTTAGTGATGATTTCGTTCAGAGTGTGGCCATGGAGCGGGTGGCTCAAGACAATATTTCAAGGAAGCTAAGAAATAGAGATAGGATTCTTTGTTGAGAAGTATAAAGTGACTGGTTTGTGTACACAGCTGGAGAGGGGTCCGGGGCCCTGCATCATCTCAAGTGAAATGATCAGTGCAAGAAAGACTCAAGTGAAAGGAATCAGAAGGGCTAAGATGATCTTTGGCTAACATCATTTAATTATCTAGTGTTCTTCACCCAGGTTAATAATTTCATATAAACCTCATATAACTCATAACTCATGGTTGTTTCTAGCTTTGTTGAATTCCAGATAACCATTCAGTTATTCCACCTTCACATCTGCCTTCTAGACACTGGGTTAATTACGTCCTCTTCCACAAATATGCCACCTTCAGACAGCATTCCATTCTTCCACTGTCTTCTCCCAGAGCTGCTAAATGGTAGTGGAGAAATCACACAAACTTGGGATTAGAACTTTTGAGCCCAGATCCCAAGCAGAGCTATCACGCTCTTCATAAAGCTGTTTTATGCTGTTGCCTATTGAAATCCATCCACAACTCTGCTACTCCCATAGCTCATCGTGACATCCATATGAGCAATGGGCCCAAATCCTGGACTCATCATTGAGTATCTTGCTCTATAAAGTACCACTTCTTAATGTTTTTGGTGCCTCTATATCGTCCCCTTGCTCTATGGATACATGGAAAAGTGTATCCATGTATCAAGCATAATCTCATCATTTTCTTCTGTTTTCTGGGCTATCTCACTCCATCAACTTCTTTGCTGGCTCCATAGTGTTATAGCTTTATGTCCTACCTACTGACTAACAAGCACACTGTAGCCTCTTCAGTCCTTCAGTGAACCCTTCTCAGTCTTGTAACCCATGCCAGCAACCATTCCTTTTTTAACTGTGTTCTCCTTTTTTAAACCAGGCTTGTTTACAGAAGTAAACTCACTCACTCTAACCATTAACTCATAGATGAAGTCCAAGATTCTTATTGTGGAGAAATCCTCAAGGGCAGAAATTCATACCGTTGACAGTAACATCAGCCCAACGAGGCAAAGGGGTACAGACAATACTGAGGACTAAGAAGGAATCAGCATGGGAAAAGAAGTGTGTATTTGTCTTGCGGAGGGTTGTTAGCAAATGCAAGGGCTTTATTCAATAACCTGCTATTTATGCATATTATCACACTGAATGTAGTTCCCACTAAACATTTCTGAAAAGAGATGCTCAGCCCTTTATTTAACACACTTAGTGACTAATTAATGTGGCAACAAGTTGATGGAGAGTCTACTGCAAAAATTGCATGATTATAAAAATAAGTGTGGAGTTCAAGAACATAATGAACAGGTGCAACCCAAAAGGAGAAATGGTTGGTATAATCAACAAAGAAACAGAAAATACAAGAAATAAGAGGAGAGTGGTTTGTTGAGTGTAAGCACTAAGGCAGATGTTAGAGTGATATCAAGAGGGAGAAATGATTTTTGTACAAACCCAGGCAAGAAACAAAATGAACTTTATACTGTTGGGGAGAAGAGATGAAGATGCATCAACAAGAACATGCCTGAGTTCCCTGAAAGGTGTCAGTCTCACACACAGCTCACCACTAATATTTATACCCCTAGAGAGTGTTCTGGCTTTGAGGTGAGCTATGGTACTAAGGAAAATTTTTGCAAGGACAGGTGAGACCAATTGTTTTCCCTTGTCCCTTGTCATCTGGGTGCAAGAGACAAGGCAAAAAAAGAATATGCTTTAAATGTTTTTCAGATTTCTATAGTAATTCCACTCCTTAAGACTTTGACTCTGCAAAGGGTCCACTGCCAGGCCCCAAATAGTTGGAGCAGACACATCTTTGCAGTTCCTCTCTTAAGACCCTGCATTTCTGCATTTGCATGACTGTACTCCACATGCCTGTGACACACAGCAAACATGCCACACAATTCAGGGGTTAGAAATTGCCTAGACTGGAATAACAGAATCACAACTGCCCCCTTCCCAGCTCTGTGTTCATGGACAAAGTCTGAGGAACTATGGTCAGAGCACGAATTCGCCTTTTTTGTCTATTGGATCTTCAGAACTTAGGTCAGACTGTGATTTGTGTCCATCTAACCTCTCTGTGTGAGTGTTGGTGGTTCATTTCATCTAGTAAATGATTTGGAAAAAAGGGCATGATGATTCTACTTACCTTGTGGGGACTTTGTGAGAGTCTAGGAACAGCATGCTGACGATATGGCTGCTTCTGCCATGTGCCTAGATTGTGCTGTCATAAGTGCTCTCCCTCCAGTGTCCTCAGACCAACCTGGAAGTCAGCAGACATTGTCATGATGGTCCCATAGGTTTAAGTCCTATTCCATAAATGAAACTTTGCAAGCAGCTAGACTAGGGCCTGGGCCCAGGCATGCTCAGAGCAGCATCCCAGTGCTGTGTTTAGATGAACATGATAATGGGATGGTTTGAAGCAATGAGCTCCCCATTTCCAGACCATAAGCAGAAGCAACAAGAAGTGCTGATCTGTATTGAGCCGGAGAAGGAGGTATCTCCCAAACTGAAGTCCAAATAGGTCTTAGCATAAAGATTGGGAACTTGCCAACAGCTTATAAAGTCTCCTGAAACATCACTCTCCCAGATAGTCATTCAGGTTCAACACCTATTAATTGCTGAGATTGATGGAAAAGCCTCTGTCTATGGCCTTAGGGGACACAGTGGCTCCCAACAGTAATTTGCAGTTTCCTAGAGAGAGTGTCTCCAGGGTTCAAGCTTTGGACTGACCTATGCCATCCTCTCTGTTGGGATCTCCATACCTCTGCAGTTCAGACTCTATCAGGAACCACCACTTGGGAGTTGCAAGGACCCTAATATGACTGAGATTTTCTGCAAGCCTATACCTAAGTCTTTCTTCTGTTTAGTGGCTCAAAGAATAGCAATGCATATTTTCACTAGAATTTTGTCAGAGAAGCATTAGATTGCAAACTATGCTGTTTTTAATGTAGCATACTGAGAGCAGGTCTCCAGATTTTCTAAATTCTGAGAGATGGAATATGTCACCTTTATAACAACTCTAATGATGGATGTTGCCCTGTGATTTAATACCTCCTGTGGCAGAAAGCTCACTGCCTTCTACAGAAAGTTGTGGTAAATGCTGTGAGCCCAGGCTGGCTTATCAGTTGCTATCACTGATGCACATTTGTTGTACCTACCTTGGGCCAACATTTGCTTACTGATTTTGTATACCACTGAAATGAAAACAGTAATAAAAATAAATACATCCTCATGAAGTTAAAAATGATTGAATGAACTATATATAATTCTTAAAATAGTATGTATTTTTAAATTTTATTTATTCTTGACACAGTGCATGGCATATAACTAACAAGGTATAGTAACTCATTTTATTGCTTTTATTCTTTTCAGAGGTGAGGACTGAGCTGGAGGCCTTGTATTTGCTAGAGAAGTGTTCTAACACTGAGTCAAAGTTCCAACTCTCTTATTGTTCTATTATTTCTATATAAACCTGTATAGAATTTACTATGTATTCACTATTTTACTGGTAGTCATGTGACAAGCTCTACATCCTAAACTATATATATATATAACCAATATTGAAACATTTGAATCATATTTTTGGCAGATATATCAGAGATTGCACCATGTTTGTGGCTCTGCTACTAGCTGTTCTATATATAGATTTTGGTCCCAAGTCTGATCCATGGACTATCAGACACAGATATCGTGGTATCCTATGATTAGCATCTTTTTTCTTGATAAACACATTTAGGGGTGTTGAGATCCTTCTTGAAATCTCTTCTGTGTTTTATCTCCTGGGTGCCCATGAACAGAAAGGAATTATTTAGTGGCATAGAAGAAAACGATGTGATATGTATCAGTGTTTTCTATGGGCACTGAAAATGGATCTTATTGGCTCATGCAAAAGAATCTTGGCATTCTCTCCTCCCAAAATAGAAATAGTGATCTTGGGAGTTTTCCTCCAGATAAGGGAGATGACCTGTAATTGTCTCTAGGAAAATCCATCCTGGGTCTTTTCCTTGTGATTGAATACTTTTTAGAAACAACTTTTTGTGCAACATACCTTCAGAAAAAGAGTGGTAATGATACATGATGTACAATGGTGATTCCTAGGCTCTAGAATACAGCACTGAGATGGTCCTAGTCTTTCCTCAGTCACTCCACAGCTTCTTTGCTGTCTTGAGCATCATACTCACTGTTGGAGAGCAGTATGCTTTGAAGAAATGTCTTCAGTCAAGTGCTCATATGCTATGGTGATTCGCCTTAACACCCATTCCATTACCCTTCACTTCCTCTGGCCCACTGAAATGGGAGACACTGGCTGCATAAATGATTAGAGATTTTCTATGTTCACCCTTGCTCTTAAATAATGACACAGAAACCTGGTGCTTTTATTAAAAATCTTCTTCCACTATAACTGGCCAGGTACTGAGCTATTTTAACCTGACAGTGCTGGCCTGGCCTACTTTACCTGACATCTTGTCTTGCCCTGCCTCATTGGTGTCCTCCAGTGGTGACTCTCTCAGGGCCACCTGTTCATGGCAAATCCTCAAGGCAAATTGTCCCTTTCTCTGATCCCTACCAAAGAAGCTCTTAATGGGATTAGAAGTCCTGCCTTATTCTCTCCTACCCAGATATTGGATGATCAGCTTTTATTAACCAGTCAGAGGTGATGTAAAACAATTTTTACACAACATTGAGACAGAAGATGCCTGACAAAGACAGTGTCCAGATGCAATCAGATCTCTGGGCACAGGAATCAGCACCTGAATACACCAAGCACAAAGTCATGCCCCAAGACGGCTGCTTGGGAGGAAATCCCATACTCTAGACACAAAAAAGTGTCACAGGCTGTCTGTCTTCACTGGACAACAGAAGAAACATGTATAAGTGTAATTTCTCCTAGTGAGTTGTTAGCTCATTGTTGTTATTGGGGAGCAAGGGCTCCCCAAACCTCCTAGACCAGCATCTAGTACACATCACTCTACAACATGTTTTATGAATTTTTGGTCACTGTGTTATCACTAGGTTTAGTGATTTGGCAAGGAATACACATGAACTACCTTTTTTCTTTTGTAATACATCATATTGGAAAACACATGATTTCTCCAAGTGTAGACATGTAGTTTTTGATCATTTGGGAAGGGTGACATATACAGAAATGTGTATCAATAGATTTAACTTTTCTCTTCTCACTATAAGTAGCTTGAAAATTGCTGTGGTATTTCACCAGTATTGCTTTTTCAATTTTAAATTTTACTAGTTGAATTGTATCCTAAGAATGAGTATTCTTTCTTGCTTTGTCTTTCTATTTCTTCCCTTACCTTCCCCTCTCCTCATTCATTCATTCATCTATTCATCTACTCACTCATCTACATGTACCAGTATGATATACTTATTTTTATTCTATTCACTTAGTTATGATCCATTAGTATCACTCTTTTGTTGTTCTATCATCCAAGATTCAGCCAGTAAGAACTTTACAATGTGGCTTGTCTCTCGGTTTGTTCCCACCAATCTTGGAGACTTACTCTCTTACCTCTAACAGCACCAAGCTATTACCGGAGTGACCTTCTTCAAAAACTGAGGAAAAACCCACACCAAAAAGAGAATGTTAATGATTATTTATATATATTCATATATAATATAAAATGTATTGTGCTTATATAAACATTTAAACATATACATTATATATATACATATAAAATCTTAAGAAACCTACACAATGAAATGATTTTAACAGAAGTTCATTATTTACATTAAAGGGGGTTGTGTATAATGTCATAGGCCAAAGGAGATTTTATTTGGTTTAATAGGGTAGCTTTCTCTAGTTCAGTCCAAGAAACAGACAGTTAATGAATTTTCCTGGAAGAAGTCCAATGCTAGTGGACCATATTCTTCTCCTTTTCAATAAATTGCTCCTCAGGGAACATGTAGGACCTAGGACAATTGCTAAGCTCCAAGATCCCATAAGAGATAAGATCTCATATTGGTTCTACTGGGAAATAGATAGGTAAGTCCTCTGGTAGCCCAAGCCTGGAACACTAGAGTATTACTGGGGTTCTGATGTTGAGAAACAGTTCACTCTACAGTCCTGATACATGAGATGTATATGGCTTCAATAGCTACCAAAAGAAGCATCTGGCTGTGATTTTGTTAGACTCCACCTGAAAAAGAAACATCATCAGAGTCTCATGGAAATTTTCAGGCCATATCAATCAACATAGAGGACTAAAGAAGAGGCACCAGGTCATTGTGATGATGGCTGGGACAGACACAGGCAATGTGGTGAGCTCAAAACTGGGGTAGGACACCATCCTTAAAGTAAATAAGGTTTGCTTTCCAGCTCCAAAGAGCAAGGAGAGGAGAGCAGATATGATCGCTGGACAGTGAAAGGACAACCAAGTCCTGGCAACTGTAGTGCTTGGAAAGAGAGACAATGGACATCTCAAAGTCTTTCCAGACAAAAGCCAGTATTCTAAGGAAGTCAGTGCAGTCTACATTTTTAGTGAGGGGATGCAGAAAGCAGGCTGCTGGGAGAGCTGATAAATAAGAAGCCTTGAGGGCTGATGTGGCCAATGAAGGCTTTAAGAGCGAAGAACATAGAGTAAGACAGAGCCATCCCTATGGGCAGGAGGATAGGCAAGTGAAAGAAACCTTATCTTTCATATAGAGGAAATCCCATGTGCATCCTTTAAGGTGACTGTAAGTGCCATACTCTCATCCTAAAGCACACATTCAGAAAGGACAGTATTCTGGAGGGGGAAGGGTATATGCTTTGCCTGAGAAGTTTCTTCCTATGGGATAGATGCAGACAGAAAAGAAGTTTTAATTTATTGGTTCTTTGATCAGTACTTTCCTCATAAAGTTAGAGTGACTGGATTTTTGTTTCTTTCACTTTCATGTGCCCCAGTTTCTGAGGGCAGAATGGAGAAGCTGAGCTATGTATGTCCAGTGTTCATGCTTTCTAGGCTCAGGAGTCACATGCAGTACCTCACTTCATTCCTGACATTAGCTCAGACATTGCAGAATCACACTGGTGGAGAAAGGTTTGGCCTTTCATGTGGTGAGGAAGCTGGGTTTATCAATCAATGTTAAATCTAAGTCATTGTGGCAAATTATCATTGTGATAAAATACAGACAGTGAAATTTAATTTCAGGCTAGCTATCCAGTTCTGGAAAAGCTCTAGAGTCTTTGGGAACTAATAGGAATTTAATGAAGAAATGGAATAGAGGTTGCTGAAGAGACATCCCATATACAAGAAAGAATATCAATATCCAGACATGAAGTCTAGGTAAGGGTTAGCAGAAAGTCTTCCTAGCTAAGGAATTGAAAACTATTGCATTTGACTAACAGAGCAGACAGCAAAGATGGGACTATTGTGGAAAAGATAAAGAGCAGGTCCCTAGATCACATGGACTGAGCTATCTCTGAAAGACAAATTGAGAAGGTACAGAGCAGGGTCTGTTAGGCCACCAGTAAGAAAACGACCCTGTCACTACACCATAACTATCAGGAGGAAATGATCTGGGTCCAAACATGGGCTCTGAAAGGCTATTTTTCTGTCTAAAGTATACCACATCACAGTATGCCATTTGCAATCAAAAAGGGTAAAGATCACACCCAGGTTCTGCAGTTTTCTGGTGTGTGACTTTGAAGCCACTAACAGACCTTACCTTCCTCACTCAGCACAGGATTACAGAAAGGTCAACTAGTCACTCTAAGAAGATTTAAGATTTAGGAGTTTGAGAAACAGGATCCATAAAGGGAACCACTGGATTCAGGTCTGCTATTCTTCCTATTCTACTCAAACTTCAACTGGAGGTGTGGGCAGGAACACATAACTCAATATTGCCATACTGTTGCAGATCCTGCTTGAAGTTTAATTAAGACATGGGAGCATCTATATAGTTTAAAGCTGTTAGTGTTTTGCTAGCACACTCTGTAAGCTAGCTACTAACTTATCCTGATTTATGTGCCATTGTGTCTTTCACTACCTGCTTCCAGCTCCATCCATTCCACCTCCTCAAAGCTTCTTTGTGTCTACCTGCTTCTCCTGTGTCTCTGTGTCTTTGCCTGAGTCTCTGTCTGCTCGGAAGTCCTGCCCCCACACTTCCTTGCCCCAGCTCCAGCTGTCAGCTCTTTATTAGATAAAAAGCCATGTTCCAGTCTGAACCAATCAGCAGCAGGACAACAGCTGATCCATCTCTTATGAGTTGCCCTTTGGCATTGAGAGCTGTTTGTTTGACCTTCACCAGGGCACCTCACTTTTTAATATAATAATCTCATAGAATCATCTTTTGGGCAGATGAAGAACAAGCATTTACATATAAAACATTGGTGATTGGCCACAGAAATAACGATACCAAAATCTTGCCAGCACTTAGCTCTCTGACACACAGCAATACAGAGACATAGCTTCATATAATGTGAAGGAAAGTCATGCCAATAGCTCAGTTTTACAAAAAGTGTCTCCTTCCTCTGGATAGGGTGATTTTTTTGATCCTGAAATCTCAGATCTGGCAGAGCCAGGCTTTCAGTGTAGTATAATCCAAAGGAGAAACTGTTCTCCCAAGTCCCCAGCACCTGCTGTTCAGACACTTGGTTGCCCCTCTTGGCTATTTCTGCCCTTGTCTATTACTGCTGACAGTGAGTGCACATTCCATTGTACACAAATGAGTTGTAATATTCAAGTAGCGTTAGCATCCTAAGTTCCAGGGGCATGCTGTGTGTCTCTCAAACGCAGCATGTTACAAGTATATATTGTGTTTTCAGTCTGGACAAATACACAGTTATGAACAAGAAATAGGACTTTGTCAAGAAAATAGAAGGCAACTGCCTAACCATGACTGCCTAACCATGAACTAAACAAGAACAACAATAGACATGTTAATGTGTGTGTGTGTGAGAGAGAGAGAGAGAGAGAGAGAGAGAGAGAGAATTAATGAAAAAAGAGGCAATGGATCTGAAAAAGAACAATGAGAGGTATGTAGGAGAGTTTGGAGGAAAGGGAAATGATGTAATTATATTATAATCTCAAAAGATAAAATAAATAATTTTTAGAAGGCATTAGAAGAAAGAAAATAAAATAATCTTAGCATATAGAGAATGTCATGAATTATCAAGTGAGAAACTGGCTCGTTATTTGAAGTTAGGCTTAAGAAATAAGACTACTGATTTAATTGGAATTGTATTTTAATCGTATTTTGATTTGAGGGAGGTTAGAATTTTTATGAATTTTTTACTCTAGAATATGAGGTATTTATCCTTGGTGGTACCAGGTTTCCATGGATATAGGCAGAGCTGGTATACCCTGATGACTTCAGGCTGCTAGTAGTCCTGGGTCAGGACAGGCCTCCAGGGATGTAGGTAGAGCTGGTGGTCCCTGATAGTTGCAGGACTCTGTTTTTCCTAGGCCACAGCAAGACTCCAGAGATGTAGGTGGAGTTGTAGCCCTAGAAACGGAGTGCAGAAGGGGTAAGGAGGAACTCCCCACTGTTGGGTTTGTCTGGAGGGGGTGGCAGGCAAGGGATTGGAGTTCGGGTCTCTGTTGGCTACAGGTGTCTGGGATTGTGGTTAAAGGTGTGGAAACAGAAGATGGAGCACAAAGGTGTCAAGGCAGACCTCAACTGCTGGGCTTGCTGGGGACCCAGCAGGCAGAAGTTTGAGACTTGGGGAAGTCACTTGGTTGGCCCTGGCCACAGCAGGCCTCCAGAGATGCAGATGGAGCTGTGGCCAGGGAAATGGAGTATAGAGGGAACCTATCTCTGTAGTCTTATGCAGTATATGTTTGGTAAGTTACGTAGGAAATTGGAAGTGAAGTGCGTTCATTGGTATAATTGAAATATGATGATAATGTATATATTTATCTACATGTTTTATTATTCTTTTTAGCATTTTCTTTCTTTTCATTTTTCAAATGAGCTCTCATGGAGCCCAGGATGGACTCAAATTCACTATGTAGTGGAGGGTAGCCATTAACTGCTCATCTTTCTACCTCCATCTCCTTGAGCAAGAATCACAAGTGCTGCCCCTGCCCCCACCAGCTTTGCGGTTCTAGACAACAGAGGTTTTGATCTTCTGTTTTCCCATTTCACTGAAGCTTTGAAGAGTAGTCTAGACATCACAGGTCTTCACTAAGTAGTTGTCTTACCTAATAGAAACATGATTTCTAGAAGACTGGGAAACATGAACTGTTGTCTTCAGAATATTATCTTTGTGACACTGATGGATCAGAACAGGTGTTGCCCATGGATCCAAGAATGTTTTGCACAGGTATGATAGACTGAATCCAAATGATCTAAGATTTCAGTGTAGGTAGTTATGTCCATCTCTTGAGATTGAAAAGTTGTCTGGGGTTAACCATTATTACTGTGCTTGTTATTTGTCACTGAACCAGGGGAAGAGCTGGCATTCAGTAGCTATAACACACATGAAAGTGACTGAACAAATCTTCCTTGATCTTCAGAGCACAGCTAAGTAAAACTATAGTACAACTAGAGACACATTGGCTAGATAAAATGTAGAAAAGTGTACAAGAAGACTATTTCAATGGTCGTCATTTACATCTTGCAGAACTTTCTGGAAGAGTATCTTCAGCAGGCCTGTGCATATAAGTGTCCTATGCATACGCCAAATGGTTCCTACACAAACACTGTCATTGT
This sequence comes from Tokudaia tokunoshimensis, assembly GCA_036184795.1. NCBI lineage: Eukaryota > Metazoa > Chordata > Mammalia > Rodentia > Muridae > Tokudaia > Tokudaia tokunoshimensis. The sequence continues at coordinate 47,324,229 of BTHU01000010.1, read as the reverse complement.
CTCTAGAGATCAGAGAAAGGTTTGCTGAATACTCATCTAGAGTGAAAAGTCTCAGAAAGCTAACTCAAGACTTACGTGCTCATGGCAAGAGGGAACCAGACCAGCACCTTTGAGTTCCTCCTCTGGGGACTGTCAGAGCAGCCACAGCAGCAACACATCCTCTTCCTGATCTTCCTGTGGATGTACCTGGTCACTGTAGCTGGGAATCTGCTCATTGTGCTGGCCATTAGCACTGATGTACGACTCCACACCCCCATGTACTTCTTCCTTGCCAGCCTGTCCTGTGTTGACATCCTCTTCACCTCCACCACAGTACCCAAGGCCCTGGTGAACATCCATACCCAAAGCAGGACCATCTCCTATGCAGGATGCCTGGCCCAGCTCTATTTTTTCTTGACTTTTGGAGACATGGACATCTTCCTCCTGGCCACAATGGCCTATGACCGCTTTGTGGCTATTTGCCACCCTCTCCACTATAGGATGATCATGAGCTTCCAGCGCTGCTCACTCTTGGTGGCAGCCTGTTGGACCCTTACAAACCTTGTCGCCATGACACACACCTTCCTCATATTCCGGCTCTCCTTCTGCTCTAAGAAGCTCATTCCAGACTTCTTCTGTGACCTGGGACCCCTGATGAAGATCGCTTGCTCTGAAACCCGTATCAATGAGCTTGTGCTTCTCCTCTTGGGCGGTGCAGTCATCTTAATCCCCTTTTTGCTCATCCTTGTGTCTTATATCCGCATTGTGTCAACTATCCTCAGGGTTCCTTCTGCCCAGGGGAGGTGCAAGGCCTTTTCTACCTGTGGGTCCCACCTTTCTGTGGTGGCCCTATGCTTTGGAACAGTGATAAGGGCTTATCTATGTCCCTCATCCACTTCCTCTAACTCAGTGGTAGAGGACACAGCAGCTGCTGTCATGTACACAGTGGTGACTCCCCTGCTGAACCCCTTCATTTACAGCCTGAGGAACAAAGATATGAAGGGAGCACTGGTCAGAATTCTCAAGGGCAAAGTCTCCTTTTCCTGTGCCCAGGAACTTTTGCAGAGAAAGTGAAGATGTCCTCAGTCTGCTTCGCTGAGGATCTTTCAGAAATGTCTACCTCGAGTATCTCCATCTGAATCCCACATGTGCTATGTCACAGCCCATTCCCTGACTCCTCACCTCAAATTTCTTAGACTTGAGAAAAATGAAAACGTCTCTTTAGGCTTTGATTTGTTATGAATGGCTTCTTTGTGCATTTATTTTATAATCATGTGCCCCAGAATGATGGTTTAGTCAATGACAGATGGCATACAAGACAATTGTTTCTATGGGGACAATTATTCTGGAGCTGAAGACTCATTTTTTTTTGTTTGTTTGTTTTTTATTGTTGTTGTTTGTCCAAAAAAATGAAGATTTTGTAGAATATCATCCACAATGCATTTTGCTCATGTCCACCCTCCCCCATTCACTTTCTTCAATGATCCCCTACATTCCACTCTCAAATTCATGTCCTCTCCATCTATTGTACACACATTTATACGTGTATATATCTCCTACTGATTCTAACATTCCCCACATACACAAGGAGTTTTGATTGAATACTGGGATGTTGGCAACCTATTACAGTTGCTTTCCATAAAGAAAATTGATTCTCCCTCATTAGCAGCAATTGATTGCATGTAGCTCCTAAACTGTGGGTGGAACCTGGTATGGTCTTGTGCAGACAACTATAGATGTTGAAGGTTCATGAATATAACATCCCTGTCATGTCTAGGAAGACATTGTTTTGCAGCATTCCTCCAGGTTCTCTGGCCTTTACACTCTTTCCATCCTTTCTTCCACACTGATTCTTACCCTCCTGTGACCTTGTGTTTTATTGTCATTAAAAACACATTGCTCCCTTATTTGTGGTGACACTGTATAAACAAACCCACTGCAGAGCCTGTGTGTGAAAGTATAGCACATGTAGTTATGCACAACACAGAGCACTGATGGTGGTGATAAAAGACTAGGTAACTATATATTTATTCACTATACCATTTGTCATTATTTTAGAGGAAACTTCTTCCACTTGCAAAAAGGTTGTGTTAAACAATGTTCTTTGTTCTGCTAAGAGCAGATTCGTATCTTGTGTTTACAAAGCTCCTGACTACATCCAGAGGATATCAAGTGGATGACCTGAACCATTTAAGTTTATGTCTGTGCACTCTATGAAGTCCTTGCAATGATGGTACTGTCTGATGATAGTTTTCAGAATCTGTCCTAAGTTTTGAGATATGTGTGACCATGTTTTTGGTATCTTTTCTCATGGAGAACTGTATCTTTCAGGATTCATAATTCTAAAAGTCTATGTAGCACTTTAGAACAGAGGAGAGTGAAATTTTTATATAATTTAATTTATTATTATTATATTTATCATATATAATAATAATATAAATTATATAATATAGGGTAACTAGATCAAACTAATTAATTTAAAATATTTAAAACTTAAAAATAAAAATAAAAGTTTAAAAAATGTTTAAAACCTTGATTAATGATGTCATGTAAAATGGGCTAATGATGAAAATATTGACAAGTAAAGTCAATATCAGATGGCAAAGGCTTTTCAACTTGAATGGAATAAGTATATTTTTCCTCTGAAAACAGGAAATTATAATTATTGTATAAACGTTATAAACTAAACATATTTGTACATGTTGAAACTTTCAACAGTACAGAAATCATGGATACCTTTCCTTTTTTTTTTTTTTTTTTTTTTTTTTGGTTTTTCAAGACAGGGTTTCTCTGTAAACCTTGGCTGTCCTGGAACTCACTCTGTAGACCTGGCTGGCCTCGAACTCAGAAATCTGCCTACCTCTACCTCCTGAGTGCTGGGATTAAAGGCGTGCGCCACCACTGCCTGGCAATACCTTTTTAAGTAAAAAGATTCATGAATACTTTACAATGAGAAGATAATTTTAGTTAATTATTATGGAAAGTGTACTATTTCTAACTTTATTCCATATTTTCCTTTTTATATTATACATATATTTTTATTTACTGTTGAGCTGTTGGCAGTTGATAAATACTAAAGGAGAGAGAGTCAATTTTCTCAAGGGATATGGCCCCTTAAAGGTTGCACATTAGCCAGAAGATGGCCCTCTGCATATTTACATACTGGTACCATTAATGGTCTTAGTTGGGTCTTCATTTTGTCAAACCTCGGCCGACTGTACATGTCATGGTATATATTTGCTTTGGGAACATGAACCTCTGAGTCTTCCCTTGGAACTACAATCAGCACCAGAGGTTGGCACAGATATTGATGGATCACATAGTTTTGTTTCCTTGAGCTGAGCAGCACTCTGGGCCCCTGACAGGAGTGGAGATGTTAGTGGTGGTGTCATGATCCAGGCAGTACCTTCAGAAAGGTAGCAGTCAAGAGAGCCCAGGGGGGGTGCACCAGGTTGGTGTTCAATACAATTCTTGCCTCTGTCACTCAGATCCAATTGTAGCTCCTTTTGTAGCCAACTTCTACCCTAAAACATGGGGCTTGAATTTGTTTCTGGTGTTAAAGTTTATTCAGTCTTTCTCCTTCCCAAATAGAGATAAAAATAAATTCCATAATTCAGAGTTCCCTTGAAGACTTTGTCAAGTTGTGAACTGTAGGTACAAATACAATCAAATAGGAAAATATCCCCACTATTGTAGGTTGTTCCAAGGGTGTAACTCAAGATCATCACTCCCATTCCCTACTATTCTCTCAAGATTACCTCACTGAGGCTTACACTGCAGCATGGCACTAGAATGACTTGGATCTTTATCCATTCAAGGGCCAAGTGCTTGGTAATTTTTAAGTTTTTGTTTTATAATGATTGAAGTAATTAACAATTATTTTTGCTCATGGGAACACTAAGATGTATTCAAATAAATGTCTGTGGATTTGAGTCATTGCATAGAAGCAAGGATAAGCCTTCACAGTAATCAGTATCAAATACTATAGTTAGAAGAGTGATGTGTATCCTTTCTCGTTGTCTACTGAAAAGGACACAAAGAATGGCTAAAAATAAAGAATGACTAAAAAAATGTCTACTTTAATAGACTTTTTTTTATTTTTTATATTTTTATTTACATTCAAAATCATTTTTAATAGACTTATTAAAAGGAGTTTCTATACCATATTTGAAATATTTTGATGAAAATAGTATAGTCTGGTAAATGTTTTATGTAGAATGTGATGAATTTTAATGTATAAAATTGAATATCTAGTGTAAACATTTAAAGTTATTCAAAGCAGCTCTCTGCTCCTTCTGCTCCAGAAACAGTTTATCTTCTAGTGCAGGGCCAGCCTCATCCCTTAGACATGAAGATAAAGATCAGAATAAACAGATTTGGCCATATTGGGCACCTGGTTACCAGGACTGCCTGCTTGTTTGGCAAAGTCATCTGGCAAAGTACATATTGTTGCCATCAATGACTCCTTCATTAATCTCAACTACATAGTCTACATGTTCCAGTATGATACCTATGGCAAGTTCAATGGCCCAATCAAGGCTGAGAATGGGAAGGTCATCAACTGGAAGGCTATCACTGTCTTCCAGGAGTGAGAGTCTGCCAACATCAAATGAATGATGCTGGTGCTGAGTATGTTATAGAGTCTACTAATGTCTTCAACACCATGGAAAAGACCCACCTGAAGGGTGGAGCCAAAAGCATCATCATTTCTGTCCCTTCTGCCAAGGCCTCCATGTTTGTGATGGTTGTAAACCATGAGAAGTATGAAAACTCACTGAAGATTGTCAGCAAAGCTTCCTGCACCACCAACTGCTTAGTACCCTTGCCCAAGGTCATCCATGACAACTATGCCATCATGGAAGAACTCATGACCACAGTCCATGCCATTATTGCCACTCAGAAGACTGTGAATGGCCACTTTAAAAACCTGTGGTGTGTTGGCTATGTGGCTTCCCAGAACATCATCCCTGAAGCCATTGGTATTTGCCAAGGTTGTGGACAAGGCCATCCCAGAGCTGATCAGGAAGCTCACTGACATGACCTTGTGTGTTCCTTCCCACAATTTGTCAGTCATGGATCTGAAATGCTACCTGAAACAGGAATCTGAGGGCCCACTAAATGGCAACCTGGACCACACTGAGGACCAAGTTGCCTCCTATAACTTTAACAGTGACTCCCACTCATTCACCTTTGATGCTGGGCTATCATTGCTCTCAATGACAACTTTGTAAAGCTCATTTCCTGGTATGACAATGAATATGGCTACAGCAACAAGGTGGTGGACTTCATGGCCTACATGACCTTCAAGAAGTAAGAAGCCACGGACCACCCACTCCAGAAGGATACTAGAGCAAGAAAGAGGCCTTCGGTTGCTGAGGAGTCTCTATCCCAGCTCAAGCTCCAATCTTGAGCATCTCCCTCATGGAACCTTCATGAACATCAAGCAGTACTTCTGCTACATATGTGTCAGGGGCTCTTTGGTTGGTAGTTCAGTCTCTGAGAGTCCAAGTTAGTTGACTTTTTAGTTTCCCTATGAAGTCCCTATCCCCTTCAGGGCCCACAATCCTTCCTACTCTTACATAAGAATTCCCAAGAGCTTGGGTGTCTGCACCAGTCTGAGTCAGCTGCTAGGAGGAGCCTCTCAGAGGACAGCCATGCTAGATATCTGTCTGCAAGCATAACACATCAAAAAGATCATCAACCATGATCAAGTAGGCTTCATACCAAAAGTGCAAGAATGGTTCAACATGCAAAAATTTATTGATGTAATCCACCATATAAACAAACTGAAATAGAAAAAAACATGATCCTCTAATTAGATGCTGCAAAGGCCTTTGACAAGATTTAACTACCCTTCATATTAAAGTCTTTGAGAGATCACAAATACCTGGAACATACCTAAACATAATAAATGGAATATACAGCAAACCAATAACCAACATCAAATTAAATGAAGAGAAACTTAAAGCAATTCCACTAAAATCAGGACAAGTCAAAACCATATCTATTAAATATCTTACTTGAAGTTTTAACTAGAGCAAAAAGACAACTAAAAGAGATCAAGAGAATACAAATTGGATAGGAAGAAGTCAAAGCATTACTATTTACAGATGATATGATAAAATACATAAGTGACCCCAAAAATTCTACCAAGAAACTCCTACAGGTGAGAAACACCTTCAGCAAAGTGGCTAGATACAAAATTAATCAGAAAAAAATCAAGAGCCCTCCTATATACAAATGATAAGTAGGCTGGGAAAGAAATTAGGGAAAAATAACACCCTTCACAATAGCCACAAATAATATAAACTATATTGGTGTAATTCTAACCAGGCAAATGAAAGATTTCTATGACAAGAACTTCAAGTCTTTGAAGAAAAGAATTGAAGAAGATATCAGAAAAAAGGAAAGACTGCCCATGCTCATGATTCAGTAGAATTAACATAGTAAAACTGGCCATCTTACCAAGAGTAATCTACAGATTAAACACAAGTCCTATCAAAATTCCATTACAATTCTTTTCAGATCTTGAAAGAATAATACTCAACATATGGGGAAAAAGCAAAAAAAAAAAAGAATAGTTAAAACAATCCTGTACAATAAAAGAACTTCTACAGGTATCACCATCTCTGATTTCAAGCTATACTACAAAGGAGTAGTGATAAAAACTACATGTTATTGGCATAAGAACAGATAGGTGGATCAATAGAATCAAATTGAAGACCCAGAAGTAAACCCACATACCTATGGGTTTTCAACAAAGAAGCCAAAACTATGCAATGGAAAAAAGAAAGCATCTTCAACAAATTATGCTGGACTAACTGGATGTCTAAGAATGCAAATATATCCAAATCAACACTTAATTGATGGGGCCTCATGAAACTAAAATGCTTCTGTAAGGCAAAAATACCATCAAAAGGACAAAACAGCAGCCAACACCAACCCTACATCCGAGAGAGGGTTAATATCCAAAATATATAAAGAACTCAAGAAACTGGACATCAACAAACCAAATAACCCAATATAAAAAATGGGGTAGAGATCTAAACAGAATTCTCAACAGAGGAATCTATAATGACCAAGAAACACTAAAACATTCAACATCCTTAGTCATCAGGGAAATGAAAATCAAAACGACTCTGGGATTCCATCTTACATCCATCAAAATATCCAAAATCAAAAACTCAAGCAACAGCACATGCTGGCAAGGATGTGGAGCAAGGAGAATACTTTAGCATTTCTAGTGGGACTGCAAACTTATACAACCACTTTGGAAATTAATTTGGCAGTTTCTCAGAAAGTTGTGACTAGTTCTAACTCAAGACCTGCTATACTATTCCTGGACATATACCCAAAAGATGCTCCACCATACCACAAGGACCCTTGCTCAACTATGTTCATAGCAGCTTTATTCTGTTTCTTTAGCAAGATTCATCTGATGGGCTCTCAACTTGGTATTTAGTTTTGATGCTTGCTGTGTAAGTTTCCTCCAAGATAGAAGCATTCCATCCAGCAAGGAAACTCCTTAAGAAAGACAAACAATGATAAGATCAGTGGAGCAGCTGGGACAGCAGTCTTCCCTTCCAGCCGCCATTTGCAGCAGGGAACCAGGCAGCTCCATAGCCTTCTGTGCTTAGCCCACCAGAAGAGAATGATCTCCCAGCAGCGATTTCACTTCTGAGCGCAGAGGTGAGATCTCCACCTTCTCTCTGGAGGGGTACAGCTAGGAGCACACTGGGCAAAAGATCAGTGGAGGAGCCTGGACAGGAGTCTTCCCTTCCAGCTGCCATTTGCAGCAGGGAGCCAGACAGCTCCACAGCCTTCTGTGCACAGACCCTGCCAGAAGAGAGTTGGTCTCCCAGGAGTACAGACTCAGGTTTACAGGCCCATAGGAGGGGCAAGCTCCAACCAGAGACAACAAGACCAACTAACACCAGAGATAACCAGATGGCGAAAGGCAAGTGCAAGAACCCTACCAACAGAAACCAAAGCTACTTGGCAACTCAGAGTTCAGTTCTCCCACCACAGCAAGTCCTGGATACCCCAACACACTGGAAAAGCAAGAGTTGGATTTAAAGTCTCTTCTCATAATGCTGTTAGAGGACATCAAGAAGGACATAAATAACTCCCTTAAAGAAATACAGAAGAACATGGATCAAAGGATAAAGACCCTTAAAGAGGAAACACAAAAATCCTTGAAAGAAATACAGGAGAACACAAACAAACAAGTGAAGGAACTGAACAAAACCATTCAGGATCTAAAAATGGAAGTACAAACAATAAAGAAATCACAAAGTGAGACATCTCTGGAGATAGAAAATCTTGGAAAGAATTCAGGAGTCATAGATACAAGCATCAACAACAGAATAGAAGAGATAGAAGAAACAAGAGATAGAAGAAAGAATCTCAGGGGCTGAAGATACCATAGAAAACATTGACTGAACAGTTAAAGAAAATGCAAAATGCAAAAAGCTCCTGAGTCAAAACATCCAGGAAATCCAGGACACAATGAGAAGACCAAACCTAAGGATTATAGGTCTAGAAGAGAGTGAAGATTTCCAACTTAAAGGGCCAGTAAATATCTTTGAAAAAATTATAGAAGAAAACTTCCCTAACCTAAAAAAAGAGATGTCCATGAACATACAAGAAGCCTACAGAACTCCAAACAGACTAGACCAGTCCAGAAAGTCTTCCTGGCACATAATAATCAAAACACCAAATGCACTAAACAAAGAAAGAATATTAAAAGCAGTAAGAGAAAAAGGTCAAGTAACCTATAAAGGCAGGCAGATCAGAATTATACCAGACTTCTCACCTGAGATGATGAAAGCCAGAAGATCCTAGGCAGATCTCATACAGACCCTAAAAGAACACAAATGACAGCCCAAACTACTATACCCAACAAAACTCTCAATTACCGTAGATGGAGAAAACATGATATTCCATGATAAAACCAAATTTACAAAGTATCTTTCCACAAATCCAGCCCTACAAAGGATAATAGATGGAAAAACGCCAACATGAGGAGGGAAACTACACCCTAGAAAAAGCGAGAAAGTAATCTTTTTCCAAGAAACTCAAAAGAAAGTAACCACACAAACATAAAAAGAACATCAAAAATAACAGGAAGCATCACTATTCTTTAATATCTTATAACGTCAATAGACTCAATTCCCCAACAAAAAAAACATAGTCTAGCAGAGATGTTTTTCGTGTGGATCTTCGATTTTATCAGAAAATGTTTGTGACTCCTCTTTCAATTCAGTAATGTTTTTTGTGTCTACCATTTTGACTGTATTATTTTCCATGATAATCTTAAATTTAACATTTTTTCTGTGTATTTCTTCTATTTTGTCGGAGGTGTTTTTCATGTAGATCTTCGGTTTTGTGGGGGGGTGGTGTTTGTAGTTCCACTTTCAATCAATTTAGGAATGTTTTTGTGCCTACCATTTTGTCGGTATAATTGTCCATGATAATCTTCAATTTTATCATTTTTCTGTATTTTTCTTCAATTTTGTCAGAAGTATTTTCCATGTGGATCTTCAGTTTTATCAGACATTGTCTATAATTTTACTTTCAATCAACTTAGGAACATTTTTATACCTTCCATTTTATCTGTATAATTTTCCATGTAATAGTCAGTTTTAACATGTTTTTCTATATACTTCTTGAATTTTTTCAGGAATATTTTCCTTGTAGATCTTCAATTTTATCAGAAAATGTTTATAATTCCACTTTCAAAAAACTTAGGAATATTTTTATGCCTACCATTTTATCTGTATAATTTTTCCATGAAATACTCAACCTTAACGCGTTTTTTTATATATTTCTTCAATTTTATCAGAGATATTTTCCATGTAAATCTTCAATTTTATCAGAAAATGTTCATAATTTCACTTTCAATCAACTTAGAAATATTTTTATACCTACCATTTTATCTGTATAATTTTCCATGATAATCTTCAATTTTAATGTTTTTCCATATATTTTTTCAATTTTATCAGAAATATTTTCCATGTAAATCTTCAATTTTATCAGAAAATGTTTATAATTCCACTTTCAATCAACTTAGGAATATTTTTATGCCTACCATTTTATCTGTATAATTTTTCCATGAAATAGTCAATCTTAACATGTTTTTCTATATATTTCTTCAATTTTATCAGAGATATTTTCCATGTATATTTACACAATGGAATACTACTCAGCAATTAAAAACAATGAATTCATGAAATTCTTAGGCAAATGGGGAACAGGGGGAGGGAAGAGGGCTTTTGGGACTTTCGGGGAGGGGGGAACTGGGAAAGGGGAAATCTTTGGAATGTAAATAAAGAATATAGAAAATAAAAATAATAATTAAAAAAAAGAAAGGCAAACAACATAAAATAGTTTCAGGAGTTCCTGAAACTGACCATATTCACTAGGCCCCTCAGTGCCAGAGTAAGCAATAAAAACTGCAAAGAAGACACTCTCACAAGGGAAGCCAAGCTCCAAAGAAGACTCTGAGGCAGGCCAGCTGCCTAGGTGAAGCAGAAACCATCCAAGCCCAGTAGAGGTTTAGACCAACTGAGTCACCTGGAAAGGACAGTCTCCAACCTGTTGATCTACTTCCAGGCTGTACAGTGTACTTCAGGTTCTCACGTTTTGTGAGTGGTCATCCATGCTGGGGTGGCCTCTAGTGATACAGCTCTCTGTGAGTCATTTCTGCTCCTGTAAGTAATCCCTCACCCATATTCCTGTAAGCAACCCCAGTTATTCATTGGTTCGCTAAGTTGGACTTTAGCGGTACCTGTACTTTGATCTGTTATGGGTTCTCTCTCTGGGATCAGTAGATATAGGGTAAGTGTATGTGTGTGCTGCATCTCTCCAGGAAATGGTTTATCACACAATACTTATTCCCTGGATTTATTCATTCATTTTAATCTGTGTAAATTCGATCATTTAATTTTCATTTATTGAAGGAAAAATAATAAAAATGTAAATAATCTAACTTCTATACAAAATAATGAAAGGTTGAAAGGGGAACAGAAAATACAAAGGCCATCTGAAGAACATACCCTAGGAAAGTTTTGCTAAGAGTATTTAAGGGTCGTTGTTCTTGTGAAGCTTTCCTGACATTTGGGTGGGGGACTATGTCCTGGTTTTGCTTTATTTTTGTCAGGGGCCTCTTTAGCTTCAAAGACTCCATCTTGTATATAGTCTCTACTTTGTACTAAGCTAAATTCTAAGAACCAACTGAGTTCCCAGAAATGGCTTCTGGTATTAAATATTTTTTAAAAAAAATCCTGGTGTGGTGTTCCTTCCCACTTTAGACCATTTATGTTCTCAAATGAAACACACACACAGCCTTTATATTTTAATATGCCTTAAGTAGCACAGTAGCTGGGCAACTACCTACCCTTCATGCTGTTAGAATCTACCTCCTACTGACAACTCTGAGTTACTACTTACTAATTTCAATGTTCCAACTTGGCTGCTCTTAACTCCAGTTACTCAGCCCTCTAGGCCATGTTCTCTTGACCCAGAATCCAGGGCACTCCCCTTGCATCTCTACCCCATGGATGCTCTTGTCTCTTTCCAGGGCATGGTGGCCTCCTCCTCCCTGCTCCTTCCTCATGGTCTCTAGCCTAGGAAGCCTAACCCCTGCCTATGCCTCTTCTCCCCCAGCTATTAGCTGCGGGCACCTTTATTTACCAATCAGAAATAACTAGGAACAGGGTCCCTAAGTATCTTACCTGCAGACTCTCTTGTGCAAAGTTTTGGGAGACCCAAATTTAACATTAGAATACAAGCAACATTAAACCAAACCCACCACAGGGTTCTGGCCCCAGATGTCCCATGTGAACTTAGAACACAGCACCCCACCCTATGTCTTGTTAGTTAGCACCCAGTCAGGACTGAAACCCAGCAGCTCCTATATAGACCCTTACTGGCTGACTTCAATCCAGGCCAAATTATCCAGAAAGCCATCTGAGGTATTTGATGGGTAGTGACTCACTTAAGATGCCAGGTGTAGAAAAACTTCTGTAGATGTAGACATATAACATGCATGTACCAAACTGGTTGCCACTAACCTTGCCCCTAACCCACTTAATTTGTGGTATTTTGCTTTAAAAGTTTCTCTGATCGCTTCTCAACCTTTTGATTAAGATCAAATGTAAAAGGTTTCTCTGTCTTGCCCACTGCTGACATGGTTTAGATTCTCAACACAGCTATCTCCCTAATATATCGGTTTCTGAATAAAGACAGTTTTGCTGGCTCAAACTTGGTTTTCATAGAAGATTATTTCCCAAATTCTCAGATCATAACATCTCCTGAAACACACCCCATTCCCAGTTTGAAATACCCCAGTGACTTCTCATTGTAATTGGGACCAAAACCATGGTTTAAATCCTTGTTTATCAAAATGGAAAATGAGCTCACAGGTTGGTGTGCAGACTTCTCTGGTATTAATCAGGATCTTAAATGCAGGGGAGGCAGAGATGAATGAGAAGCCCTCACAGACAGGCTGAGTATTCAATCTTTATACAAAACTGAGAGCAGGTCATGGGCACCCTTTAACATGGACTGTAGAGCAGGGCAAAAGGCACTTAGTAACAAATAGGAATTGTACTGAAGCAAGCCTCAAGTTTGGTTTCACAGTAAAATTATATAGCAGCTTCAATAGAGGCCTGTTATTTAAACTTTGCCAGGAGACATGGCAGGTGAGACCCCGGCTTTAGCGTTTTTTTTCAGAGGTCCCCCAACACTGCTGTCTCAGGATTCCCTGAATGGCTCTTTAAGCCACCACTTCTTTTTTGCTATCTCCTTATCTTTAAGGTAGGACTGAAGAGATAAGTGACATCATTTAAAAGAGGATACCCTGAAAACATTAGCTATCTTACAAAGCAGTAGTGGTCAGTATTTGCGGCTCTAATTCCTGGTGGTTGGTTGGACTGGAGTACCATTTCCATTCTTGGCATTCACCAAGAAGTCTGAAGGGTTTTATGGTGCTCAGGGTGTTTGTGAGGTGGTTCAAATGTCCAGTCAGGATTGAGGATCTCTGGTATATTTGTAATCTGGGAGCTGTGATTGTGGCCAGGCTTCTTCTCGTTTTCCTCCTTGCAGAATATGAAGACCACCATCCTTTCCAAGACATCTAGAGCTTTTATAGAGGTCTTTCCACCTTGGCTCACAGTGAATCCAGTGAATACCTGTCCTGAAGTTTCAAAAAGGTAGTTTGCATTTCACTGGACCCTTTATGTAAAAGGCCATCTCCAGTGAAAGCCTACTTTAGCAACCAGCACTCTATGACCTGTGAAAGGCTATCTTAGCAGTCAGCCCTCCAATGAAGGCTCTACTGTGTGTGCTTGCAGTGTAGACAGCATCTGGGCAGGAATTTGGATGCAATGATATCATCAGCCTTAAAACTCTAATGACACAGGATTTAGGAGGAGGTAGAATCAAACTTATTCAGCTCCCCTTAACATTGATGAAGGTAGTTAAGCAATTTTAAAATTGACAACTGATGACCAGCAAAGTTCTTTACAGATGTTTAATTGGAGAACGGCTAATTGCTCGTGTTTCCACTGAGTTAATTTTTTTCTTTCTTGTTTCACTTTCTTTCGTCCTTTCAGATTCAGTTGAGCATTGTGTCAAGACCCCAGATTTCCCACCTTCTTGTTCATACGGTTTTTGATGACCCCAATGGAAAGAGAAGACATAGTGTAAGCAAGGCAGGACCTAGAAGACATTCTGAATAGACTGAAACTTGAGCTAGACTCCTGTGGATTTGCATGACTTAAGGGAAGTAGAGGGTAAGTTCCAGATACAGGGTTATCACAGAGACTTCTTTATGTTCCTAAGACCGTTTGATCTATTGATATATACACCACAACATACTCTGAAAACTGCCTCAAGACAAAGTCTATATCTGGAAAAATGCTCATTACAGATGAGTGCAGAAAAGCAACAAGATGGATCCTGAGGCACTGCTGAACATTCAGCTTACATGATGCCAGGGGGATTCTGAAATGACTTTTGACTCGCCTGAGATGCCTTCAGCGTCTCACAGAGTCACATGAGCCCCACCAGGAGCCCTCCTGTGAAGCTCCTCTAAGCAGTGACAGCTCTCCCTTGGAACTCCCAATAGTGAAAGTCCTTTCTTACTCTCGATGATGAAAAGTTCGATGAGGGAAGCTGAGTGTCTGATGCAGAGGAGGTAGACTGGGCAGTGAACAATCCTTAGCTAATCCATTCATACTCTTAAACACCACAGAGAATAGACTTCATAAGAAAGAAGAGGCCAAAAGAAAGGGGTCCAGAAAAGGAGACAGGGCCCCTAAGTAACTGTCCTGGCTCTTCTATTAAGTGAATTTGCCCTTCCAGGAGCATTGTTACACCATATATGATACTATGTTTGAGGTGATGGTGGCAAAAGTCGTTTCTCTGTTTTATAAGAACCAAGGAAGGATTGACAAGCATACTCATGTGGGATGGACATTAAACCAGTAAGGCTTCACAAAAGAGGATGAGGAGCTGCTCAGACTCTGCTATTCAACCAGAGAGCAAGAAAGGGGCTGCTGACTGGTGTGAAGAAAAACCAGGAGGGTATCTCCTTTGTCACAACAGTGTCATTCCCTGGAGACTCAGAAGTTGAGCCTCCTGTAAAAACACAGAAAGATTAGGAGAAACCTGTAAAAGGAAAAATCTCAGCCCTTAACAGTTACAATCTCTCTGATGTTGAGGTTTTCTCATGCCCCAGCCTAATGCAGAAGGAGTGAGGGCAGATGCAAGTCCCACTGAACAATAGGGTCACTGCAGCCCAGAGCATGTGACTATGTCTTTACTGGTCTCCTTGGAAGCAAGAGATATAGTAGGGAAAAAGAATGGGGCTTCCCAAGGAGATGTTTTCTTTCCCAGATATTAGGCCCTTTGAGCAGAGAGGAGCCCACTTTCAGACTTAACTTGAACCTGAGAACAAGAATAAGCCCTAGGAGGGAGGAGGAGGAGGAGAGGGAAGGCTTCTTCAGACTCAGCTCTCTAATGAGTCCACAGGAATGTAGTAGTTCCTCCCAGGAGCCTTGTCAGAGCATACCACTGGGAGGTGGCTTGGAATCTGAAAATGGTTCTGGAAGTTGTGGGTTGTGGTCACTGGAAAGCAATGTGCTGATGATTTAGGGAGAGATAAAATCAATACAATAAAGACAGAAGATTTGTGTTTCCTATTCTGTGTGGTCCAGCAGAAACCAGTTCTGACAACCCCAAAGCCATTTTTTTCTTTCTTTCTTTCTTTTTTATTTTATTTTCTAAGTTTTTTTTATTTACATTCAAAATCATTTCCCCTTTCCCGTTTTCTCCCTCACCGAAAGTCCCATAAGCCCCCTTCCCTCCCTCTTTTCCCCATTCAACCCCCTCTCGCTTCTCTGTCCTGGCATTCCCCTACATCCAGTCTTTCCAGGACCAGGGGTCTCTCCTTCCATCTTCTTGGAAATCTATTGATATGCGAATTGTGTCTAGGGTATTTCCGAGATTCTGGGTTAATATCCCCTTATCAGTGACTGCATACCATGTGTGTTCTTTTGTGATTGGGTTACCTCACTAAGGATGATATTTTCAAGTTCTGACCATTTGCCTAGGAATTTCGTGAATTCATTGTTTTTAATTGCAGAGTAGTATTCCATTATGTAAATATACCACATCTTCTGAATCCATTCCTCCGTTGAGGGACATCTGGGTTCTTTCCAGCTTCTGGCTATTATAAATAAGGCTGCTATGAACATAGTGGAGCATGTGTCCTTACTGCATACAGGTAAAGCCTCTGGGTATATGCCCAGGAGTGGTATAGCCGGATCCTCCAGGAGTGTCATGCCCAGTTTTCTGAGGAACCGCCAGACCGCTTTCCAGAGTGGTTGTACCAGTTTGCAATTCCACCAGCAGTGGAGGAGTGTTCCTCTTTCTCCACATCCTCGCCAACAACTGCTGTCTCTTGTGTTTTTGATCTTAGCCATCCTGACTGGTGTGAGATGGAATTTCAGGGTTGTTTTGATTTGCATTTCCCTAATGACTAAGGATGATGAACATCTCTTTAGGTGCTTCTCAGCCATTAGATATTCTTCAGGTGAGAACTCTTTGTGTAGCTCTGTAGCCCATTTTGTAGCCCCCAAAGCCATTCTTGTAGAAGACAAGGAAATGTGCTGAGGGAAGTCATTGTAAGTGAGGGTTGGAAGGATATGGCAGCAAGTCAAGGGATGCCAGGAGCCAACAGAACTCCAGACTTGAAATAATTTCTCCCATTGAACCTCCAGGAAGAACATCCCTGTTAATGCCTTTATGCCATCCCAGGTCAGCTTCCTCCTGGGGTAGACAGGCCCCTTGTGTACCTAGCTAGACTGGAGGAGGGAAGCTTAGCTTGGTGTGGGTGAGTGCAGGGCAGGATCTTGGTTGACAATGAGTACTCAGGCAATGAACACATCCAGTAACAGCTTTGGAGAACTGGTTTTTTTATTGGGGTGGAGGAAGTATTTATGCCCCTGGGGTGTGGGTAGAGGCCATGATCTCTGGAGCAAGGGTTGTATAGCTGTGTGCTGGTTGGGGCAAGAGTGTTAGGAGAGGGGCTGTAGGGTAGAAAGGGAAACCTTACATAAAACGAGGATTAAAGCCTGAAAACTGTCAGAATAATAACTTCTTTCTGGGGTTGGTCCAGAGGAAGTCAGTTTTATGATACCAGATTGAAAGGGCATAGGAATCCAACTTCTGCCTTTTTCACATTTGAGGCATCCAGTGTTGAAGCTCCCTCAGTAACCCTGGGCCATTATGGTCCCACACACTTGCACTAATTTATTGGTCTTATTTCAGTCTTTTGGAATCTAGAAAGATGAAATAATAGATCTCTGTGGTTTTAAGGTATTCAGTGTATAGAGATGTGTTTCAGTAGCAGTAGAAAATTGACTTACTATTTAGGCATCTTGCCTGGACTTGATTCCTCTAGTTCCTGGAGGAATGAGAGAACAATCTCTGACCAAGGATTAAAGCTAAATATGATGACAGAGAGATTTTCCTGATGCAGAAAAACTTTCCCAACTTAAGAACTGGATCTCCTTGCAAAGATTCTTGAAGCTGGTTCTAATAAACCACTGAGACTGGTGTGGAAGCTCAGGCTGGATGAAGGTTGACACACTGGAGGAGTACTCAGGAAGAAGCCAGAAGGGTCAGAGAGCAGAGATATTACATGGGACCAGCAGGACCATTGCTTAAGTTTCTTGGGAAGCTCTAAGGGACATTTCTGTAATGAGGAAATGGGCTAAAAGCTGAAGGGAACAGAATCTTCCAGAAGCTCAGCATTAGTGGTCTTGTAGTTTTAGTTTGCTTTCCTCTGAAGGTGTTGCATATCTATCCCGTAGTTTATATCCTTCTTTGTAAAATATCTGTTGGCCCCTTTGGCCTACCTGAACCTCATCTTTGGGCTTCCTGTTAGAATTGTAAGAGGAACAAAATTTCCACCTGGCATCACTGAGTTGTGAAATTCCTACAGGATTTGTTTGTTTTCCTAGTATATGTTATCAGGCAAATGTCTCTGATGAAAAGTCTCTCTGGGATGACAGCTCTCATCTTACAGTTTGCTGTCTTTTATGGGTGACCAAGTTTATATTTTATTGTGATGAGACAGTTGTATTCAATTGAAATAAAAGTTAGAATACATGAAAAAATATGAATTAAATACATTAGAAACTTGGCTTGAAGGAAAACCAGGAACTACTAAAAGATACCACTGATGGATATAATGTTAATACAATCTTTAAATGGAAAAGTCCTTTTATTATGAGATTGTCACAAAACATAGACTATAAATGTCATGGAAACGGAAAACTTCATTTGGGCAGTGAAATCTAGGGTTCTAAAAGCTAAATACAAATGGGAAATTGAGGATTATGCAGGGGGGTTTACAGGACAAATGCACCATCTTGAAACATGAAGAGGGTCTCCCAATCATTGCAAAGTTTATGCAATATATATAAGTATTAAAGCCTGCTAGCCAATGAATATGTAAAATATTTACTTTCCAGACAAATTTCATTTAATTAATAATGAAGGAAGTAAAATTAAGAAGGTGAACAAACTAACCAAGGGGGCAACCACCACATCCAAAAAAAAAAATCTGATGTCAGGTCCAAAGAGAACCCCAATTCCCCAAAAAAGCAGTGGATAACCCCAAAATGACAGTCTTGGTTCAGCTCCAATTAAACAATAGAAAGAAAAAAGCATACCTCAGGTGTCTGTGAAATGTGTTTCTTGCCTGCCAGACAGGGCCAGTTCCCTTTCACATCAAAACCCATGCAAGTCTCTAAACACGCTATTCTCTAAAAACCTGTCCCTTTTCACTTCCTCCTCTACCCTATACTCCAAAGCTGTACCAGTTCTCAGGCTTCCCAGGCTGCTCCAGTTCACAGGCTGCCCTCCCTTCAGCTACTTGTCCTCCTTATAACCCTTATGATTTTTCCATGAACCACTTCTCTAGCCCTGGCCATGTTCCATCTGCTTCTTTTTCTCTCTTTGCTAGACTCCCTCCAGATGCCTCTGACTGTTATCTCTCTCTTACCTACAATAAAAACCTTCCCCTAAACATGGAGCAGTCTGTTTGGTGGTTTCTTTACTGTGTCCTGACTTATACCAGCATAGACAATTTGCTGAAAGGAAAAGAAAATAGCTATATACATATACATATACATATACATATACATATACATATACATATACATATACATATACATATACATATACATATATCTGTCTACCTACCTACCTGTCTACCCATCCATCTATCCATTTATTGATAACAAACCACATTTATAAAGATTTCAAATTAGAAAACAATGTAATGTTGTATTTAATTGTTAAAGACAAAAGATACATTTATAATACCCAGTAACATCAAAGATGTGCAGTAACAAAAATACTCTCATACTGCTAATCAAGATGTAGAATGCACATGGCTTTTGGCTTTTTGTTTTCTTTTGGCAAAAACAAAGAATACTTACCAAAATTTATATTTGTGTTTCTATATCCTTTAGCACACATGCAAATATACCCACACTTATACATGACTTGTAGGAATTTAACTAGAGGAGGTAATTGCATATGCACAGATACACATATAAATATTAATCTCAGAATTGCTAACAATTATAAAGGAAGTGAAGTAGATCACAGTTGATATATAAAGTGGAGTATTTTATAGATAGATTTTAAAATGGATAAGATGGACTTGTATGTTGGTTTGAGAACTGTATAATGTAAAAGAAGAAAATTATTGCAAACCTACATGGTGCTTTGAATGTGTGTGTGAGTGGGTATGTGTAGCACATTGTTGTGGTTCTAGTGTAGAAAGGCAGTAGTGACATTCTGCACCATTTGAGGTTTTACAACACAATGTATTTCATGGCTAATACAAATTTAAATTGTGAAGAGATGTCTAGTTTGGAATAAAAATAAACAGGACATAGATTTCAAAGGAAAAGGAGGCTTCCAATTTGTTAAAGAAATTCCATGATCTTTGTGGATAAACAGAGAGGTGAGCTCAATGTCCAAAGAGATTCTTTGTGATAGTGATGCCAGTTGCTCTGGTTCACTCTATTGACAGTGTCATGACAAGTCACTGGGCAAGTCATCCCATGAAACATGGCATAAATTGCCAGATGGAGGAAAGGCCTGTGGCTCAAAGCTCTTGGAAGTAAACAAGTTGTGTTTTGTTGAAGTGTTAAATGCTGGTGGTGAGAAAAGATGGTGGAAGAAGTGGCCATTCCCTGTACTAATAGAATGAGAATCGTTCTAGATATTTAGACTAACAGACCTAGACATTAGTAGAGAGAAACCTTGACAATTGCTTTGTTGCTCCTGCCAAGCAGAGGTCAAGAAAGGTAACAAAGAGTTTTCTTCAGGTCAAGAACATTGTAAGCAGCAGAGGATATGACATGAGAACTCATGAAGCTTTCCCAGACCCTTGTAGAAAACTCATTGTTTATATCCTGAAGTTTGACTCATGGGTTAAAAAGAGATTAAGAAAAGTACATCTTTCCTCTGTCTTTGGACAGTCTTAGTAGGCAGGAATCAAAAGGCAGGAATGTGACCCAGGTGTTAGTGATAAGCTTTGCTGGACACATACCCAGGACATCCCCTAACCCTGCTGTATTTCCTCATCTGGCAGACCTTCTCCCTAACTTATAGATGCCTCTCTGGCTAGAGAAATGGTAGAAGCATCTTTGTGCTCTCTAGCACAATCAGAAAAACTTGAGATACTCTTTTCTTAGGGCAAAGGATGGACTACAATAATGGCTTCAGAGCTACCAGAAACCAGATATTACTGGGCCAAACAGAATATAAAACCCAAATCATCTATCTCTGACATATAAATTTTATTCCTCTGAAATCTTTTAACAGCCTCTTGGCATTTTACCTATTTTTTCATTCTTTCTCATCTACTATTCTATCCCTATAGCCCATGCCAGCCTCTCTAAAGCTTCTTTTATTTCTTCTCATTCCCTTGATCCTCAATTCCAATCTCTCCTTATGTCTACATGGTTTATCTGCATTTCTAACAAATCCTCTACTGCTACTTTCTTTTCTGTCCTCTTTCCATCTCTATCTGATCCCACACCTCCAGTATTCCCACCCACATCATATATCATGGAGAAGTTAATTCATAGATTCAGATTAGATGAGAGTATTAGATGGATTGGAGACAGTAGCACTTTCAAAAGCAGTGATTAGTTCTATAAATACATGAAAGGAGGATGATTAGTTCTAAAAATGTGTGAGGAGGAAGATGCACCTAAGTGATGACTTGATAGATGGCTGGGAAACAGAAAAGAGGATTGAGAACATTCTATACTAGAGCCACAATCTCCCTGAGAAGATGAACCATCATAGTATGATGTGCATTCATGCATAGATTTGTAACTTGGAGGTTTAGAGGTCAAGAGAGAGAGATTACAGAGGAAATAATATTGAGTAGTGAGAGTGGTTAAAATGCTTAAATGTTTATATTGCAAATATCTTTTAAAATTTAGAAATGTGAGAAGGATAATTGAGGGAAGTTGTTTTCCATCATAATATTTCTTACATGTGAATGGAGTTTTGACATGTACAGTCAGGGCTACACACAGATACATGTTCTCTAGAATTACTAGGGAATACGAAACCTCATAGCAAGCTTCCTTCACATATCCTCTGAATCTTATAAGAGTTTTTTAAAAGGAATGAGCTATTTCCCCTTAAGGGTTAAGTTGCATACACAGACCAACTCTATCTGAACTTGAGGAATAAAGAAGACTCCCAAGAGGCACAGTTTCTGAGACAGTCTGGGAACTCCAACTAAAAGGAAGATATAGTAACTAAAGGTCATCAAAAAGCAGACCTGGGATAGCCCATGTATACCAAAGTATAACCTCTGTGGGGAACAATAATTATCATCCCTTAAATTAAGTCCTGAAATGGAAAGCGTTCTGAACAAACTGTTCTACTGTTTGACACTAAAGGACATCCTATGCTCAGTTTAGTTTTAAAGGAGATGGGTGAAGAGGAGCCTTGAGGCCTCTTCAAGCTGTTGATCGTCTCCCTGTGAGGACCCTCCAGAGGGCAGCCTGCACATCAGGGTTCCTGAGACTATAGATGAGTGGGTTCAGCATAGGGTTGATGACAGTGTTGAAAATCCCAATAGCTTTGTCCTTATCTGAAAGTTTGGTGGAACCGAGTCTCATGTAGTTAAAGATGCCTGTCCCATAGAATATGGCAACCACAGTGAGGTGAGAGCTGCATGTGGAGAAAGCTTTCTTCCTGCCTTCAGCAGAGCGGATTCGCAGAACTGCAGCTGCCACATGGATGTAAGAGGTGAAAATGAGTGCCATGGGGGATCCTGCCATTATGAAACCCACTCCAAAGAGCAGTAGCTCATTGAGCTGGGTACTGGAGCAGGACAGCTGGAAGAGCTGAGGCAGGTCACAGTAGAAGTGATTGATCACATTGGGGCCACAGAAATGAAGTGTGGATAAGGCCACAGTGTGGGTTAGTGCATTGCTGAAGGCACAAGCCCAGGATGAGGCCACCAAGATCCTCTGGACTGTGTGATTCATTCGGGTGCTATAGGTGAGGGGCCGACAGATGGCCAGGAAGCGGTCATAAGCCATGGCTGTCAACAGGAAGCAGTCAACTCCAACCAGCAGATGGAAGAAGAAGAGCTGTGTGAGGCAGTCTCCATATGGAATTGTATGTTTACGGACTAAAAGACGAATCAACATGGAGGGAATAGTAACACTGATGCACCCCACATCCATCACTGACAGATTCCCCAGGAAGAAGTACATGGGGGTGTGCAGTTTGGGTTCCACCAAGATAGCTGCCAGGATGCTTAGGTTACCCCCAACTGTAGTCATATAAGCCAAGAGGAAGAGTATGAAGACAACTGGCCATAGCTCTGGTGTTTCCACCAATCCCACCAGAATGAATTCAGTAACAGAGGTTCCATTGATTCTAGACTTTGGCTGCATGAATTCCTATAAAGAAGCATGCAAGGAGGAAAACAATCAGAACTCTCAGTGAGATGGGGAAATTTAAATCAATAGCTACTGTAAAGTGTACAGTTAAAATACTTAAAATGGAAACTTAGATCACTCCATCTATTCCCTTTTCTCCTTCCAAATGATGTAATTATACAATAATTTCAAAAAATAAGAGAAATAATTTAAAAATTATACCATGTGTTATTGTTGTTGAAGTATACCCTTAAAGAAACTAGGGATGCTTGAGGGTCAATGTGTTTGTAAGGTGTATCAGATCAATTATCTAATACACACACAAGTCATAGGCCAATTCCATATTTCATGCTAAAGAAAAAACATCCAGTGTTTGACTACTATGGCATAGTAAGATTTTCTAGAGGACAACATCCTTGGAGGATGAGAAGAGAGTAGGGTGTTACCCTTATATTTAATTTTCTAATAACTTTTGTAGCATTAACAGCATTAATCTTCAGAAATAAAAAAAAAGTTTCTATGTTGGAAAAATGGCTTATCCAGAAGAAAAAATGCTGTCAAGATAATAAGAGCTAAGATTTAAGAAGTCCTTATTTACTTATATGTCACCTGTGTACATAGACAGGAAACAATGAAAAATACATTCACTATTGTGTTTTCCTAAAGAAGTGAAACTCTCATGGTATAATATCATGAGAATGAGAGAGAGAGAGAGAGAGAGAGAGAGAGAGAGAGAGAGAGAGAGAGAGGTTTTAACAAAGGTAGCATTTATTCCCTTGCTTGTTTCAGTTTTCCACACTATCTACAGTTGACACAATTTTTAAATGCTATTTAGGGCCAGCATCTGAAGATGGACATGTAAACCTACTGAGTCCCACAGCACAATGAACTAATTTTGCAAAGGAGAAACAGTGTTCTCTTTCTCTGCAGTAGCCAATGTCTTTGATGTGGAAAGCTTTCTTGGGGCATTCTCTGAAAACACTCAAGCTGGGAAACTTGCTCTGGGCTAGCTGATACCCTAAGGACTTCACATGTAGGCACTACTCTACTCTAAGGACTTCACATGCAGTAGATAATAAGTCTTTCAGCATCAGCATGGAATTACTATTTTAATCCTTGCTTCATATCAAGAAAAACATGAGCATGCATCAAGCAAGAGGCACAGGCAGGCTTCACCCTCCAGAGCCCCTGCTCTTAACTACTAACACTGCAGCTAACCTCAGGATCTCAAGGGCTCCAGGTCTTGCCTTTCTTAACTTCTCCCTGAAGCTCTCTGAACCACTCTATGACTCAGTGTCCACCCATAATCCTTGTGGCTGTGCTTCTGTGGACTCCAATATCTTGTCTTGCAGGCAAGTAGTTCAAGTTCAAATGAGCTCCCTAGTGGGTCACTGCCACAGCAGCCTTTCATCTTAATTTCCTGTATCCTCACATTTGCTTCTGTTAGTTTCTCTGCATAGAATGTCCTTGTAGTTTCTTCTGGCCACATCTCACAACCTGGTACAAATTATGCTACTTCCAGAGCACTACCCTGACTGATTCCTGCCCATTCCATAGTGACACTAATGTTTTCAATATTCCTTATGCATTTTGATTATATTTTACATGGCATTTACCTTATAGAAATCATTTAGCTATTGACATAATCACTCTAGTATAATTCAAGAGCAAAATCCACATCTGATTTCTCTTTGGGACCTATGCTTATGGATAGGTCTGTGTCTGTGCATCACTTTACAAATAAATAAAGGACTACATTTTTGTTAACAAAAAAAGCATTGCTGGCTAACAAGAATTATGAAAAGATAATTTTATATGGCCACTATGAATTAGGAAGAGCTAGACTTTGGAAGGGCTTTGAATGAAGGATGGTTCCTGTTGAGTGAGAAATACAGGTTTCTGTGCAGTTGAGATGACTCCAGGTGAAGCATGAACCCACTATTAAACCTCTAGCAAGTCATATGCTCACAAATACCTTTCCAATCATTTTTACAGTCAGACAAAAGCAAACAAAACCCAGCCATATCATGACACAGAAATAGTAGCTGCTGCCTTTATCTCAATCAATAAGAGACTAAGCATGGATAGTCACCCAGCAACACAATGCAGGATGTCTGTGGTTGTTGGGACCTTGAGAGGACCATCAGTGATGAAGATCATTACTGACACTGATCCTGTTCTTACACTCACTTGCCATCCCCAGCTATCTTTTTTTTCTTTCTTTTCCTTTCTTTCTTTCTTTTTTTCTTTTTTTTTTTTTTTTTTTTTTTTTGCTATTGAAACAATGATCAACAAAACTGTCAAGTCAGCAAGGTCAACTCTCTGAGAAACAGCATAAGTCCCTTTCTGGCGACTTAAGGGCAAAGGAAGAACCATGAAAACTTACCTGGTGATAGCACAGGGACCAGTGTGGTTTAGTGGGAAAGGATGTGAAACACACAAAGAAACACACAAATTCATTCAGCTTCGATGAAAGCAAAAAGGGGCTCTCTATATATATTATATAAGAGAGAGAAACAAAATAGACTTCTGAGATATCTCTGTTCTGGGGATTTTCCATAATAATGTCAGTCTCTTGGGACCTCAAAATTAATCCCAAGAAACGAGAGGAGGGTTGGGAACAGACAAGGTCAGGTCAAAACACAAGCCCTAATAAACACCACCCTAGTGAGGCAGAGGAGCTTCACATCATAGTGGGGATTCAGAATTTTTCCTATGTCTTGGTTCTCACCCTCAAATTATCTACAGGCACATAGAGGAGAAAGAACACAAGCTCAGTTTAACAGAGACATAAAGGGTTGTCTGCTGTCCCCAAGTCACTTGGGGAGTTATAGGTGGAGCCACAACTAAACAGGGTCTTGCAGCAGAGACTATAGCTCCTTTACATGCCTGCTCTAAACAGAATTTGAGGACTGAGCCAGGCTGGTTTCTAAGCTTTCAGATGAGGAAAGAAACTTTTTGGGGTCTGAGAATAAAGAGGAAACCCAAGAAAGGAGACTAATCAGAAGAGGCTCATTGCAACCATAGGAAATCCTCAAGGATAAAATGTGTTCCCACTTAGAGCTTTGTTAGTGAGGGCCAGAGGGACTGTGTCTTGAGATTCGTATAATGATCCTAGGAGAGCCATAGAAGCACTTTGCTGGGAAAAGCAAGAAGTTGAGGGGGCAAAGTTGCTCCCTGTTGTGGGTTTCATTGCAGACCCTTTGAGGCCAGGAGCCTTAGCAATAGAGGAGATGAAAGAAGGAACTGGAGCAGCTGTGCAATACAACCTTCCTACTCTACTCTGTCAGACAACTGATAATCTGCCCAAACTCCAGATTTACTGCATGCTCTGTGGGGTGGAGAGACACATCCTCCATTTCTTAGCAACTGCTAAGAAATCCTTTTTTGGGCCTCCACTTTATCTGTGAAATGCACATGATTTCCTTTCTTAGATTTTTTTTTATGAGAATTAAATTCAACAAGGCCCACAGAGTTCCTTGTAGGGGATGACCAATACTTTTAGTAACTCAGTAACAATAAATAACATTTATCACATTTTACTATATTCAAGAATGTTACATCAGGTTGATTGAATTCTAATCTGCCCTTCCAATGATTCTGTAATGTACCTATATTTCTCCCATTGTACAGATTAATAAATTGAGTTTCAATGTGATTCAGCAATTTTCTTATAGCCACACAGGAATATGAGGACTAGAGTTTAAAATATGCATTTGTACCATTCTAAGGAACATAGTCACAACATCTCTGCTATAGGTTCCCTCTCCATATCCTCCTATGAGACTCATTGACCCCACAGCGAGTACTTTTAGATGCATCCTTGTGTACAGTACTAGCTTTTCTGTTTACCTTACTTAACATTTTTTGAGAATTTAATTCATTAGTACTATATTTACATCATTCCCACTGCAACTTCTTGCTCCTTAAACCCACCTTGTGCCTTCCCATTCCTTCTCAAATCCTTGACCTCTTCTTTATTGTTATATGTATATATAAATACAACCTACTGAGTCCATTCAGTGTTACTTATATATGTGAATGTTTACAGCTGACCACTTGAGATTAGATAACCAATTAGGGGGCTCATCCCTGGGGAAAACTGATTTTTCTCCCTCTCTGAGCAGCCATTAAACTTCTGTAGCTACTTATCTGGTTTGGGGCCTGGTGAAATTTCCTTTAGTTATGTTGGTATGTCTCCTGGTGTTCTCATTGCATAGGTCTTATTTAGGCAACCACATTGTTAATATTTCATTGATGTAACTCCCTGTTATCTGTAGAAGACATTTCTGGCATTTGGACCAGATGTGGATTTCTGTGATGGTCTCTGTATATTGCAACGAGAAACTTATTTGTGGTTATAAGGATAAGAATTTAGAATGCTATTAGGAATTCTCCTGGTTTAGGAATCAGACAATAGTAGGTTCTTTCTTCTAGCGAACATGACTTCACCAGTTATAAGGATTTGGCTAGGTTCAGAGTACTAGGTATGAATCTCCTCTTATGAATTGGGTCTTTTTTTTATTTTATTTTATTTTCTAAGTTTTTTTTATTTACATTCCAAATCATTTCCCCTTTCCCATTTCTTCCCTCCCCGAAAGTCCCATACTAATTGGGTCTTAAGTACAATTATAGAGTTGTTGGTTATCTCCAAGATACAAGTGCCGCTATTACACACTTGAGCATATCTTGCCATACTGATCATTGTTCGGTTTGGGTTTCATAGGCTTTATATTTGGGTGGGACTATTGACTGCCTGCCACTCTTTACAGCTTGCACAGCACTTTTGAATACTATTAGTAGTTGGATAATATTTGTAGTTATTTTTGATGTCTATTGATGCCTATGTAGGATGAAAAATGTTCCAGAGATTCACCAAAGGCATCCTAATCCCAGTAATAGCAATCTGTGATCCATGCTAACAGCCTGATTTTTAATGCTAAATCATACTTTCAGCTCCTACTTTTGAAATAACTCTCTCACCATTCTTTATATCTACCACCTACTCTCATCACAAGGAAGTATAAGCTTCTTCTAGAGAAGCTGATTTCTACATATTGACTCTTGGCCCTGACTTTGTTACTTTTCTGTCACCATGAAAAAATAATGAAACCAAGGTAAGTTATTTTTAAAAGTATTTAATTGAAAAAATATGGAGAGAGAGGGCAGCCTTGTCTAGTCCTTGATTTTAGTGGGATTGCTTCAAGTTTCTCTCCATTTAGATTGATGTTGGCTACCGGTTTGCTGTAAATTGCTTTTACTATGTTTAGATATGGGCCTCGAATTCCTGATCTTTCCAAAACCTTTAACATGAAAGAATGATGAATTTTGTCAAATGCTTTCTCAGCATCTAATTTAATGACCATGTGGTTACCCAGAGGCTTCTCCTGCATGCAATAAGGACACATGCTCCACTATGTTCATAGCAGCATTATTTATAATAGCCAGAAGCTGGAAAGAACCCAGATGTCCCTCAACGGAGGAATGGATTCAGAAGATGTGGTTTATTTACACAATGGAATACTACTCTGCAATTAAAAACAATGAATTCACGAAATTCCTAGGCAAATGGTCAGAACTGGAAAATATCATTCTTAGTGAGGTAACCCAATCACAAAAGAACACACATGGTATGCAGTCACTGATAAGGGGATATTAACCCAGAACCTTGGAATACCCAAGACACAACTCACATATCAATAGATTTCCAAGAAGATGGAAGGAGAGACCCCTGGTCCTGGAAAGAGTGGATGTAGGGGAATACCAGGACAGAGAAGTGAGAGGGGGTTGAATGGGGAACAGAGGGAGGGAAGGGGGCTTATGGGACTTTCAGGGAGGGAGGAAATGGGAAAGGGGAAATCATTTGGAATGTAAATAAAAAAACTTAGAAAATAATTTTAAAAAAGCAAAAGAAAAAAAAGTATTTAATTGAGGCCTTACAGTTACAAAGGGTTAGAGTCCATGACCATCAAGGCCTGAGCATGGCAGCATGTAGGTATTCATGGTGCTAGAGCTGAGACCTTACATTTGATCCACAAGCATGAGGCAGGGAGTTAACCAGGAATAGTTTGGGCTTTTGAAACTTCAAAGCCTGCCCCTAATGACATAACTCCTCCAGCAACGTTACACCATCTAATCTTTCCCAAACAGTTCTACCAACGATGAACTGAGCATTCCAACATATGAGCCTATGGAAGCTATTTCTCATTCAAACCACAACAGTCTACAAAGCTCTTCCTTAAGGATTTATTATATGAATACAAAGGGTTTTCGTTGTTCAGCAATTTTTTTCCTAAATATAAAACCAAAAACACTATTGTGAAAATTGTCAATGATAGCAGAAACTAAAACATCAATAAAGTTAATTGTGAAACTAAATACACTTTCCTAAATAAACCTTGAGTAAAACGGGGGAAACTACTGCAACATTGTTATAGGAATGTCATAATACAATGACAAGCCAGTGCTGAGCTAGATTTTCAACTGTGGTTTGTCTTTTACTGGTCATTGGATCTCGTTATGCTTTGAATGTGAAAGACTCCCTACAGAATTATATGCTTGAGCACTTGGTCCCTACCTATGGAGCTATTTTGGGAGTCTTGGAATCTTTGGAGTAGGAAGCATGGGGCCCTTGGAGGGTTGCAGACTAATCCTACTTCTGGCCTAAGCTTTCTTCTAGCTGTCAAAAATGGTATCACAACCATGCATCAGAGTCCACAACCTTAGATGGAGCTATCCCAGTTTCCATGTCTTTCCTATTATTTCTGCCCTGGGTCTGCTTCTGCTCTCAGAAAATCCAAGCATCACTGTGTAGAAGATCGGACTTGAAGGAATGAAACTTAGCTGGGAGGGTGGGTTAGGCATGATTTTGGTAGGTGTGGATGTGGAAGAAACAGCCTTCTCTAGAGACAGCTTTCAGTGAAACAACTCTCCTTATTGGGGAGTACAAGGGCAATATCATCCTTGGGGAGGGGTAAGTGTTAGGAGCTGACATAGGATAAGCTAATAACAAGCAGGTAATCTTCCTGAGATGATCCTTCTTGGATTAAAAATCCACAACAGATTTGCTCTGATAGGCAAGAACCAGGAGAAATTCATTTTAGGAAAGATTCCTGCTATTAACATCCTTTTTTTTCCTGTTATTATTAAACATGTACGGCAATAACTAGGTATTAGCCTAAACTTTTGAGCAGATCTTTGCAGAACAATGAAGATATACTATCTTGCAGGGATGCTATTTAGACAAATGGATGACTTCTTAATTCTAAATGATGATCCTACAAAAATTCCTAAAATTATATCAGTATTTTTAAGCTCTTTTATAGTGGAACTGCTTCTAGGTCCTATCTGATAATCAATACTGCAATGAGAACTCTGCCAGTCTCTGTTGTCACGAGTTAATTGCTTCTGAGATCGTAAGCAGGCATTCTACTACTCAGAGCACATTCGAAAAGGTTGTAAAACCATTAACCAAAGGTCATAAAAGGGAACTAACAATTTATTATCCATGCTAGGACAGAAGATAAAATATTGACTACGTTTATCTATTCAAAACTTCACAAAACTTAGTTATGGTTTTTTAACTCTCCATAAACCTGTGGAGCTGTGACAGGTGATGAATATTTAGCCAGAGGTTACTCCTAATGGATATGCATATAAACATTCTCTGTAGTAAACTTCTTATTTAATTTATGATTTGAATTTATGTGCAAACTTGTGACGAACGTTTTCCATGTGATCATGCATTCTGAAAGAGGTATAAGTGCTGAGAGCAAAGAGAGGAGAACATTCTCCTTGTCCTTCTTAGCCATTCTCCTCATCCCCCTCCTCTTAGTGCTCCTTGCCCCACTTATTCTTTTTCTTAGACCCCTTATCCCCCTTTTCTTAGAAACTTCTTTCCAGTTTTTCCTTAGAGAGCTTTCATAGGAAACTTTTTACAACTTAGAAATAAACGCCAAAATCACCTTTCAAAGTGTCCCTTTTTCTTCCTGCAACTTCAACTAGCAGGCTGAAAGTTAGAGCCATGCCATTCCTACAGAGATAGAACAAAGGCTACATTACTTAATCATCTGCTGTTAGACTACAGGTGTTAATCATCTAAACTGACAGCTTTTGACCCTCAGAATTAGCAAGAAAGTCTTTAGGACTTTTTTAAAGTTGTCATCAATATTCAGTATTGATATAGTTAGAGAGCTGGACATCCTGAGACCATCAGTCTTTAAAGCCACACCTGAGTCCACTCTGTGTCTCATTTCAACCTGCTCCCGGTGGCAAGATCACAGCAGGAAGGGATTTTCTGAGTGACTATGCATTATTGGCTGTGCCTAGGGTGCTAGGAATGCTTCATTTGCATGAAAAGGGATTCTAGGCACTTACTAGACACATTCTAATAAGAAGAGAGGAAGTTTAACCTGAATCTTAGCTACCAGGCTTTGTGACCACATCAGAGTCAACAGAGGTGGGGGTTGTAATGCTTATGTGAGCATTACATGCAAACATAGATCTGGGAGGAAGCAGTCCTACTCCTGTTGGTCTCAGGATGAGCTTTTGGGGGTTTAGACACGTCTCAACCTCACTCTTGCTCTGGACCTACTTCCCCAATCACAGCTACACAATTATGATGGAACTCTGAACAAAAGTAAGCACTCCTCATTAAAGAATCTTCTCTTTGCAACAGACTGAGACTATTACAGAAAAATACAACTAGTCAAAATACAGAACCACTTATTTTGGGGTTCCCAACCCTGATAGATACATCTACAGCACAACTCCTGAGCCTCAGGGGTCATCACAAAATAGGGGGTGAAAAGATTGTAAGAGCCAGAGGACCAGGAAATCTACTGTGAGATTGTGTCTCCTAGAAATAATAGGAAAGCTACATCCATGGTACCTCAACAATATGACTGCCTAGGTAAAACCTGAGCAATGATAATACCAAGACCTGAGAAGACTGGATGCCCCAGTATAGGAGAATGCCAGGATAGGGTAGAGGGGTAGAGGGAGTGGGTGGGTGGGTAAGTAGGGGGACAGGGGATAGGATAGGATGTTTTTGAAGGGGAAACCAGGAAACGGGATAACATTTGAAATGTAAATAAAGGAAATATCTAATAAAAAATAAATAAAAGGAAAAAAATGATAGTACCAAAAGGCATACTATCATGGAAGAGAAAATCTCATGGGGCCCTACACTCTAGACAAAGAAACTAAGAGATGCTGGCAGAGGAGAATAAGTCTTGCCTAAGAATGAACCCCCTAACTGGTTATCCAGTACCAAGTGGTAAGCCCTGAAATCTTTCATATACATACAAACAATACCTAACGGACACAGCAGGTTGTATTCTCGTATTGTTAGAGTCTGTCGGAAGACCCCCACTCAATAAGGCCACAGAGACCGGAATCGCTGCAATCCGCAAGAGGTTTATTGTTCCAACATACGTTGGGGGCCCCCAGCACACAGGAAAGAGGAGACCCCAAGCTCACAAAGCATACCCTTTTTATAAACATTTT
Organism: Tokudaia tokunoshimensis; assembly: GCA_036184795.1. Taxonomy (NCBI): domain Eukaryota; kingdom Metazoa; phylum Chordata; class Mammalia; order Rodentia; family Muridae; genus Tokudaia; species Tokudaia tokunoshimensis. The sequence continues at coordinate 47,292,238 of BTHU01000010.1, read as the reverse complement.
GGCAGGGAGTTCAGCAATCACCTGAGTTGGACAACTGCAATTGGTTGCCCTGAGCAACATTTAAAATTATTGGTCAACTCGGATGGGGAGGTTGTCTCTGCCATTCAGCCCTGTCTTGCCCACCTTGTGGTATTCATGGTATTTCCTGGCATTGTCTTTTTTTGTCGAGTCACTTCCCTCTCTGTCCTCACTCTAGGCAGGGTAATTCTCTGTTTAAGCCATTTCCTTATCTGTCCTTCCCCAGGCAGTCCTGGGTGGAATGAAAAGTTTCAGTATGGCTGTGAGCCCCCATCCTTGGTCATAGGGAGCTGGCCTGCTGTTTCTGACAGTGTTCTCACATTATTCCCCTTTTTCTTATGACCATTTCAATCCTGAAATGAGGTTTCATACTGTCCTAGTTCCTGGTACTGTTGCTGCAGCATTAGCACCTGAATGGTACTGACACTTTTTTTATAAAGGCAGTTATTTTGTTAAAGATTAAGGGTCCCAGGGACAAGATCAATAGTAAGCTCACCAGTGGTCCTAATAAGAGGAGCAAATAAGGTAAAATTCCATTTCAGGTGCCCCACATGAGGTTATTAAAAAAGCTCTTGGGGTCTTTTTTTCTCTGATCTACAAATTCTCTGGGCATTGGCTCCACTGCTCAGGTGGCTGGGTGGGTCACCTGCTTAATTCAGGAATTTATAGATCTGGAAAAAGAGGAACTTCACCTTGGTCTGAGTGCTCCACCCTAGGTGAAGGGGATTATGGCTAACACAGGAATTCCAGCTCAAAAGCTGGGAGAGGAACTTCACCTTGGACAATGTCAAGTTCCTGCAAGGTGGCATGGCACCCCAATATGGCTCTCTACATCTCCTCTCTTTTTATTAGTTTTAAGATGAGAAGGTAACAAACAAGTGGATAAACATCCAGCAAAAAAATGGTGGGCCTTAACCAGGGAGGGGAAGCAGGGACCTGATCCTCTCAAATATTTTATGGTGTCTTTTGCAGAGGAGAGGATTTAGGCTTCCTTGTTATTATTTTAAGGACTGCCTCTCGACACCAACCTCTATGCAATCAGGTGTGCTTTGTAGGGGACTCAGAGACAGAAAAACATGATCCTCCCCTTGCAGTTTTGTCTGCACCTCACACTGGTACCCATGTCAGCTCGTAAGCAGATACACGTAGATCTGAGTTCTATGTGGCTCCATGAAGGAGATCCACTTGTATAAGTTTTGATGCCAGGGGGTTGATTTGTTGCCAAGCAACAGTAGAAGCTCTTAACCTCTGAGCCATCTCTCCAGCCCCTAGGTGGAGACAACCAGTCTGCTTAACATAGAAGGTCAAGAGTTAGAAGTGGAACAGGATTAACTTGTCTGCAGATGTCCTGAAGTATCCAGTTCGGTTGCAAATTAGTAACTTTCAGACACAAAGGCTAGCCTCTGGGGTTGGGGAGGTAGCTTTGTGAATCAACAGATAAGATATTACTTCTCAGAAAGAGTGGAGACCATATTCTAAATTAACTCAGCTGGCTGATAAAGATTCTTAGCCATCTTCATAATTGGAATCTCCAATATTGGCTTTGTTTCTAGACCAGACCATGATTGAGTAAACTGATCACATTAAAGGAAAGAGAAGAGTCATTATAACTCCTCCTTTACATTAATTTTTCTAACTAAGTCAGTTTTAACAATCTCCAAATCCTCTGTCCCTCAAGGTCTAAAAGCTTGAAGCAAGGCAGTTTATCTAATCTGGAACATAGGCAAGTAAAGTCACCATTGTCAGGGCACTTAGCAAGTTCACAGGTCGCCATTATCTTCAGCATGCCACACCCATCACTCTGGCAGCTACCATGCTTCTGCAGCATTCTGCAGAAAAACACAAACATGCCTTCTTCCTCATATTAAATAACTGATCAGGATCATGCCATATGCCAATAAGTGGATCCTTTCATATCTGTTTTAATCTAAGTTGGAACACCGAGCATATACAATAATGTAGGCAATGACTATGCAAGCATAGAAAATAAACGTAACATTTTTAGTTGCTTTTCCAGTTAGAGCAGTTGCAACTAGAAAGCCTGAAAATGTATCATTAGTCACATGCACATATTTTAATTTTCTAAAATCAGAAATATGAGTACCATTCATTTGTAATAATTGATTAATTCCCCTAGAAGTAACACCATTATGAGGTACAGGAGAAATTGAGGACACCAAGAACAAGCCTTTACAATTTGATGTGCACAATTTCTAAAAATATAAAATTATTTTTAAGCCATTACTATTTTGATGATATAAAGAATATGATTCTATGTCCAATTGTTCCTATGGAAGGCCTATAGTCTGCCTGGGATACAAATCCCTCCTGCCTCAGGATGAGCTCTTAAATGTCCAGAGGACAGTCATTTGAAGGAACATTACTTTTTCTTGACTTGAGTTGTATTTGCATAAATAATTGCAAATTTTAAGAATTAGCAGTATCTAAAAAAAGGAACAATTTCAAGCAATTGTAAGTCATGAGAAACATATATATATATATATATATATATATATATATATATGGGCTATCAGTATATAACTTAAAGGCTTGATTTTTAACATTTTAAAAATAGTGGCTACAGCACCCAAGTTAATTATCTCTGCTGAAGCAGGGGGAAACTCAAAAGAATAAACATGTAATCCAATTGCATGAGTTTCACTCCCACAGTAGGTGCATTCTTTATAGGATGCATATATAAATCTATAGAAAATATAAAAGCATGTATGGAAGCAAATTTTAACAACTTGTCTTCTGGATAACAATTATCAATTTTGCCTAAAAGGCTTGCCATGTAATAGACCAACTATCAATACTCTGCAATGACCAGTTTGATTGCCGTTTGAAATAAGGAACAAATTTTTCATCAGATTCTTAAGACATTCCTTTTAAAACACTTTTATGATTTTATCTTACAACACTTTATTAACACACCAATATCTTTATCAGAGGATGTTAAAACTTTACTTGGAGAAGAAAACTTTACTTGGTGACTCTACATTAATGTTCCCTTTGCCAAGGAATGGAAGTGAACATATAATATAAACTGTTGGCAAATGATTACAGTAGGTTCCTCCAAGTTTTTTTTGTCTCTCACCAGTTAATTTGCACCCACCTTGAGAAGACAGAGGCTTAAGTCCTCCTGTAGTGAGCTTCAGGTGAGGTTAATACATAAGATAAGGCCAATTAATATATCCTAACAACTTTTGAAAATCATGTAGAATAAGCAAATTATCTTTATTTGAATTTTCAGTGTCAATTTACTTAAGATAAAATTGATACATTACCTTTGAACCTTTTTTTGGGGAAGCAACAACTACTTAAAAAAATTTTAAAGCCCATTGTTAAGAGCAAAGACCTGTAATAAAATTCTGTAAATAGTATACACTGAAAGATTTAAATTCCTAGCTTCTTGTATTGAAGCAGAGACAAAACATTTTTTCTCACATAAGGTAAGGTTATCAGCATTTCTTAAGGAAAAACCTTTTAATAAAATTGCTTTATTGGTTCTTTGAAGTTAGCTCATCAGAAGCAAATGCTTTTACAATTATCAGGATCCTCAAAGCAAAAAAAAAATTAAATCCATAATAATTTTGTATGGAGTAAGCAGGCTAGATTTTAATGCCTTCATAAGTTCTACATAGCCTTATTAATCTTTCATAGATCTTAAGTTTGAACTCTACTTTGAACCACACCTGGATAAGTCTGTCAACAATGTTGTTTTGGCCAGAAACTCCTTAGTTGGGGTTTGCAAGACAAAGCAGTACCTCACTAGACTCTACTGAGGCAGGTCTGAGCTTTGCATTAACTCAAACGTAAATATTTTCTAATCTGAGCCTATTGTCCAAGGCCAGGCCCAATATCTGTCCTGCAAGGCAGTGGCTTGCAACCAGACCCCATTGTATGAGGATCAAATAACAAAAGGAACCTATAATTTAAGGGATCCTGGAAAAATTCTACTAGCTGTTTTTAGATCTACAAATTTTTGAAACAGTTTAAAAGAAGCCTGTTTGATATCAAATAAATTCCCACTGAAATCTCCTTTTCAATCTTGGGGGGTTAAAATTTGCTTCTACCACTGTATCCAATGAACTTGTGAAAAAGTGGCAACAGGCCTATACTGGCCACAGCTGTTTTTAACCTTTATCACTCTTGAAATCATCTTAATTACAAAATATGTTAAGAATCAACGGTGAACCTTTAATCAGACTGCAAACTGCAGTCAATGGAACAATGGCAGTTGTTAACCATAATTCTTAACTTTCTCTTGCAATATTAGGGCATAACTACAACTTTGGAAAGCAAAACCCAATTTTAAACAATCTTTTTTCTTTAAAATCAAGTGCAAACACATTACTTTCACACGACAAAGTTTTTCTGCCAGTTTTTGTGTTTGAATGCATGACAGTGCAACTTATTAAAGAGACATTGTCTTGAATCTTATTCCTTATGAGTCTAATTTCTAGGATAAGATCCACATAAAACATTATGCCAATTTGGAAGTATCTTTAGAGACCTGTTTTTCCTGGGTTGGGTCATGCCACGTGTTGCTCTTGATGGCTCCAACCCGGAATTACCAGTTTTAAGCTAACTTTTTATTACCAACATTACACCCTTTTAAATCATGTCCAATAATTTATAAGCCCATACAGTCAAGACATGCAAAACATACTTATACCTTTCCTCGTTGGGTGGCCTGTACGCTCGGAGGGCAAGGGTCACCAAAGGGCATGGGTCCCTATAACTGGTCCAGATCCAGCCTCTCAAGATGAAGTTGAAGGGGACGGTGATGATCTCTGTGGATTCAAAGAAGGAGGGTAGGGAGGAGGGACTAAAAGGAGGAGATTGGCATCAGGATCTGATAAGATGGTCTTCTTGGGGGTCTCCTGGAAAGCATATGTCCCCACCAGCGGAGAGCTCCTGTGGAGGAAAGGAGGGAACGGACCCAGGATGGAGGAAAAGTGCCTAAGTCCTCCCAGATGACACTACGGGACTCGGTCCGGGTGACTCGCAGACCCATTCCCGAAGATTTTCATCTTGATGCCTTTGATAATAGAAAGAGAAAAGGAGCCCTGGGCGGGCCATCCGGCCCCAAATGTGGGCCACTCTGAAGAGCATAGAGTCTGCCACTTTCCCTTTTTAACTTCCACTGACAGGTTGTGAGCTCTACTTTTAACTTCCTTCCCATGGTCTAACGGCAGAGTCAGAGGAGTAGAAGCAGTCTGTCCCATGGTTTCAAACATAGTCAGTCCAAGTCCAAAAATGAAACAGAGGCCAAAAAGACACACTAAGAAAATGACCACCCGGCAACCACCACAGAAGAATAACAGACTCAGATGGCCAAGGGTGGGAGTCCCCTGTGCCCAGATGGAGAGGAACCATATTGGATTCTTTCTCCCAGCAGGAAACCAGAGAGTCCTCCGAGTCTCCAGTTGCCACAGCATCCAGCATGTCAGCCCGCGATTCTGGCAACTATAGATCAAACCGAAACTACAGATCAAATGGCCACCGGAGAAAAAAGGAAAGAGGCTCACAAGGCGCACACACAAACAGACAAAGACGACAGACAGGGATCCCATGTTACCTTGCTCGAGCAAACCTCCGATACACAGCGTCTGGATCCTGAGGGGGGAATTTCCCGGCCAATGCACCAGATGTTAGAGTCAATCAGAAGACCCCCACTCAATAAGGCCACAGAGACCAGAATCTCGCTGCAAGGTTTATTGTTCCAATGTATGTTGGGGCCCCCCAACATGCAGGCAGGGAAATATTACAAACAATTTTTTAATAATTATGACACATTATTCATAAGCTTATAAAAAGATATATTTGAAAACATAAAATATAAAACTTGCAGTTAGTGGAGGGTGGAAAAAAACAAATAAAAGTAAAAGAAAGAATAGCAAATTGGGAGACTGGAATTATTTGCAGAAGATATAGCAGAGTTCCTGCAAATCTATGTGAAAATTATTAATAGTCTATATAAATGATAGAAAGAGGACACAAAAAAATGAATCCCAACAAAGTAGCACCACTGGATTGCATCACCCAGCTCAGTCAGCCATAACAAAATGTTGTCCTGGGTGGCTTAAGCAGAAGAAATGCATTTTGCTACAGTTCTAGAGACACAAATTCCAAGATCCAGTTACTCCCATAGTCATATTCTGATGAAGTGTCTTCTCTTGACTGGCAGACACTTTCCTACTGCATCTTTGCATGCTAAAGAGTGAGGGTGGGAGGGGTTCTGAGTCTCATAAGGCTGCCTTATTGGATTAGGACCCCAACCCTACTCTTTTTTAACCTTGATCACTTACACCTTTTGGGAGGGAGGCTTGAAATTTTTTTTGTATTTTTGAGAATTTCATACATATACATGATTATTTTAATCATACCTACCTCCATCACCCCCACTGGATTTGACCTGGACTCCTGCCCCAACATGTCTGCCTCCTAGGTTCACGTCCTTTTTTCCTTTTGTAAAGAGCTATCCCACTGTGTCTGATTAATATTGCCCATAAGTACATGGGTGTGTTGTAATCCACTGGAGCATGTTTACTTTCTAATTAACATATCTATAGGTAAGTTGCATTGTGGGTGGAAAGGTCTGAGATTCTATAGATGAGTTGTGAAGGTATCACGATTTGACCTGTATCATGAAAATTAAATATTTGATGATATAACCAAACATAGGTGACCTCCAAAACTGTATCTCAAGATAACAATTTTTAACATTATAATAATTTTTAATTATTTGCAGTTAAACATTAAAAGAGTTTATTTATAATAGCACTGTTATCAAATATTTGGAGAACAGTTACATTTACCATTAAAATAATAAAATAGTGTAAAATTTGTATAGAGTAAAAGAAAATATATATATAAATATATATATATATATCAATTTTTATTTCGTTCAGCTTGGGATTTGTGTTTATCATGACTTATAGGAATATTTGAAGAATAATAAAACAAATCTCTAAGGAAAAATCTTGATATTGAATGCACCGTGGGTTTTCTTTTTCTTGAGACAGGACCTCTTTCAGCCCAGACTGGCCTCAGAATTGCTATCAAAGACAAGACTGAATTTCTTATCCTCTTGCATCCACCGTCAAGTGCTGGGAATACACGTGTATACCAGCACACCCAGTTTATACTGTTTTTTCTCCCCTCCTGTTCACCCTCATGCCATGTCTCGCTTTCCTGTGAGTACCCTCCTCAGGGCACCCTGCACATCAGGGTTTCTAAGGCTGTAGATAAGCGGGTTCAGCATGGGACTGATGACAGTGTTGAGGATGCCAATGCCCTTATCTTTGTCGGAAGCCTCCACTGACCCCAGCCGCATGTAGTTGAAGACCCCTGTCCCATAGAAGATGCCTACCACAGTGAGGTGAGAGCTGCATGTGGAGAAGGCTTTCTTCCTGCCCTCTGAAGATTGGATTCTCAAAACTGCAGCTGCCACATGGATGTAAGAGGTGATAATGAGAATCACAGGTGCACCAGCCATGAGGACACCCAGACCAAAGAGCAGCAGCTCATTGAGCTGGGTACTGGAGCAGGACAGCTGGAAGAGCTGGGGAAGGTCACAGTAGAAGTGATTGATCACATTGGGACCACAGAAGTGAAGTGTGGATATGGCCACAGTGTGGGTCAGTGCATTGCTGAAGGCACAAGCCCAGGACGTGGCCACCAAGATCCTCTGGACTGTATGGTTCATGCGGGTGCTATAGGTGAGGGGCCGACAGATGGCCAGGAAGCGGTCATAAGCCATAGCTGTCAACAGGAAGCAGTCAACTCCAGCCAGCTGATGAAAGAAGAAGAGCTGTGTAAGGCAGGCTCCATATGAAACTGTACGCTTGTAGGATAAGAGACGACCCAACATTGATGGGACAGTGACACTGATGCAGCCAACATCCAGCAAGGACAGATTCCCCAGGAAGAAGTACATGGGGGTGTGGAGTTTGGGTTCCACCAATACAGCTGCCAGGATGCTTAGGTTGCCCCCAACTGTGAGTAGGTAGGCAAAGAGGAAGATTACAAAGATGGCTGGCTTCAGCCCTGCTGTCTCTACCAAGCCCAGAAGAATGAACTCTGTAACTGCTGTTCCATTGCTCTCAAATTTGGACTCCATGAATTCCTGTTATAAGACATTTCAGAGTAGAAACAATCTCTCTTTACTGTAATTAATTAATAAAAACACACTGATCCACCTTCATAAGCTAAGCCTGAGGGTAAACATCTGTGTATTCTGGGGATGTTTGCTCTTCTCTAGCCCCAACCTTACTGTCTCCAGTTCTGCTTTTACCTAGAATCTTCACCTGTCAGTAGCCTGATGGTACCATTGCCTCAGACATCTCTCCCCACACCAAGAGAGGTAGTTAATGGATAAAGAAAATGTGGTATATACATGCAATGGAAAAATAAAATAAAGCAGAAATTGCCAACAGTAAAACTGTCTAAGTGAAACTCAAGAGAGAAACAAACACATAGGAAACTCAGAATTGGGAGAAAATCAGTGAAGTAGGTAAACATAATTAAAGTCAGTCATGGTGATACATGAAGGAGACTGACTCATTGATGATCAGCCCAGGCAACATAGTGAGAAGAAAGACAAAGGGAGAGGGAGAGACAGGAAGGGAGAGAGAAAAGGAGAAGGATTATACAAAAATCCAGAGTTTTTCTAAATTAGTAATGAACTATGAACTCTAAAGGTCTCGACTTATAATATATGCCATAATTTGATGTAAATCAAGAAAGAGTATCCCACAAATAAAATTTTTGCCTAAAGCATATATACAGACACCTAGAAAAATGGCTAGTAACAAAAGGTCTCTCAGTTCCACCAACACATAGAAAGTGGGAGCTTTCAGATTTATTTCCCCATACTTTTCTTTTAATCCCAAATGAGCTAAAACGAGTCATATTATTGCTGTGATCACAATGTACTCTATATTCATGTGTCTTATATGTGTACATACACAGACTTGTACACACATTCATGTGCTGGTTCCTCAGGCTTACAGAGTCCCTCATGGCTGAGTGACTGACCGCCCCTCCTCTCCTCCATGTCACAGGCTTGAGGTGCTATTCTTCAGAAGATTCAAGTTTCAGATTCCTACAAGAATTTTTCAATGTTCTATGACATGATAAAATAGCATTTATTCCATTCCCTGTTTTTGTAAAGTCCACTAACAAAACAACCTGCTGGCCCACTGGCTCCCATCAGCATGAATGTGTGTGGGGTTCCACAGTGTAAGTTATGGCCTGCTTTACATGGTGTGTGTGCCTGAGCAGATGAGTGCTGTCAGAGTGTTTATCTTCTATTTATCAAGCTGATTCCCTCCTTTGGCATTACTTTTGGGATTATTTTGTTTTTACTGCTGTCAATTGATTTATTTTTCTCATTTCATTAGTTCTTTGAGGACCTCGTAGAATGCATTTTGATGATATTCACCTCTACTCCCACTATCCCCAGATCCCCTTTTTCCCTTTTCAACTTTGTTTTCTCCTGTTGTTTTTTAAGCTATCTAGTACCACTTATTCTACCTGTATGCTCTTGGATATGTGGCCTCCACTGGGGGATGGTTTGCCTGTCAGGAGCCATATCCATGCAAATTTAATTTCTAATCATCTATGTCTTCATTAAAATTACCCTTAACATACTTACATAATTTCATTATTATTATTGTTGTTTCCTTGGCAATTTCTTGGCACCATGCCTGAGGCTTTTTACATGGATGCTGGGAATAAAACTCAGTCCCTCATGTGTGTTTAGCAAACGCTGTACTGACTGAGCCATCTGCCAATCCCTGTAGTTATCAAATATTTGGATTTCTATCTTGAAAACTTATACTTCTTAGGTGTGCTTTTGTATGACTGCTAACCTCCAAATCATGATGAGAACATCAGAGGAAAGATTTGTATGAGGAACATAGCAATGTGTCCACTGGTCAGGTCAGTCAAGATAGCTCTTCTAGACAGACGCCTAAGAGGACCACCTTAAGTCTAGGCATTACACACATGCAGAAGAATAAAACTAGGTCCCTATTCCTCACTATGAGTGGAAAAGAGCTAAAAATGCACCAAAAGACCCAAAGAAAAAATATGAAACTGCTAGGAGACAACAAGAGAAATACTGCAAGACAACAATATTGTCAAGTCAGTTTTGAATAAGCACACCTCTCCCCCCCCCCCCCCAGCAAGCATGCACACAGACAGGTGGGATTATGTTCAGATCAGAAGCTGCAACATAGCAAGAGAAGCAGGACATACAAGGAATTCAGAAAACTCAATAGCTAACACCCAAGTCCTCTAGTCTACTTCGTTTCTATTAGGAGTTATGCCTTTAAATTCAAATTTCAGATTGAGACTACTAACTGCTTCACAACAATAAGCCAATCCTGTAAGAGTCTGAATAGGCAATCCTCAAAAGAAGACACACACATGACCAATGTTGGTTACATCTTAACCTAAGAAAAAAGCTTTAAAAGGCATGAAATGTCCAGCTAACAGAGAATTACTCTTCTAAAACTAACTTGGCCCTTTGGACATTTTCTTCTGGAGGTTATTGGAGATAAAAGGTGATGAAATGTGAGTTGCCTCATGTATTCGGGGGAACACCAGCATTGGGTCAAACTTCCTGAGTTCTACTTCATACCCTACCACTGACAGAGTTCTGATAATGTGAATGTTGCTGAACCATCATGAAAGTAGGCTGTCTTGATTTTATATCCGGCCACTTTGCTGAAGTTGTTTATCAGCTGTAGGAGTTCTCTGGTGGAGTTCTTTGGGTCGCTTAAGTATACTATCATATCGTCTGCAAATAGTAATAGTTTGACTTCTTCCTTTCCAATTTGTATCCCTTTGACCTCTTTTTGTTGTCTAATTGCTCTAGCTAGAACTTCAAGTACTATATTGAAAAGATATGGAGAGAGAGGGCAGCCTTTTCTAGTCCCTGATTTTAGTGGGATTGCTTCAAGTTTCTCTCCATTTAGATTGATGCTGGCTACCGGTTTGCTGTAAATTGCTTTTACTATGTTTAGATATGGGCCTTGAATTCCTGATCTTTCCAAGACCTTTAGCATGAAAGGATGCTGAATTTTGTCAAATGCTTTCTCAGCATCTAATGAGATGACCATGTGGTTTTTTTCTTTGAGATTGTTTATATAGTGGATTACATTGATGGATTTCCTTATATTGAACCATCCCTGCATCCCTGGGATGAAGCCTACTTGATCGCAGTGAATGATCGTTTTGATGTGTTCTTGGATTCGGTTGGCAAGAATTTTATTGAGTATTTTTGCATCGATATTCATAAGAGAGATTGGCCTGAGATTCTCTTTCTTTGTCGGATCTTTGTGTGCTTTTGGTATTAGTGTAATTGTGGCTTCATAGAATGACTTGGGTACTGTTCCTTCTGTTTCTATTTTGTGGAACAGTTTGAAGAGTATTGGTGTTGTTGGCGAGGATGTGGAGAAAGAGGAACACTCCTCCACTGCTGGTGGAATTGCACGCTGGTACAACCACTCTGGAAAGCAGTCTGGTGGTTCCTCAGAAAACTGGGCATGACACTCCCGGAGGATCCGGCTATACCACTCCTGGGCATATACCCAGAGGCTTTATCTGCATGCAATAAGGACACATGCTCCACTATGTTCATAGCAGCCTTATTTATAATAGCCAGAAGCTGGAAAGAACCCAGATGTCCCTCAACGGAGGAATGGATTCAGAAGATGTGGTATATCTACACAATGGAATACTACTCTGCAATTAAAAACAATGAATTCACGAAATTCCTAGGCAAATGGTCAGAACTTGAAAATATCATCCTTAGTGAGGCAACCCAATCACAAAAGAACACACATGGTATGCAGTCACTGATAAGGAGATATTAACCCAGAATCTTGGAATACCCTAGACACAATTCGCATATCAATAGATTTCTAAGAAGATGCAAGGAGAGACCCCTGGTCCTGGAAAGACTGGATGTAGGGGAACACCAGGACAGAGAAACGAGAGGGGGTTGAATGAAGAAAAGAGGGAGGGAAGGGGGCTTATGGGACTTTCGGGGAGGGAGGAAACGGGAAAGGGGAAATGATTTGGAATGTAAATAAAAAAAAACTTAGAAAATAAAAAATAAAAAAATAAAAAAAAAGAAAGTAGGCTGTGGAACTAAATCAGTTCTGAACCTTTCCTGATACATAACTGTATGCTCAACACAGTACAAATGACAGAGGGCAATGGTTTTTTAAAAAAAAAAAAGTAACCTCTTATATTTATTTATTTGTGTGCACATACATGTGTATATGCATGTATGCCATGGCATATGTGCTATGATGTTATGTGCATAGGTCAGGGGATGACTTGAGGGAGTCAGTTCTCTAGTTCTACCATGTGGGGTCCTGGGGATTGAACTCAGGTTATTGAATATGGCAGCAAGTGCCTTTACCTTCTGAACCATCTTGCTTGGCCAATGGAGAGCAATCTTAATGACGTATAGACAAAAGTTGTCCCATTTCTTTTGCCAGGGTAAAAGTTGGCTGTTAGTATGATGCTTGTTTCTACATGCTTTGCAAAGTCTCCAATCAGAAGTTTCTCTTATAGCTATCCAATTCTCTCTGGAGCAGGTTTGACTCTACTGCACTGATTCAGCAGACCATGTGGCCACCATTCCTCTCCTAGCCAGCAACTGGTACTCTAGCCCATGGTTGTCAACCTTCCTAATGCTGCAATTCTTTAATATAGTTCTTCATGTTGTGGTGACCTCCAAACATAAAATTATTATGTTGCTATTTCATACCTGTAATTTTCTTGCTTCCATAAATCATAATGTAAATATCTGATATGCAAAATATCTGATATGTGACTCCAAAAGAGACATGATCCACAGGTTGAGAACCACTGCTCTAGACACTTAAGAGACACCCTACCTATAAAATTAATTTTCTATATACAACTTAGATAATGCAGCAGCTATGGGCACATAGGTATACTTGGAAATGTCAATCAAAATTCCAAATGAAGTGTCCACAATATAGTAACAATATATCTGCTGTGTCTGTGAATAAGGTAGGTGGATATTGAATTTGGTAATCCTTACAATTGTCTAAAATCCCCTTAAATCAATGGTCACATTCACTGGGTTATCTTGTGGATCCTAACCATAGACCTAGAAGTTATTCCATATGTGTCATAAGAATTGGCATATTATACGGAGCTGTTCCTCTACCACAGGGCTCCATAACCAAATAGTGCCAGGAGAGAGCTAGCCTCCCAGGAGTGCAAACAAGCCTGTGAGCACAGGTAAAGCCACCACTACTGCTCAGAGGGACCTTCCCAGAATCCTCAGGACACAGAAACCAAGGAGCAGCCTAGGACAGGAGCCTTCCTGTCTCTGTCTACACCTGGAGCAAATCCTGTGCCACAGCTCTACATACACAAATACCATCAGAACAAATACCCTGTCTCCCAGGACAGCAGACACACCCATGAGCACAGGTAAGACCACCACTTCTGTTTGAATTCCTGACCCAAGAGGGACCCTCTCAGAGCCATCAGGACAAAGGAACCAAGAAATAGCTGAGGACAGGATCCTTCTGGTTTCTCTCTACACCCAAAAGCTGACCTTGTACCACAGCTCTTCATACCCAAATTCCTCCCCAAGAGAACTGGTCTCCCAGGAGTTCTGACACACAGGCTTGCAGGAGGGACAAGCCACAGTCAGAGACAGCAAGAACAGCTAACACCAGAGATAACCAGATAGCAAAAACCAAGAGCAAGAACATAAGCAACAGAAACCAAGACTACTTGGCATCATCAGAACCCAGTTCTCCCACCACAGCCACCCCCTGGATACCCCAACACACCAGAAAAGTAAAACTCTGATTTAAAATCACATCTCATGATGATGATAGAAGACTTTAAGAAGGACATAAATAACTCCCTTAAATAAATACAAGAGAACACAGGTAAACAAGTAGAAGCCCTTAAAGAGGAAACACAAAAATCCCTTAAAGAATTACAGGAAAACACAAACAAACAGGTAAAGGAATTGAACAAAATCATCAGGATCTAAAAATGGAAATAGAAACAGTAAAGAAATCACAAAGGGAAACAACCCTGGCAATAGAAAACCTGGGAAAGAGATCAGGAGTCATAGATGCAAGCATCACCAACAGATTGCAAGAGATAGAAAGACAGAATCTTAGGTGCAGAAGAGACCATAGAAAACATTGACACAACAGTTAAAGACAATGCAAAAAGCTCCTAACCCAAAACATCCAGGAAATCCAGGACACAATGAGAAGACCAAACCTAAAGATAATAGGTATAGGAGAGAGTGAAGATACCCAACTTAAAGGGCCAGTAAATATCCTCAACAAAATTATAGAAGAAAACTTCCCCAACCTAAAGAAAGAGATGCCCATGAACATACAAAAAGCCTACAGAACTCCAAATACATTGGATAAGAAAAGAAATTCCTCCTGTCACATAATAGTCAAAACACCAAATGTACAAAACAAAGAAAAAATATTAAAAGCAGTAAGGGCAAAAGGTCAAGTAACATATAAAGCCAGACCTGTCAGAATTACATCAGACTTCTCGCCAGAGACAATGAAAACTAGAAGATACTGGGCAGATCTCATACAGACCCTCAGAGAAAACAGTATCCCGGACCTCAAGCTGTACTACAGAGCAATAGTGTTAAAAACCGCATGGTATTGGTACAGTAACAGACATGTAGATCAATGGAACAGAATTGAAGACCCAGAAATGAATCCACACTCCTATGATCACTTGATCTTTGACAAAGGAGCTAAAACCATCCAGTGGAAAAAAGATAACCTTTTCAACAAATGGTGCTGGCTCAGCTGGAGGTCAACATGCAGAAGAATGCAAATTGACCCATTCTTATCTCCTTGCACTAAGCTCAATTCTAAGTGGATCAAAGATCTCCACATAAAACCAGACACACTGAAACTAATAGAAGGGAAACTAGGGAAGAACCTTGAACATATGGGCACAGGGGAGAATTTCCTGAACAGAACTCCAATAGCTTATGCTCTAAGATCAAGAATAGACAAATGGGACCTCATTAAATTACAAAGTTTTGCAAGGCAAAAGACACTGTCAAAAAGACAAAGCGGCAACCAACTAACTGGGAAATGATCTTTACCAACCTTACATCCGACAGAGGGCTAATATCCAATATATACAAAGAACTCAAGAAGTTAAACTCCAGAGAAGCAAGTAACCCTATTAAAAAATGGGGTACAGAGCTAAACAAAGAGTTCTCACCTGAAGAATATCTAATGGCTGAGAAACACCTAAAGAGATGTTCATCATCCTTAGTCATTAGGGAAATGCAAATCAAAACAACCCTGAGATTCCATCTCACACCAGTCAGGATGGCTAAGATCAAAAACACAGGAGACAGCAGTTGTTGGCGAGGATGTGGAGAAAGAGGAACACTCCTCCACTGCTGGTGGAATTGCAAGCTGGTACAACCACTCTGGAAAGCAGTCTGGCGGTTCCTCAGAAAACTGGGCATGACACTCCCGGAGGATCCGGCTATACCACTCCTGGGCATATACCCAGAGGCTTTACCTGCATGCAATAAGGACACATGCTCCACTATGTTCATAGCAGCCTTATTTATAATAGCCAGAAGCTGGAAAGAACCCAGATGTCCCTCAACAGAGTAATGGATTCAGAAGATGTGGTATATCTACACAATGGAATACTACTCTGCAATTAAAAACAATGAATTCATGAAATTCCTAGGCAAATGGTCAGATCTTGAAAATATCATCCTTAGTGAGGTAATCCAGTCACAAAAGAACACACATGGTATGCAGTCACTGATAAGGGGATATTGACCCAGAATCTCGGAATACCCTAGACACAATCCGCATATCAATAGATTTCTAAGAAGATGGAAGGAGAGACCCCTGGTCCTGGGAAGACTGGATATAGGGGAACGCCAGGACAGAGTAACGAGAGGGGGTTGAATGGAGAAAAGAGGGAGGGAAGGGGGCTTATGGGACTTTCAGGGAGGGAGGAAACGGGAAAGGGGAAGTGATTTGGAATGTAAAATAAAAAAAAAATAAAATAAATAATAAAAAAAAAGAAGATGTGGTATATCTATACAATGGAATACTACTCTGCAATTAAAAACAATGAATTCATGAAATTTCTAGGCAAATGGTCAGATCTTGAAAATATCATCCTTAGTGAGGTAACCCAGTCACAAAAGAACACACATGGTATGCAGTCACTGATAAGGGGATATTGACCCAGAATCTCGGAATACCCTAGACACAATCCGCATATCAATAGATTTCTAAGAAGATGGAAGGAGAGACCCCTGGTCCTGGAAAGACTGGATGTAGGGGAACGCCAGGACAGAGTAACAAGAGGGGGTTGAATGGAGAAAAGAGGGAGGGAAGGGGGCTTATGGGACTTTCGGGGAGGGAGGAAACGGGAAAGGGGAAATGATTTGGAATGTAAATTAAAAAAATAAAATAAAATAAATAAATAAATAAATAAAAGAAAACAAATGCTGGCCTAGACTACTATACCCAGCAAAACTCTCAATTACCATAGATTGGGAAACCAAGATATTCCATGACAAAACCAAATTTACACAATATCTTTCCACAAATCCAGCCCTACAAAGGAAATTAGATGGAAAACTCCAACACAAGGATGGAAACTACACCCTAGAAAAAGAAAGAAAATAATCATCTTTGAATAACCCAAAAGAAGATAGCCACACAAACATAAAAAATAACATCAAAAATAACAGGTAGCAACAATAACTATTCCTTAATATCTCTTAACATCAATGGACTCAATTCCCCAATAAAAAGACGTAGACTAACAGACTGGATATGTAAACAGGACCCAGCATTTTGCTGCATACAGGAAATGCACATTAGTGACAAAGACAAACACTATGGAACAAATAGATTTAACAGATATCCATAGAGTAAAGGTCTGGAAAACAATTTTCCAAGCAAATGGTCCCAAGAAACAAGCTGGAGTAGCCATTCTAATATCGGATAAAATCAACTTTCAACCAAAAGTGATCAAAAAAGATAAAGAAGGACACTTTATATTCATCAAAGGAAAAATCTACCAAGAAGAACTCTCAATACTAAACATCTATGCTCCAAATGCAAGGGCATCCACATTCAGAAAAGAGACTTTACTAAAGCTCAAAGCACACATTGCACCTCACACAATAATAGTGGGAGTTTTCAACACCCCACTATCATCAATGGAGAGATCATGGAAACAGAAACTAAACAGTGACACAGTGAAACTAACAGAAGTTATGGACCAAATAGATTTAACAGATATCCATAGAACATTACATCCTAAAACAAAAGAATATACATTCTTCTCAGCACCTCATGGTACCTTCTACAAAATTGACCACATAATCAGTCACAAATCAGACCTCAATGGATATAAAAAGATTGAAATAATTCCATGCCTCCTAACAGATCACCATGGATTAATGCTGGTCTTCAAAAACAACAAAAAGCCCACATACACATGGAAGCTGAACAATGCTCTACTCAATGATATCTTGGTCAAGAAAGAAATAAGGAAAGAAATCAAAGACTTTTTAGAATTTAATAAAAATGAAGCTACAACATACCCAAACTTATGGGACCCAATGAAAGCAATGCTAAGAGGAAAACTCATAGCTCTGAGTGCCTCCAAAAATAACCTGGAGAGAGCATACACTAACAATTTAAAACACACCTGAAAGCTCTAGAACAAAAAGAAGCAATTACACCCCAGAGGAGTAGACGGCAGGAAATAAACAAACTCAGGGCTGAAATCAACCAAGTAGAAACAAAAAGAACTATACAAAGAATCAACTAAACCAGGAGCTAGATCTTTGAGAAAATCAACAAGATAGATAAACCCTGAGCCAGAATTACCAGAGGGCATAGAGACAGTATCCAAATTAACAAAATAAGGAATGAAAAGGAAGATATAACAACAGTAACTGAGGAAATTCAAAAAAAAACATCAGATACTACTACAAAAACCTATACTCAACAGAACTGGAAAATCTGGGTGAAATGGAAGATTTTCTAGAGAGATAAAAAATACCAAAGTTAAATCAGGATCACATAAACCATCTAAACAGTCCCATAACCCCTAAAGAAATAGAAGTGGTCATTAAAGTATCCCAACAAAAAAAGCCCAGGAGCAGATGGGTTTAGTGCAGAATTCTATCAGACCTTCAAAGAAGACCTAACACCAATACTCTTCAAACTATTCCACAAAAATAGAAACACAAGGAACACTACCCAATTCATTCTATGAAGCCACAGTTATGCTGACATCAAAACCTCACAAAGACCCAACAAAGAAAGAGAACTTCAGCCCAATTTCCCTTATGAATATTGATGCAAAAATACTCAATAATATTCTCAAAAACCAAATCCAAGAACACATCAAAAGATTCATCCCATATACGGTCACAAAACCCAGACACTTTTGTGGATGCCAAAAAATGCTTGCTAAAAGGAGCATGATATGGCTGTCTCATGAGAGGCCCTGCAGGAGCTTTGCAAATACAGAGTGGAATGCTTGCAGCCAACCATTGCACTGAGGGCAGGGTCCCCAGTGGTGGACTTAACCCCCAATGGAGTTAGAGAAAGGACTGAAGTAGCTGAAGGGGTTTGCAACCTCATAGGAAGAACAACAATATCAACCAACCAGACCCCCCCCAGAGCTCCCAGGGACTAAGCCATCAACCAAGGAGGACACATGGCTCCAGTTGCATATGTAGTAGAGGAATGCCTTGTCAGGAATCAATGGAAAAAGAGGTGCTTGGTCCTATGAAGGTTTTATAGATGCCCCAGTGTAGGGAAATCAAGGACCAGGAGGTGGGAGTGGGGTGGGTGGAGGAACACCCTCATAGAAGCAGGGGGAGGGAGGATGGGATAGGGGGTTTCCTGGAACAGGGGAAACCAGGAAAGGGGATAACATTTGAAATGTAAATAAAGAAAATATCCAATAAAAAAAAGGATTAAAAAAAACACTCCTTCACCACAATCAAGTAGCCTTCATCCTAGGGATGCAGTAATGGTTCAATATATGAAAATCCATCAATGTAATCCACTACATAAACAAACTCAAAAAAAAACACATGATCATTTCATTAGATGCTGAAAAAGCATTTGACAAATTTCAACATCCCTTCATGTTAAAAGTCTCGGAAAAATCAGGAATTCAAGGCTCATACCTAAACATAGTAAAAGCAATATACAGCAAACCAGTAGCCAACATCTAACGAAATGGAGAAAAACTTGAAGTAATCCCACTAAAATCAGGGACTAGACAAAGCTGCCTTCTCTCTCCATACCTTTTCAACATTGTACTTGAAGTTCTAGCTAGAGCAATTAGAAAACACAAGGAAGTCAAAGGGATACAAATTGGAAAAGAAGAAGTCAAACTATCACTATTTGCAGACGATATGATAGTATACTTAAGCGACCCAAAGAACTCCACCAGAGAACTCCTACAGCTGATAAACAACTTCAGCAAAGTGGCCGGATATAAATTCAACACAAGCAAGTCAGTAGCCTTCCTATACTCAAAGGATAAGCAGGCTGAAAAAGAAATAAGAGAAATGATACCCTTCATGATACCCACAAACAATTTAACTGTAGAATGAGCTTCAGAACTAAAACCACGGGACCAACATGACTTCAGTGAGAAGGGACACTGGACTGGACTGAAAGGGCTGGACAGTCTCTTAGATGAGTGGGAAACTACGCAAAATGAGAAAGTGATGTGTTTATAGGAAGTACAAGCTTGAGTGAAAGGCACAGACACACTGCTGTGGGATTTTTTTTTAATCTCTCTGTTTATATGGGGTATTTCTAAGGACTCATTAGGAAGATTTCAAACAACTGACTTATTCAGCCATGATTTTTTTTTTGCCCAGACAGCCCCCAGAAATTTGTCAATTAGGAGGACAAGACCCTCTGGATGAACAAGGCCAGTCCAGAAGAGTGCACCTCACAAAGAACCCCATGACCTCTGTTCTCTGCAAGTGGAACTTACTTGTCATTCTCAAGATTCTAGGATGAGCTAGGTCTGTACATCCAAGAGGTCTGTCTCACACAAGGCTATGATGGTGACCTTGGCAGAAAAGTTCCCCTGCCATTCTCATGCATCCAGCCTGAGATGCAGGCTTTCTTAATTGAGCCTTAAGGACTCTCTGATGTCCCAACCAAACTCTAAGGGTCTGATGGTGAGTCTCAGTCAGACCCTCTAATGAAGTCAAGATGGCTGGTTCCCTGAGGAGTGTGTCCAGGCAGAAAGGCTGGATTCTCTGAATGTGCTCATCCCCCATTAGAAACAGTAAGTAAGCAGGTTTCACCCAGGGAATCTGCCAGAAGGCAGAAGGACCCTGGCAAGGATGACTCCCCCATCCCCACCCAGCTTTCTAAACAAGACTTGTCCTAATGAATCCCCTGAAATAAGAGGTCTTCCTCATCTGGTAGCAGCTTTAGTGACTTCTCAAGGAGCAAAAGGGAGCTCCCAAAAGTACTCACTTACCTGTCGCAAGTACTGAGCAGAGCAAGGCTTCTCTGGACGAGAGAGGAAAGAGGGAGGAACTGTACAGGCCCTAGTCCCAGGGAGCAAGGTGGGGTCATATATGAGAAAAGAAGTAAAATGGAGATGAGATCATCCCGCCATGGGGCTCTATCCACCACAGAGTCACTCTCTAGAGACCTCAGAAATTAGCCCTCCCAGGAAAGAAGAGTTTAGGGAGCTGCAATCCAAAAAGTAACCCAGGTCGTTAATGAACCAAATAATAATGCCTTGTGACATTTAACTATTTTTTTTAAGAAGGCCTCACACTCAATCCCCTGCTCTACCCATCGTATTAGTTCTGTGAGAGTAACAAGGGAGTTTAGCAATCCCATTTTTCTTTCTTTTTTAAAGATTTATTTATTTATTTATTTATTTATTTATTTATTTATTTATTTATTGTATATGAGTACACCATTGCTCTCTTCAGACACACCAGAAAAGGGCATCAGATCCCATTGCAGATGATTATGAGTCACCATGTGGTTGCTGGGAATTGAACCAGGACCTCTGGAAAAGCAGACAGTGCTCTTAACTGCTGAGCCATCTCTCCAGCCCAGCAATACCATTTTTCACATGAGGATTATGAAATACAGTGTATTCATCCTTTCCAGTCATTGTGGTACTGAGGATGATGCCAAAGTGGGTTGTCCTGTGCTGTCTCTGAGAACCCTGAGCACACAGAACCAAGTCCCAGTTGGAATGATCTAGAGATGAGAAGAGGGCACAAGAAAAGACAAATGGAAGATGCTTTCTTGAGACTCACATGCCCAATGAGTGCCACATGAAGGTAGTACCTTACCCCTCCAGATGCTGTTAGCAGGGTCCCAGGGTGCATGGAGGGATCCCATGAGGGAAAGGCAGTAGAAGACCTGAGCTGTTAGGAGGGTTCAGCCCAGAGATGCTACTGCACACTATGATTTTCCAGGGCCTTAGAAGCTGAGAGTCCCAATGATGAGATTAATAGCAGATGGTGTGGTGTCTTAGTCCAGCCCCCCACTTTAGTGCCATAACTTCAGCTAAACAGGACTTTCCCATCAAGGTGGAGGATGTGCCTTCCTTGAGCACAGGACCCTTTTTCCCTTTTCATGATTTCTAGGGCAGCCTAGTGTGGGCTGAAAAGCATTGATGTAGCAGACAGACCAACTGATCTTCTCAGTGAAAATAGAGTAACATTTTATCTATACAGGGTTGATCTAAAAATCAAATTAAACGCAAAGTACATACTAAGCAATCAACAAATACTATGAATGATAAAATAACAAAAACTGATTGTTATTTTGCTGATGTATCTTACCTAATCTTCATAAAAGCCTTTTAATGTAGCCTCAGTATTTCCCCAACAAGGAAACAAGCTCAGAGGTGCTTTAGTAGTTTGCCCATAGTTGAGGCGGCAGAGCTGGGACTCAAATTTCCAAATCAACTTTTGACAGCTTTCCCTCTCTTCTTCCAACTGCTCAGAAACACAATTTCGGCCATTTCACCTACCCTCTGCAGTTCTGTTTCTACCTCCAAGATTGAGGTTTGTCCCAACTCTTTCACGTGCAGTCCTGGATGCCTCCATCTGTATGATGTTAACCAGTGGGAAGAGATGAGAGGCCACATGCTCACCATCAGATATTTGTCATTCATCTTGGCCAAATGTTCAGTGTCTGCCTCATTGGGGGTAGGGTGGATGGAGCCTGATACCCACAAGCAAAGCATACTAATTCCAATGTCGATCATCAGTGGACTGTAATTCTATCTAAAAGCTGACATCACCTACACTGTAGCACTCTTAGATGGAAAACGCCAACACGAGGAGGGAAACTACATCCTAGAAAAAGCAAGAAAGTAATCTTTTTCCAACAAACCCAAAAGAAAGTAACCACACAAACATAAAAAGAACATCAAAAATAACAGGAAGCAACAATCACTATTCCTTAATATCTTATAATATCAATGGACTCAATTCCCCCAACAAAAAACACAATCTAACAGAAATATTTTTCATGTAAATCTTCAATTTTATCAGAAAATTTTGTGATTCCTCTTTCAATTTAGTAATTTTTTTATGTCTACCATTTTAACTGTATTATTTTCCTTGATAATCTTTAAACATTTTTTCTGTATATTTCTTCAATTTTATCAGAAATATTTCCCATCTAAATCTTCAATTTTGTCAGAAAATGTTTATAATTCCACTTTCGATCAATTTAGAAATATTTTATGCCTACCATTTTATTGGTATAATTGTCCATGATAATCTTCAATTTTAATGTTTTTCTATATTTTTCTTCTATTTTATCAGAAATATTTTCCATGTAAATCTTCAATTTTATCAGACAATGTCTTTAATTTTACTTTCAATCAACTTAGGAACATTTTTATACCTTCCATTTTAGCTGTAGAATTTTCCATGAAATAGTCAGTTTTAACATGTTTTTCTATATATTTCTTGAATTTTATCAGAAATATTTTCCTTGTAGATCTTCAATTTTATCACAAAATGTTTATAATTCCACTTTCAATCAACTTAGGAATATTTTTATGCCTACCATTTTATCTGTATAATTTTTTCATGAAATAGTCAATCTTAATATGTTTTTTATATATTTCTTCAGTTTTGTCAGAGATATTTTCCATGTAAAACTTCAATATTATCAGAAAATGTTTATAATTTCACTTTCAATCAACTTAGAAATATTTTTATGCCTACCATTTTATCTGTATAATTTTCCATGATAATCTTCAATTTTAATGTTTTTCCATATATTTTTTCAATTTTATCAGAAATATTTTCCGTGCAAATCTTCAATTTTATCAGAAAATGTTTATAATTCTACTTTCAATCAACTTAGGAATATTTTTATTCCTACCAATTTATCTGTATAAATTTCTTCAATTTTATCAAGGATATTTTCCATGTAAATCTTCAATTTTATCAGAAAATGTTTTTACTTCTACTTTCAATCAATTTAGGAATATTTTTATGCCTACCATCTTATCTGTATAATTTTTCATGAAATAGTCAGTTTTAATATGTTTTTCTATATATTTCTTGAGTTTTATCAGAAATATTTTCCTTGTAGATCTTCAATTTTATCAGAAAATGTTTACAATTCCACTTTAAGCCAACTTAGGACTATTTTTATGCCTACCATTTTATCTGTATAATTTTTCCATGAAATAGTCAATCTTAATGTGTTTTTCTATATATTTCTTCAATTTTATCAGAGATATTTTCCATGTATATTTACACAATGGAATACTACTCAGCAATTAAAAGCAATGAATTCATGAAATTCTTAGGCAAATGGGGAACGGGGGAGGGAAGAGGGCTTATGGGACTTTCGGGGAGGGAGGAACCGGGAAAGGGGAAATCATTTGGAATGTAAATAAAGAATATAGAAAATAAAAAATAATAATAAAAAAAAGAAAAAAAGAAAGTAAAAAAAAATTTAAAAAAAAGAATCAACAAAACCAAGAGTTTGTTCCTTGAGAAAATCAACAAGACAGATAAACCCTTACCAGACTAACCAGAGGGCACATCGGCACTAACCAAATTGATGAAATCAGAAATGAAAAGGAAGACATAACAACAGAAACTGTGGAAATTCAAAAAATCATCAGATCCTTCTACAAGAGCTTATACTCAACAAAATTGGAAAATCTGGATGAATTGGACAATTTTCTAGATACATACCAGGTGCCAATGCTAAAACAGGATCAGATAAAGCATCTAAATAGTTCCATAAGTCCTGAGGAAATAGAAGCAGTTGTTAATAGTCTCACAACAACAACAAAAAAAAAAGCCCAGGACCAGATACGTTTAGTGGGGAATTCTATCAGATCTTCAAAGAAGAGCTAATACCAATACTCTTCAAACTATTCCACAAAATAGAAACTCAAGGAACACTACCCAATTCATTCTATGAAGCCACA
This sequence comes from Tokudaia tokunoshimensis, assembly GCA_036184795.1. Taxonomy (NCBI): domain Eukaryota; kingdom Metazoa; phylum Chordata; class Mammalia; order Rodentia; family Muridae; genus Tokudaia; species Tokudaia tokunoshimensis. Next base: position 47,267,668 of record BTHU01000010.1, on the reverse strand, counting down.
ACAACGTTTATACTTAAACCAAACAAGGAAAGAAAACTTCAGACCAATTTCCCTTATGAACATTGATGCAAAAATTCTCAACAAAATTCTGGCCAACCAAATCCAAGAATGCATCAAAACAATAATTCACCTCGATCAAGTAGGCTTCATCCCAGGGATGCAGGGATAGTTCAATATACAGAAATCCATCAATGTAATCCACTACATTAACAAACTCAATGAAAAAAAAACCACATGGTCATTTCATTAGATGCTGAAAAAGCTTTTGACAAACTTCAGCATCCCTTCATGATAAAAGTCTTGGGGAGATCAGGAATTCAGGGCCCATATCTAAACATAGTGAAAGCAATATACTGTAAACTGGTAGCTAACTTCAAACTAAATGAGAGAAACTTGAAGCAATCCCACTAAAATCCGAGACCAGAAAAGGATGCCCACTCTCTCCCTATCTATTCAATATAGTACTCAAAATCCTAGCCAGAGCAATTAGACAACAAAGGGATGTCAAAGGTATACAAATTGGAAGGGAAGAAGACAAAGTATCACTATTTGCAGATGATAAGATCATATACTTAAGCGACCCCAAAAATTCCACCAGGGAACTCCTAAAGCTGATAAACAACTGTAGCAAAGTGGCTGGATACAAAATTAACGCAAACAAATCAGTAGCCTTCCTCTACTCAAAGGATAAAAAAGCTGAGAAAGAAATTAGGGAAATGACACCCTTTAAAATAGTCACAAATAACATTACATACCTTGGGGTGACTCTAACCAAGCAAGTGAAAGATCTGTATGACAAGAACTTCAAGCCTCTGAAGAAAGAAATCATAGAAGATCTCAGAAGAAGGAAGGATCTCCCACGCTCATGGATTGGAAGGATTAATATAGCAAAAATGACCATCTTGCCAAAAGCAATCTACAGATTCAATGCAATCCCCATCAAAATTCTAAATCAATTCTTCATAGAGCCAGAAAGAGCAATCTGCAAATTCATTTGGAATAACAAAAAACCCAGGATAGCAAAAACCTATTCTCCAATACAAAAGATCTACTGGGGGAAACACCATCCCTGACCTCAAGCTCTACTACAGAGCAATAGTGATAAAAACTGTATGGTATTAGTACAGAGACCGGTAGGAAGATCAATGGAATAGAATTGAAGACCCAGATATGAACCCACACACCAACCGTCACTTGATATTTGACAAAGGAGCTAAAAACATTCAGTTGAAAAAAGATAGCATTTTTAACAAATGGTGTTGGATAAACTGGAGGTCAGCATGCAGAAAAATGCAAATCAACCCATTCTTATCTCCTTGTACAAAGCTCAAGCCCAAGTGGATCAAGGACATCCACATAAAACCAGATACACTGAAGCTTATAGAGGAGAAAATGGGGAAGAACCTTGAGCACATGGGCACAGGGGAAAAATTCCTGAATAGAACACCAATGGCTTATGCTCTAAGAACAAGAATCGACAAATGGGACCTCATAAAACTGCAAAGCTTCTGTAAGGCAAAGGACACTGTCAATAGGACAAAATGGCAACCAACAGATTAGGAAAAGATCTTTACCAATCCTACATCTGATAGAGGGCTAATATCCAATGTATACAAAGAACTCAAGAAGTTAAACTCCAAAGTATCGAATAACCCTATTAAAAAATGGGGTACAGAGTTAAACAGGGAATTTTCAACTGAGGAAACTCGAATGGCTCTAAAGCACCTAAAGAAATGTCCAGCATCCTTAGATATTAGGGAAATGAAAATCAAACCAACCCTGATATTCCACCTCACACCAGTCAGAATAGCTAAGATGAAAAACTCAGGAGACAGCAGATGCTGGAAAGGATGTGGGAAAAGAGGAACACTCCTCCACTGCTGGTGGGATTGCAAGCTAGTAAAACCACTCTGGAAATCAGTATGGTGGTTCCTCAGAAAATTAGACATAGTACTACCTGAGGATCTAGCTATACCACTCCTGGGCATATACCCAGAAGATGCTCCAACATGCAATAAGGACATATGATCCACTATGTTCTTAGCAACCTTATTTATAATATCCAGAAGCTAGAAAGAACCCAGATGTCCTTCAACAGAGGAATGGATACAAAAATTGTGGTGTATATACACAATGGAGTACTATTCAGCTATTAAAAACAATGAATTCATGAAATTCTTAGGCAAATGGATGGAACTAGAAAGTGTCATCCTGAGTGAAGTAACTCAATCACAAAAGAACACACATGGTATGCACTCACTGATAAGTGGATTAGCACCAAAAGCTCAAAATAACCATGTTACAATTCACAAACCACAGGAAGCTCAAGAAGAAGGTAGACCAAAGTGGGGGTGATTTGGTTCCTCTGAGAAAGGGAACAAAATAATCACAGGAACAACTATGGAGACAAAGTGTGGAGCAGAGACTGAAGGAAAGGCCACCCAGAAACTGTCCTACCTGGGGATTCATCCTATCAACAGTCACCAAACCCTGAAACTACTATGGATGACAAGAAGTGTGTACCAAAAGGAGCCTGTTATGGTTGTCTTTTGGAGGGGCCCTGCCAGAGCCTTACAGATGGAGGTGAATACTAGCAGCCAACCATTGGACTGAGCGTGGGATTCACAATAGAGGAGTTGGAGGGCACACTGGAGGAGCTGGGGGTGGGGAGTTTGCAGCCCGATGGGAAGAACGACAATGTCTGTCAACCAGACAACCCAGGGCTCCCAGGGACTAAGCCGTCAACTAAAGGGTACATGTGGTTCCAGCTAAAAGATTGGCAGAGGATTGCCTTGTCGGGCATCAGTTGGAGGAGAGGTCCTTGGTCCTGTGAAGGCTCAACAGAAGCCCCAGTGTGGGGAAATCTAGTAGGGGTCATGGGAGTGGGTTGGGTGGAGGAGCATATTCTGGGAGGCATGGGGTGGGAGGATGGGTTGGGGGTTTTCAGAGAGGGGGGGAAACCGGGAAGGGGTATAACATTTGAAATGTAAATGAAGAATATACTCAATAAAAAAAGCATTTTCTGATAAAATTGAAGGTCTACAAGGAAATTATTTCTGATAAAATTCAGGAAATACATAGAAAAACACATTAAAATTGACTATTTCATGGAAAATTATACAGATAAAATTGTAGACATAAAAAAATTACTAAATTGATTGAAAGAGGAATTACAAACATTTTCTGATAAAATTGAAGATTGACATGAAAAATATTTCTGTTAGTCTATGGTTTTGGTTGGGGAATTGAGTCCATTGATGTTAAAAGATATTAAGGAATAGTGATTGTTGCTTCCTGTTATTTTTGATGCTATTTTTATGTTTCTGTGGTTACTTTCTTTTGGGTTTGTTGGAAGAAGATTGCTTTCTTGCTTTTTCTAGGGTGTAGTTTCCTTCTTTGTGTTGGCGTTTTCCATCTATTATCCTTTGTAGGGCAGGATTTGTGGAAAGATATTGTGTAAATTTGGTTTTATCATGGAATACCTTGGTTTCTCCATCTATGGTGATTGAGAGTTTTGCTGGGTTTAGTAGTTTGGGCTGGCATTTGTGTTCTCTTAGGGTCTGTGTGAGATCTGCCCAGGATCTTCTAGCTTTCATCATCTCAGGTGAGAAGTTTGGTGTAATTCTGATAGGCCTGCTTTTATAAGTTACTTGACCTTTTTCCCTTACTGCTTTTAATATTCTTTCTTTGTTTAGTGCATTTGGTATTTTGATTATTATGTGCCAGGAGGACTTTCTGGTCTGGTCTAGTCTGTTTGGAGTTCTGTAGGCTTCTTATACGCTCATGGGCATCTCTTTCTTTAGGTTAGGGAAGTTTTCTTCTATAATTTTTTCAAAGATATTTACTGGCCCTTTAAGTTGGAAATCTTCACTCTCTTCTAGACCTATAATCCTTAGGTTTGGTCTTCTCATTGTGTCCTGGATTTCCTGGATGTTTTGACTCGGGAGTTTTTTGCATTTTGCATTTTCTTTGACTATTGAGTCAATGTTTTCTATGGTATCTTCAGCACCTGAGATCCTTTCTTCTATCTCTGGTATTCTGTTGTTGATGCTTGCATCTGTGACTCCTGAATTCTTTCCAAGTTTTTCTATCTCCAGAGATGTGTCACTTTGCAATTTCTTTATTGTTTGTACTTCCATTTTTAGATCCTGGATGGTTTTGTTCAGTTCCTTCACTTGTTTGTGTTTTCCTGTAATTCTTTAAAGGATTTTTGTGTTTCCTCTTTAAGGGCCTCTACTTGACCCATGTTCTTCTGTATTTCTTTAAGGGATTTTTGTGTTTCCTCTTTAAGGGCTTTTACCTTTTGACCCATGTTCTCCTGTATTTCTTTAAGGGAGTTATTTATGTCCTTCTTGAAGTCCTCTATCAGCATCGTGAGATGAGACTTTAAATCCAACTCTTGCTTTTCCGGTGTGTTGGGGTATCCGGGACTTGCTGTGGTGGGAGAACTGGACTCTGATGTTGCCAAGTAGCCTTGGTTTCTGTTGGTAGGGTTCTTGTGCTTGCCTTTTGTCATCTGATTATCTCTGGTGTTAGTTGGTCTTATTGTCTCTGGCTGGAGCTCATCCCTCCTATGGGCCTGTAAGCCTGTGTCTGTACTCCTGGGAGACAAACTCTCTTCTGGCAGGGTCTGTGCACAGAAGGCTGTGGAGCTGCCTAATTCCCTGCTGCAAATGGCGGCTAGAAGAGAAGACTCCCGTCCCAGCAACTCCACTGATCATATGCCCTGTGTGCTCTTAGCTGTTCCCCTCCACAGAGAAGGTGGAGATCTCACCTCCTCATACAGAAGTGAAAGCGCTGCTGGGAGATCACTCTCTCCTGGCTGACTATGCACAGAAGGCTGTGGAACTGCCTGGTTCCCTGCTGCAAATGGTGGCCAGAAGGGGCATTTCAATTTCTAAAAGACCAGTACTGTCAAGACAGACTATTATACCTAGCAAAATTGTCTTTTTTATAAGCTAAACAAAACCTTTCCATGACAAAAGCATGCTAAAGGAATTTATGATCAGTAAGGAAGTTCTATAGAGAATTCTGGAAGACATATGTTAGACTGAAGATAAGGAAATATGTATCTAAGCAATGACTAGGAAAAGGTAAACAATATAAAGAAACTTAACCAAAGACACCACAAAATCAACAAAATGGCAGGAATTGATACACACCTTCCAACAATAACTCTGAATATTAAATGGTCTCAATTCTCCCAATGAAATGACACAGACTAGACTAGCAGGTTGGAATAGAAATTAGGACCCATCTTTTTGTTTATTTGTTTGTTTGTTGTCTATGAGAAATGAAGTTCACCATCAAAGGTAGGCACAACCTTATGGTAAAATGATAGGGGAAGGTATTTCAAACAAATGGGAGAAAAAAGTATGCTTGATTCTAAAATTTAAAAAGAAAATATACACCCAACTCGTTCTATGAAGCCACAATTACACTAATACCAAAAGCACACAAAGATCCGACAAAGAAAGAGAATCTCAGGCCAATCTCTCTTATGAATATCGATGCAAAAATACTCAATAAAATTCTTGCCAACCGAATCCAAGAACACATCAAAACGATCATTCACCACGATCAAGTAGGCTTCATCCCAGGGATGCAGGGATGGTTCAATATAAGGAAATCCATCAATGTAATCCACTACATAAACAATCTCAAAGAAAAAAACCACATGGTCATCTCATTAGATGCTGAGAAAGCATTTGACAAAATTCAGCATCCTTTCATGCTAAAGGTCTTGGAAAGATCAGGAATTCAAGGCCCATATCTAAACATAGTAAAAGCAATTTACAGCAAACCAGTAGCCAGCATCAATCTAAACGGAGAGAAACTTGAAGCAATCCCACTAAAATCAGGGACTAGACAAGGCTGCCCTCTCTCTCCATATCTTTTCAATATAGTACTTGAAGTTCTAGCTAGAGCAATTAGACAAGAAAAAGAGGTCAAAGGGATACAAATTGGAAAGGAAGAAGTCAAACTATCACTATTTGCAGACGATATGATAGTATACATAAGCGACCCAAAGAACTCCACCAGAGAACTCCTACAGCTGATAAACGACTTCAGCAAAGTGGCCGGATATAAAATCAACTCAAGCAAGTCAGAAGCCTTCCTATACTCAAAGGATAAGCAGGCTGAGAAAGAAGTAAGAGAAATAATACCCTTTACGATAGCCACAAACCATATTAAGTATCTTGGCGTGACGCTAACCAAACAAGTGAAAGATCTGTATGACAAGAACTTCAAGTCTCTGAAGAAAGAAATTGAAGAAGACCTCGGAAGATGGAAAAATCTGCCATGCTCATGGATTGGCAGGATTAATATAGTAAAAATGAGCATCTTACCAAAAGTAATACACAGATTCAATGCAATCCCCATCAAAATCCCAACTCAATTCTTCATAGAGTTAGAAAGAGCAATTCAAAAATTCATCTGGAATAACAGAAAACCCAGAATAGCTAAAATTATTCTCAAGAGTAAAAGAACCTCTGGGGGAATCAGTATCCCGGACCTCAAGCTGTACTACAGAGCAATAGTGTTAAAAACTGCATGGTATTGGTACAGTAACAGACATGTAGATCAATGGAACAGAATTGAAGACCCAGAAATGAATCCACACTCCTATGGTCACTTGATCTTTGACAAAGGAGCTAAAACCATCCAGTGGAAAAAAGATAGCCTTTTCAACAAATGGTGCTGGCTCAGCTGGAGGTCAACATGCAGAAGAATGCAAATTGACCCATCCTTATCTCCTTGCACTAAGCTCAATTCTAAGTGGATCAAAGATCTCCACATAAAACCAGACACACTGAAACTAATAGAAGGGAAACTAGGGAAGAACCTTGAACATATGGGCACAGGGGAGAATTTCCTGAACAGAACTCCAATAGCTTATACTCTAAGATCAAGAATAGACAAATGGGACCTCATTAAATTACAAAGTTTTTGCAAGGCAAAAGACACCGTCAAAAAGACAAAGCGGCAACCAACTAACTGGGAAATCATCTTTACCAACCTTACATCCGACAGAGGGCTAATATCCAAGATATACAAAGAACTCAAGAAGTTAAACTCCAGAGAGGCAAGTAACCCTATTAAAAAATGGGGTACAGAGCTCCACAAAGAGTTCTCACCTGAAGAATATCTAATGGCTGAGAAGCACCTAAAGAGATGTTCATCATCCTTAGTCATTAGGGAAATGCAAATCAAAACAACCCTGAGATTCCATCTCACACCAGTCAGGATGGCTAAGATCAAAAACACAGGAGACAGCAGTTGTTGGCGAGGATGTGGAGAAAGAGGAACACTCCTCCACTGCTGGTGGAATTGCAGGCTGGTACAACCACTCTGGAAAGCAGTCTGGCGGCTCCTCAGAAAACTGGGCATGACACTTCCGGAGGATCCGGCTATACCACTCCTGGGCATATACCCAGAGACTTTACCTGCATGCAATAAGGACACATGCTCCACTATATTCATAGCAGCCTTATTTATAATAGCCAGAAGCTGGAAAGAACCCAGATGTCCCTCAACGGAGGAATGGATTCAGAAGATGTGGTATATTTACACAATGGAATACTACTCTGCAATTAAAAACAATGAATTCACGAAATTCCTAGGCAAATGGTCAGAACTTGAAAATATCATCCTTAGTGAGGTAACCCAATCACAAAAGATCACACATGGTATGAAGTCACTGATAAGGGGATATTGACCCAGAATCTCAGAATACCCTAGACACAATCAGCATATCAATAGATTTCTAAAAAGATGGAAGGAGAGACCCCTGGTCCTGGAAAGACTGGATGTAGGGGAACGCCAGGACAGAGTAATGAGAGGGGGTTGAACGGAGAAAAGAGGGAGGGAAGGGGGCTTATGGGACCTTCGGGGAGGGAGGAAACGGGAAAGGGGAAGTGATTTGGAATGTAAATTAAAAAAATAAAATAAAATTAAATTAAAAAAAAAAAAAAAAAAAAAAAAAAAAAAAAAAGAAAATATACTTCAAACCAAAACTAGTAGGAGAGAGAAAGAAGTTCCCTTCAGATAAAGGGAGTAGTCAAAAATTACAACTGAAGATGATAGTAGAACACATGTTATATGCAAGAAGAGTGAAGAACACTAGGAGTCAAAGGTTTAAGTGGAGATGACCACAAGGAAGTGGAGAAGAGATAGATTGTCTTCATCCAAATTTTGAGATGTGTGAAAAAGACATATTGAAACCCATTAGTTTGAAAGATAATTACAAAATATAATTTCTTTTAAAATCTGAATGTAAACAGAGATACCCTGTATGGGTAGACAATGTTGCTTCCAGAAGATACAGGTTATCAAACAAAAATCTCATATCAGGCACAGTTCTTGATCACCTGCCAATACCAGGTGGCAAGACTCTATTTCTGAAAACACCACACACTTTGGATGTAATACATAGAGAAATCAATCTCAAACCAACTGAGAAATTTCCTCTCTGCTAATTGACTTTCAGGGTGCTATAATGTTTTGTTAACGCAGTTAGAAGAAAAAATCTTGATAATCTTACCTACCGAGTTCTGACCTCTACACACTACGATAACCCTCCTACAAGGCAAGGGGTTTCCATTTGTTCAATAGTGACATAACTGTTATGGAGGAACCAAGAACTCCTGATTGGACTTGGAAGCTTCTCCACATAAGGGAATTTTATTCCTGGTACTGTAAACCTGGCCAAAAGTCCATGACTGAGAAAGTTATAGTCCTTGGGTGGGAACCTACTGCTGTTATTTTGCTAAATAATCATGTTGTGGTTTTTTTTAAAAGATGTGTTTATGCCTGTAGATATGAGCTACTTTCAGTCTTGGCAGAGAAGAGAAGCTTTTCTTTTCAGTGATCAGTGATCTGTGAAGAGATACATAGCGAATCAACATGCTAAGAACAAGTGATTGTGAGTGTCCCGCATTACATAGAAACTCAGTATCAACAACCCTCCACAAATCTCAGGGAATATCATGAACGAGTATGTAAAAAGTATGAGGAAAAAATGGAAGTAGTATTATGAAATGCTGTCTTCTGGATATGACCAGACTGCTGCACTAATAAACTTATGGTAGCTGTGGTTACCTACACAGAACCCACACAAGATCAAGCCAGTCAAAATTACCGTATGAATGAGAAGAGGCTCACAAGACCAACCCTTACCTGAGGCTGTGTTGGCAGTTGATAGAGGTTGGAGAATTGATAGTCATTTTTTTGGCAATATAACCACTGGTAGACAGCCCATGATCCAGTGGATAGCCCCAAATACATTATCCTATGGGTAGCATAATTTTATTACCTTGGGCTATAAAAACAAAGTGGAAATTTAGCAGAATAATAGTAGTGGTTTCTCCTCCTACTATTACCCTGCTAGATGGGCATAGTGTTAAAATAACTCCTATTATTGACTTACAGTTGTACCCATAGATGCATCTCTCAACCCTTATCAGAGAAGTTTCTATTTGCAGTAGATGGTGGCTAATATAGAGACCCAAAACTGGACAAGATGCAGAACAAGAGACTGCATAATGTTGTTCCCATCCTATATGCAGCATCTGTAGCACAATCCCTCCTGCTACGGCTCAAGGATCATTGCAGAAGAGTTGGCCAGAGTGTAAGAGCCATAGTGAGTATATGACTATAGGAAACTGTTCAGACACAACAGGACAGCTGCACCTAGGAGCTCACAGTGATTGAATGACTAATGCGTCACAAATAAAAGCAAGAAAGAAATCAGGTTTCCTAGAACTGAATGAAAATGGAACACATCAAAAACTATAGGATACAATGAAAAGAGTTCTACCAGGAAATTTTATGCATATGAGTCTGGATCCATCCTTATATTCACTAGGAAAAAGTCTTAATCAGGATTTCTAGTTTCTACCATCTTCTATAATATTTAAATGGCTTCTCTTGTACATTTTTCTTTGAGGACATGGGTGAAGATTCTCCAGAACACATAAGCCAGGATGGATTGTTGGGAGAAAGGCTATATGCACTTCAGTACCAGTGGATGTTCTGGGTACCTTTCTCTAGCTGTTTCACACACCCCACTCTAACCTTCTCTGAATGTTGGCTGAGAATAGTTTGTAATTTCCATTTTTCTGGCCTGGGAAGCTAAACAACTCTCTCTGTGCCCACTGCTCCAGGAGGTAGGGGAACAAGCCATGGCCAAGAACTGACATTGACTTCCAAGTCTGGCTTTCTTGCTGCCAGATGTGTGTGACTCTATTAGTGTGACTGCTGCCCCAGAGCTACTCAAAATCCAGGAGAAACTGTAGTGCAGCCCAAATCCTTACTCCATCTTCTGAGAGCATCCACTCCTCCTTACTCCATCTTCTTAGAGCATCCACTCATCAGTAACCCTTTCCTCATTCCCAGAGACCACTCTACTTCAATAACCCTGACAATATATAGAAGAAAGAATTTAATCAGGCTTACAGTTCCACAGAGATAAGATCCTTGATGGCAGAGCAGCAAGCAGTAGCCATGGCAGCAGGAGCAGGAAACTGAGGGCTTACTCTCAAACCACAACCAAGAAGCAGAGAAATAACTCAAAATGGCACAAGTCCTTAAACACTCAAAGCCTGACTCCAGTAGCATATTACCTCCAACAAGGTCACACCTCGCAAACCCTCCAAATAGCACCATCAGTTGGGATCAAGTGTTCAGATGTCCAAGTCTATGAGGAACACTGCATTGAAACCTCCATTATCAGTATTGCCAAAATCTGTCCATAATATTTGAACCCATGTACTGTTAAGCTGAGTCTTAGTTAAGTCAGGACTAAGAAAGAACAAACCAGAGAGTTTAGGGGGGGAAAAAGCAAAGACAAAGTCCTTGTCATTTAGGTTCCACACGGGAGAGAGGTCACTCGCTAATTATTTGTCTATGCCTGGTTTGTTAACATAATTCCAGTTCCATCCACATTGCTGCAAGTGGCTGTATTTGGAGTTTCTTTACAGCCAAACAGGATCCCACAGTAGATATAGACCACATCTTCTTATTGACTGATAAATTCAGACTGTTCCCAACTCTTGCTGGTTGCAATCAGTGCTTCAGGGAGTAAGGATGTAAGCAGGGTAGACTAGGAGCTAACACTGTGATCTTTCCTGAGTGTTCATGACTGTTCAGTTTATCAAACTTTCTCACTGGTTTTTCAGGTTCATTGTATTTCCTAAACCATAAATTTCGTTGCTTTCCAGTTTTTGTCTGGCAGCTACATAGTCTGGATTCCCTATATGCTTTCCATGCTGGTTCATGCTCCTGTGGTCTCATGTTCTTATATATCTACCTCTCTTTCATTGCACTCTAGATGCTATGTTTAAAAGAAATAATTAGAGGCCCAGGTGACTTTATCTCCTCTACGTATAATATTTTGTCACTCATATTGTTTATGAGTCCTCACTATGTGACCTTGACAGGCCTTATGCATCATCAGTGCTAAGATGGCAAGCACATGCCACCATATATAGCAAAGACTTAGCTATTTTTTTCAAAGTTTAGCATCAAGCCCAAGGCTCCATGCATGCCAGATGCCACTGAGCTATAGTCATGCCCTTGGTTTTTTAAAACCACCTTAACTTAGTATTTGAAGTCACTAGCATTTGATGTTTTCCAAACCTCTAATGGCTCAATCTGACTTCATGACTTGTGAGCCATTTATTTCTGGCTTATCCTCACTCCTAGGGAAACTTGAAGGTTTCTCTGTAATAATGATTTGTTTCACTTCCTGTAAACAAGGTTCATTTCCCAATCCCTTTGCCTCCAGATATTAACATTGGAGCAATTAGTTCCATGTTCATCTCAGGTAACCATCTTGGGATTGTCTCCCCAAGGCCTCTCCAAAACTAATAAATAACCCTTTTCAGCCCCTTTCTTCATGAAATTGAGGTACAAACATCAGTTCTCAGAAACTATGGACCAACCACAGCACAAAGAGCCTTAAATTCTGTCTTCTGATTTATAGGACTGAAGACCCAAGAAAGAAGCTCCTACTCTCCACCTGTAGCCAATAGGTCAAGTCACAAAGTCCTGTTTTCAAAGACTAACGGGCTGAAATTTTATCCTGTATGTGAAAGAAATGAAAGCAGCAGAACTAGAGCCACACAGAGCAGAGGGTAAGATCAGGACACCTCTCTCCCTCCCTCTCACCCTCCGTCCCTCTCCCCTCTCCCCCCTACCCTCTCCTCTTTCTCATCTTCTCACTCACACTACCCATTACTTCAAAGTACTACCCCCCTTGCCCTGCATGCCATTCTCCATCCACAAGGAGGGCTGCAAAGATGAGACAGGAAACCCATGACCACGTACCCACTCACCGTCATCCCACTAAGGAGAACAGAGGACTTGACAACGCCTAATTTTTTCCTACAAGAGTAGAGTTCTTTTTTAACTCACCCTACATTCTTTCCACACACAGCCAAGCACATAATAGAGGGGCTTATATCGCTGCAGCCATCTAACCACAACCACCCTACAGGGTAATAAGTCTCCTTTGTGCTGAGAATTTGATGTCTGGGTGTGTCCTGTACCGATTCAGGGAGTAGACCTCCCTTTTACTTGGGCAGTCACAGCTCAAAGACATTCTCAGGCACTGTGAGACCTGCAGCTATGTGGGTTATAGAAAGCTGTGGTAGTCTGAGCGGATCCAGAAGGATCTTCCTCTTACCACTCAGATACCAAAAGACCACCCTCACCCCTCCCCAGCTGGATAGTTTCTTCTATAAAGAAATCCCAACCATCTCCTACTCTACTTTAATCGGCTCTGAAACACTCATCCTATATAGGCTTCTGAGGCTTCTCTGAGTGCCTTCCAGGGTGAGGACTCTCCTGCCTCCCCAGGTCTCTTTGCTGGCACAGCACTTGCTTGGAGTAACCACCCCATTCTGACCCTTACTCTTTAACTCCTGACCTGGACAATCTCTCCCCTTGCATGGAAACCAAAAATAGTTCACTCCCACACTCCGCTCTCCTGTGAAGTTGCAACTCAGGATCTGACACAGACCAGTCACCAACCATCTCAGCATCCTAGGCCCTTCACTGCTGGTACAGGATGAGCTGAGGCTGCTCCTAAGGAGGGAGCAGAGGCAGGCCCCAGATGGAGAGGGCACTGGGAGCCATGTTCTTCCCCTTTCTCCCACTCAGAGCAGAGTTCTCTGCAAAAATTGGATGAAACACATCATAAGGTTGGACTGGTTAAGAATGGGTCTCCCATAGCCCTTTCCATAAAAGTCTCTCCAATTTATAATCATGTGTTAGGGTTGGAGAAATGTGCCCCTGTGTGGCATTTGAAGTTTTTGTCTAGAATCCTTGGTGAGATAAGCATTATTAACCTTGTTTGAAATGTGAGAGAGCAGTTGGGGAAGGAGATTTGAGGTACATCAAATTCCAGCCCCCACCCCCAGTTACCAGTTGAGAGAATCTGTGAAATCCATTAGCCTTCTAAAACACTTCTGTGACCTCATCTATAAAATAGCACAAAAGAAATGTCTGTTGTGAATTGAGTAACTTAGTAACATCCAGCCAAAGAGTGGCGATTTGTGTCTTCAACTAGTGTATTTAACAGCAGCTGTGAGCCCGGAATAGGGGGAGGGAAGAGGGTTTATGGGACTTTCGGGGAGGGGGGGAACCGGGAAAGGGGAAATCATTTGGAATGTAAATAAAGAATATAGAAAATAAAATAAACAAAAAAAAAGAAAAACACTTTAAAACTAAAGAAAAGAAGCAATATTGAAGTGTTTGTGTACATATCAGATAAAAGAATAAAAACCATTATTAGCTCACCAGCTTAAAAAAAAAACAAAAAAACAAAAAACAGCAGCTGTGGTTTTTGAACCACAGCTTTTCTGTTACTCTGGGAACTTGTCAGTTGGTTTCCCTTTGGGTGTGTTGAATCCTTTCTCCCCTCTCCCTCCGGCTCTTCTGACTCTTGATGGGCTATGCTTTTCTGAGTCTTTGTTCATTATCTTCTTCTTCTTCTTCTTCTTCTTCTTCTTCTTCTTCTTCTTCTTCTTCTTCTTCTTCTTCCTCCTCCTCCTCCTCCTCCTCTTCTTCTTCTTCTTCTTACTTCCTTCTCCTTCTTTCTCCTTCTTCCTTTTCCTCCCCCTCCTCCTCCCTCTCCTCCTCTCCTGCAGCTATGTGGGTTACAAAAAGCTCTGGAGTTCTCTCTCTCTCTCTCTCTCTCTCTCTCTCTCTCTCTCTCTCTCTCTCTCTCTCTCTCTGTTTCTCTCTGTCTCTCTCTGTCTGTCTCTCTCTGTCTCTCTCTGTCTGTCTCTCTCTGTCTCTCTCTGTGTGTCTGTCTCTCTCTGTCTCTCTGTCTCTCTCTGTCTGTCTCTCTCTGTCTCTCTGTCTCTCTCTGTCTGTCTCTCTCTGTCTCTCTCTCTGTCTGTCTCTCTCTCTCTCTCTCTCTCTCTCTCTCTCTCTCTCTCTCTCTGTGTGTGTGTGTGTGTGTGTGTGTGTGTGTGTTTCTGCAGGCATAGTTCACAGCAGTTCATCTTCAGGATTGCTTATCTTCCTCACGCTGGTTCAAAATATTACTGAGCCCGTCTAGGGAAATCTCAGTTTTGCTTGTTGTGCATTTTGAAATCCTAGAGTTCCCACTGGTTCTTTTTTTATACTTTCTTTTATTCAGATTCCCTATTTGATACATCATCATTGTTGGACTTTCCTTTATTTCTTTGGTTATACTTTTCTTTGATTTTATGAAAATATATAGAGAAAGAATGTGTGTGTGTGTGTGTGTGTGTGTGTGTGTTGCTCAGGACAGAATCCAAGGTTTCAAACATCTAAACCATCCCTGTTTATATTTGTTATGTCTACTCTGAGGTTTTGAATTTGTTCGTTTGTTTGTTTGTCTCTGTTTTTTCTTCAGTAAGTCTGATTTCACACTGTTATCACGAACTATTTCTGAAATTTGGATATATTTTTTTGCCTGTGCCTGGTTTCTGTTTGATTTGGGATTTTATTTTTGTCTGCTTTTTTGTATGTTTGTTTGTTGTTTGAGACTGGGTTTCATTGTGTAACTCTGGCTGCCCTGAAACTTGCCATATAAACCAGGCTTGACTCAAACATGCTCAGTCTCCTGAGGGCTGGGATTAAAGACATGGGCCACCCACCCTTGGCTTGGGGTGTTTTGTTTTGTTTAAACTGTAGTGTTGCTGGTGGGGATTTTGCTTTTGTTGGTAGTGTTTTAGGGTTGGTTTCTTGGTTTTATTTGGTTGGTTGGTTGGTTGGTTGGTTTGTTGGTTGCTTTGTTGATTTGATTTGGTCCCAGGATAGAGGAAGTTTTGGTTGGTTGGTTTGGTTATACAGCAATGATCTTGCTACGTAGCCCTGGCTGGTCTAGAACTTGCTATGTAGCCCTGGCTGGTCTAGAATTTGCTATGTCAACCAGGCAGACCTCAAACTGCAATGATCCTATTGCTTCTGTCTCCTCAGTGCCAGGGCTGCAGGCATAGTGTGTTATGTTGCCAGACTGGAGATCAGGCAGAGTGTCCCACACACTGAACAATGTCCCACCACTGATTCAAATCCCCAGTATTTCCTGCTTCTTTTCTCACCTCCTAATTTCTGTTAGAATGTGGACATTTTAGATTATTTATTGTAGCAATTCAAGTTCCTAGTCTCCTCTTCTGGAGCTTGCTATTGTTATTTACTTATATGTTGATTTAATGCCCAAACTTACCATGAACTGACACTGGGGATACCAGAATGGCTTTGCTCTCTATCCCTGACCACACTAGTAATCAAACTCCACTCATTGCAGCTGATAATTGTTTTTGACAATCCTCTGAGACTCTGCAGAATAAACCAATACAATAAAATCTGAATCTCTTGAAGGGAAGCTGTGGATGGTCTTGTCCTGGCTATGACAGAGTCTCATGATCTCTTCTGCACTTCAGTCAGGAAGGCATCATCAGGAATCCATGAATCTTCACCACAGCCTCCACTGTTCTTGCCATTTGGGCCTCAGTCTCTCCAAGCTCTATTGCAAATGAAGCCAGTTTCTTTGGGAAAAGAATAAGAATTATATATTTTAGGTCTATTTTTTGGCAAAAAAAAAAAATTCCCAAATAAAGCACTAGAACTAGGTGTGAAAGAAGCAGTCCTCCCTCTTAGTGACCCTCCCCCAGGAGAGAGCATTGTGGGTGTGGAGACAGCAACCTTGGCCCCATCAGCCTCCCTTCCTTCCATGAAACCAAGAGCTCCAACCTAGTCAAGGGTGATCAGACCCTTCAATCCTCAGCACACCACACTGAGCTAAAGCCTCCACTCCAATGAGGACAGAGCAGTGTGCAGCTGCTTCTCTTCTGCACAAGGCTGAGACTTAGCCCCAGTAGGGCTGAAAGAGAGGAAAGACACACACACACACACACACACACACACACACACACACACACACACTGTTGCCATGGAGAGAAAACAGGTTTCCCAGGTTGCTGCAACTAGAGGAGCTTCTTCCAGGGCTAGGGTGGTACAGGGAAAGTCCTAGTCCTGGTGTTCACACCCTCATCTTCTTCCTTATTCCTCATCTACTCAAGTAGCTGCTTAGGATCGTTTCCAGAGTCTTTTCATCCTTCATTTACACAGTTGCCCTAAAGAGAGTGCCCATTGACTCTCCATCACTGTGCTGGCACTCCATCACACACTCCCACCTATTTTCAGCTTTAATGATACTACTGTCCACACAGAGGCCAAATGCTTTGACAGTGGCTCTGGCCTTTGGCAGATGCACTACATCTCCGCCATTGGCATCATTCATTCATAGTTTACCTTTCTTTTTCATAAAGAAAGAAAATGTCTTGAAGGAACATTCACCAGACAACTTAGAATAATTTTGTTTTAAACTATTGAGTCCATGCAAATGAATAGTTTAATCTGCCTTTTTATTCCAAGGCAGTATTTTATCAGTATCTTCTATGAATGCTGTACAGTAGGCAGATTAGAATCACCAAAATTGAGTGCTAATTATATGGCATTACAGTTATAGTATGGATTATATAGTCTTGTAGTATGGGTTATATACAATAAAAGAAAGAGGCTTGGGATACATCTCATGGTAGAGCATGTGTCTAGCATACATGTGGTGCTAGGCTCAAACGCCAGTGCCCCAAAGTAAATAAATAAGGAAAGAATGAAAGAAATTTGTCCTAATTTTTTTTAGATGAGGGAAGACACTGTATCTCAAAAAAAAATGAGAGAGAAATACTACCTGATGGAAATCACAATTTTTAAGAATAAAGAAAAGAGGCAGGTGTGGTGGCTCGCACCCTTAATCTCAGAACTTGGGAGACAGAGCCGGACAAATCTAGGTGAGTTCAAGACCACCTGATAATGTAGAATAAGTTCCAGACCAACCAGAATTATATAGTGAGATCCTGTCTCAAAGAAAGAAAGAAAGAAAGAGAGAGAGAGAGAGAGAGAGAGAGAGAGAGAGAGAGAGAGAGAGAGAGAGAGAGAGAAAGGAAGGAAGGAAGACTTAAGTAAGTATGAGAATTAAGCTATTTGATATTAAGAAGTTGGCAATAAGTTTTAATAAATTGACCATTTCCCTGCAACATTAAGTGAATAAGGATAATTGAATTAAAAATGAAAATATGAACACTGAATGGTCCAAGGAACTTATTGTGCTTGGGGAAATTCTGGGATGATTTTCCCTCTCAATACACTTTTCTACATTTTGTGTGTGTGCACACACATGTGCATGCATGAGTGTGTATGTGTGTGTGTGTGTGTGTGTGTATGTGTGATGTGGTGTGGTGTGTGTGTGTGTGTGTTGTACGGCTCGAGATGTAGCTCAAGAGAGAAGCACTTATCTGCTACACACAAAGCACTGAATTCAATCTGAGTTTGAGTTTATTTTTAGGAATGGGGGGAACAAGGTCGTCATGTTGCTCAAGCTGGCTTCAGCCTCCCAGGCTCAAGCAATTCTCCTCAGCTTCTTGAGTAGCATAGACTATGGGCAAGTGCCTTCACACCTAGATCTGAGAAACTTTTAAATACTAAGAAAGCAATTGGTTTTGTTTATGCTCATTCTGCATCTAAATAAGAGTGTTTGGTAAGAATTGTTGGTGCTCACATTGCAGAAAACTGGGAAATGGACAGAGGCAACCAGAGTGGGGACTCTGAATTCCTACTCCTGGGACTCTCGGAGGTTCCTGAACATCAGCGCCTCCTGTTCGGGACCTTCCTGTCAATGTACCTGGTCACAGTGGTAGGGAATGTGCTTATCATCCTGGCCATTGGCTCTGACTCACACCTGCACACGCCTATGTATTTCTTCCTAGCCAATCTCTCCTTCACTGACCTCTTCTTTGTCACCAATACTATCCCCAAGATGCTGGTGAACCTTCAATCCCAGAACAAAGCTATCTCCTACCCAGGGTGTCTGACACAGCTCTTCTTCCTGGTGTCTTTGGTAGCCTTGGACAATCTCATCCTGGCTGTAATGGCATATGACCGTTATGTGGCCATCTGTCGCCCCCTCCATTACACTACAGCCATGAGCCCTAAGCTCTGTATCTTGCTTCTCATCTTGTGCTGGGCCCTATCTATCCTCTATGGCCTCATCCACACCCTCCTCATGACCAGAGTAACCTTCTGTGGGTCTAGGAAAATCCACTACATCTTCTGTGAAATGTATGTCCTGCTGAGACTTGCATGCTCCGACACCCACATCAATCACATGATGCTGATCGCCACGGGCTGCTTCATCTTCCTTGTCCCTTTTGGGTTCATGATCATGTCCTATATCTGGATTGTCAGAGCTATTCTCAGAATTCCTTCAGCCTCTAACAAGTACAAAGCCTTTTCCACCTGTGCATCCCATCTGGCTGTGGTGGCCCTCTTCTATGGGACACTTTGTATGGTGTATCTAAAACCCCTGCACACCTACTCCATGAAAGACTCAGTAGCCACTGTGATGTATGCAGTGGTGACACCCATGATGAACCCTTTCATCTATAGCCTGAGGAACAAGGACATGCATGGGGCTCTGGGAAGACTGCTAAGGAAGCCACTTCAGAAGCTAACATGAAGGCTGTTTGGGGGAAAGGAGGATGAATTAGAACGCATATAACCTTCAATATATGCAGCTATCACCCTACAGTTTATGGCGGGGGGGGGGTTGGACACAGATCTGGCTCTAAATGAAACCTCTGTGGTGATGGAAAGATATGTAAGTACATACCAGCATCCTTCAGATCTTACCATCTTTAGTAATAAATAAGGTCACACTAATGCCAACACTAGAATATTGCAAGGACGAATTTTTCAATGTGCCTGACCATAGGACCACATTCTCATGTATATCTTTTCCAGATATACCCACTTATGACATAGAGACAACTCTTGTTTTATCTCACATGCATCAATTGCACAAAAAAGCAATGGTGACTGGTTATTGGTCACTGGACTAGTCACTGGACTATGGTGGCTTGGAAGAAGTCCTTTAGAAATGAATCAACAGAGCCAGAGGGGTGTAAGCCTGTAGAATGCAAGGTTCAGTTAATGTGGAAGTCATTCTGCTATTCATCAACATATTCTACTGAGTGTCTATTAAAACCTTCAAACTGGGTTGCAAGAATAATATGGAGTTCACAACCAATTGTGAGAAATAAGTAAGATTGTGTGTAAATGAGCTTGCAGAATCAGTTAAAAGGCAATGTTTACCATGCTGATTTAAATATGTGTATCTACATATGCAGCTGGAGCCGTGGGTCCCTCCATGTGTACTCTTTGTTTAGTGGTTTAGTCCCTGGGAGCTCCGGGGGTACTGGTTGGTTCATATTATTGTTCCTCCTATAGGACTGCAAGCTCTTTCAGCTCCTTTGGTCCTTTCTCTAGCTCCTCCATTGGGGATCTTGTGCTCAGTCCAATGGTTGGCTGAGAGCATTCACCTCTGTATTTATCATGTACTGGCAGAGCCACTCAGGAGACAGTTATATCAGGGTCCTGTCAGCAAGTGCTTGTTGGCATCCACAATAGTATCTGGGTTTGGTAACTGTATATGGGGTGGATCCTCAGGTGGGGCAGTCTCTGGATGGTCTTTCCTTCTGTCTCTGTTCCACGTTTTGTATCTCCTCCCATGGGTATTTTGTTCCTCCTTCTAAGAAGAACCAAAGTACCCATACTCTAGTCTTCCTTCTTCTTGAGCTTCATTTGGTCTGTGAATTGTATTCTGAGCTTCTGGGCTAATATCCATTTATCAGTGAGTGTATACCATGTGTGTTCTTTTGTGATTGGGTTACCTCACTCAGGATGATATTTTCTAGTTCCATCCATTTGCCTAAGAATTTCATGAATTCATTGTTATGGCCTTGTTGGACATCAAAGGGAGGAGAGGCCCTTGGTCCTGTTGAAGGCTCAATGCCCCAGTGTAGGGGAATGCTAGGTCAGGAAAGTGGGAGTGGGTGGGTTGGTAAGCAGGTGGAGGGGGGACGGGAGAGGGGGTTTTCAGAGGGGCAACCAGAAAAGGGGAAAACATTTGAAATGTAAATAAAGAAAATATCTAATAAAAAATAAAGAAAAGAAAAAATATAGTAGAATTCCCAGCTGATACTATCTAATGAGGCAGGGACGCACACACACACACACACCCACAAAAGAAGTCCCACAATCTTTACAAATATGAACACATTAAAAGTTCAGTCTTTAAAAATGAAATTAAATAAATAAATAAATAAATAAGTGTATATATCTGTTTAAGATGCAAATACAAGGGCTAGAAAGATGGTTCAGCATTTAAGAGCACTTGCTCTTCCAGAGGACCGAGGTTCCATTCCCATATGACAACTTTCAATGGTCTGCAACTCCATTTTCAGGAAATCCAATGCCTTCTTCTCACCTTTGTGGGAACCAGGCACAGATATACATGCAGGCAAAATATTCATACTCATAAAATTAAAATAAATCAATTTTTAAAAAGTAAAATAAACAAAAGGAAGAAAGATGCTACAGCTGGGGATGAAGCTCAAAGCAAAACATTTGCTGAGCATATATGAGGGTATGGTTCAGGGAGAGAAAGAGAGGGAGAGTGGGAGAGGGGAGGGAAGGGGAGAAAGAGCTAGAAAGAGGGAGGGAGTGAGAAGGAGGAGGAGAGAAAGGGAGAGGGAAAGGAGAGGGGGAGGGAGAGAGAACAGTAAAAGAATTAAATACACAACAAAGCTTGAAGGTAAAGGATTACAAGTTGGCACACACCATATTTTAAGTAAAATGTTGCTAGAGTAACATTAGATAACAGACTTTAAAATAGAAAAAGCAGACCTCAGCAAGATCCTGAATGAAAATCACCATCTCTCTGACCAAAACTAATTGTTACTCACATAAAACAGTCTGTTATTAAAATATGTTTTATCTAAGTCTCATAATAACAATGAAGACAAACCTATCTGTAGTGGTTGCACAAAATATAAAAAGGACCCAAAGCATTTTCACAATGAAATGCATCACAGGAACACAAGGGAAGAAGAGGAGACCCCACTCTCTGCTTCCTAACTGCAGACATGGTTTGCTCAGCTGCCTCACGCTGGATTATATTCCTTCTTACGCTGTGAGTCAAAGTAAACCAGGCCCTCATTTAAGGGAGAAAAAGAGGAAGAGAAAATATGATCTGAAAACGAATTACAACTATTCACCTGTGAATAATTAATTACCTTAAATATTAAAAAACTAATTAAATAAATAATTAATTACCTTAGATAGGGTTCTCCTATCAAGACATAGTAACTTGAAGGATGGGGGTGGGAGATTCAACCATGAGCTAACTACAAGAAACTCACTATACTGCAAAGGATACATGGAGATTGAGAGTAAACGGGTAAACGAGCAAAGAAATATTCATATATGTATATATATATATTTTCCAAGCAACTAGAAACTAGAAGAGTAACTATGTTTATATCAGACAAGTAGGTCAAACAAAAAGACAAACACTATAAAAAAGATAGCAAAGGCCTCCTAGAAAATGATAAAGAGATGAATTTACCAAAAGACATACAGTTGTAAATATCTGTGCACACGGCATCGGAGTATTTAAATGCATAAATCAATTGTTAAATGACGTGAAGGAGAGAGATTGCCGCCACTGGAGTTCCTGAACATCCCACTCTTAGCAATTAGAAGATCATCAGAAGATGAACCTTGACCTTTGTGTTAGCCACTTTGCCTGTCTCAATGACAAAACAGAATACCTGACAGAAAAACACTCCAAGGAGGAAGGATTTATTTTGACAGGTTGGGGGATCTCAGACCACAAGGCAGGGGAGGCAGGCAGCTGGGACTACTCCTACCACAGCAGTGAGAGTTTACAGGACAGTGTGTTCACATCAGGATACAGGGAGAACCCAGGCTAGGCCCGAGGAAGATACTGTCTTCAAGGCCTGCCCTAGTCAGACCACAATCCCATTCTTTGGGGACTTTTCATTACTTTCCAAAATGACATCATGAGCTTCTGGCCAAATATTCAAACATGAACCTGTGGGGAACATTTTACATTCAAATCATACAGATTTAAATTTCACTTTAGACTAAATGGATCTAGATCTATCCAGAAAGAAAGAAAGAAAGAAAGAAAGAAAGAAAGAAAGAAAGAAAGAAAGAAAGAAAGAAGGAAAGAAAGAAGGAAAGAAAGAAGGAAAGAAAGAAAGAAAGAAAGAAAGAAAGAAAGAAAGAAAGAAAGAAAGAAAGAAAGAAAGAAAGAAAGAAAGAAAGAAAGAAAGAAAGAAAGAAAGAAAGAAAGAAAAGGAAGGAAGGAAGGAAAAAAAAACAGGAATTCACGGATCTGCGCGCGCGCGTCCTCTCATTCTACAGTCTTCGCGCTCCATCCAGCGGCGGCGTCCGGAATCGCGTGCGTCTTAGACAAAATTCTGCAGCTGTAATCCACCTTTCCCGAAGGAAGTGCATGAACTCTGCAGATCCTCTTCTGCTCCCTGAAAAAAGAATTACCCACCACCCCGCCCCACCTCACCCTACCCCCCCCCACCCGTCTCCGACTTTCCCTAAAATTAAGTCATTCTTCCCCACAATAACCAGCTGGTGCCGGCTCCCAGCTCTCTGCATTCTCATTTGCAAAAGCATTTGATACAAGGATGTAAAATGAAATCCAAGAAGATTAATTCTAGGATTACGTTGGAAAAATAATATACAAACCTGACGACCATCAAAGTCATTTGGTTAAACAACATTCACCAGTGATTGGAAAAAAAAAAAACTCTGTTGCTGAGGAATTAAAACAGTAAAGGCTAAAAAAAACAAAAACAAAAAAACAGCGCCCCCTCCGTGGCCCCAGTTCCCGCCTCCAGATTTCTGCCTTGTTTGAGTTCTTGTCTCTGCTTCCTTCAATGATGGACTACCACGTGAAAGTGTAAGCTAAATAAACCCTTCCTCCCCAACTTGCTTTTGGTCATGGTGTTTCTTCATAGCAATAGTAACCCTAAGACATCTATTAAAGATTTTTATCACCAAGATGTTATAGTCCAAAGAATAGTCACATTTACTATTAGAAACATTGAAATGAAAGTGCAAATTGTCCTTCTATGGGAGATAATGACAATGGGAGAAAGGTGTCCCTTCAAATTCATTTGCCCGTCTCTGGACTATAATTACTGGTTATTAGTTATCTGAGACTGGCAGAATTGTAAATGACTCCAAGAGAATCTAAATCAGAGAAGCCAGGAAGGTGTGCCCAAGACAATACAGTTTTCATTGAAGAACAGATTATTCTACTCATGTCTTCCATCTCTCAAGGCATTGTTAGCTGATTTTTCTATATTCTGTAGCTGGATATATTCTTCACTGATACAACAGATAGTTTTGAATACACACGAGTTTTCTTCCAATTTTCATAGAGAATAGAAAGAGCCAGGAGACCACATCAGGCTGAGGGAGTATTCCCAACATAAAGACTAAACTAACAGCCCCTTACTTACAAATTACACACATGCACACACCCACCACCACCACCAGGAAGAAAGAATGAAAGAGAGAGAGAGAGAGAGAGAGAGAGAGAGAGGAGAATTTATTATCACAGAAAAAGGAGATGCACAGGAAAAGAAATGTCTGAACATAGAAAAAGAAAATGTTCAGGCACATTCATGATTTTTATAAAATGTGAATTAAAACTATGATAAAATACTTCTCAGGCAAGGACTGGCAAGCTTATTGAAGGTGAGAAAAATAATGTATTCTCATACCTTTGTAAAGGGATATATTCATCTAGCCACTTGGAAGGACAATCTGGCAAAAGAAAGCGGTCAAAATACATATACATTTTATCACAGTAATACTACTTCCAGGCATTGATCCCGTGGATGTGCTTGCCTACATATGCAAAACCATTCACGGAGAAATATTATTTGAGCAGCTCTACTTGTAGTCACAAAGGGTTGAGAAGAAAATAATTAAGTAGCCACATGGAAATGGAGCACCATCCAATTATTTAAAACAATGAAACAAGGCAACAATCACTCCCAGCATAGGGAAACTGAGGCAGGAGGATTGCCATGAGTTCTCAGTCAGTTTAGGCTATACAGTGAGTTTCAGGACAGTGTGAGTGACTCTGTAGAACCCTGCCTGAATTAACCAAGTTGAGAAATAAATAAAACAGTTTCAAGTTTCAAGTCAACAAGAAGGCTGTGGTTGGGCAATGGTCGCATGCTTGTTGTCCTGCCTAGTTCTGCATCAACTTGACCCAAGCTGGAGTCATCTGAAAGGAGGAAACCTCCATAAGATCCAGCTGCAGAGCATTATCTTAATTAGTGGTTGCTGGGGAAGGGCCCAGCCCATTGTGGGTGTGGCCATCCGGGGCTGGTGGTCCTGGGTTCTATATGAAAGCAGGCTGAGCAAGCCATGAAGACCAAGCCAGTAAGTAGCACTTCTCCAAGGCCTCTGCACCAGCTCCTGCCTCTAGGTTCCTGCCCTGTTTGAGTTCTTGTCCTGACTTCCTTTGATGATGAACAACAATATGAAAGTGTAAGCCAAATAAACCCTTTCCTCCCCAACTTGCATTTTGGTCATGGTGTTTCATCACAATAGAAACCCAAATTGATATTTTACAATTTCAGTATTATTTCAACAGCTTTAGTGATGTTTCTACCCAGTAAACATCAAGATATTCTTAAGTTATCAACACAATTCAGGTTCCCACTAACGCTCTTTAAGAAGCAAAAATCTACATACTCCAATTAGAAATGTGTTCACAGTGGCTCTTTAGCCTCCCCCATCATTCCATCATCCGTTGGGTGATTTGTGGCTACTCTGTGTCCTAACCACTGGCTGGGAACAATTGATGCAGTGGGAAATGATCACCCAGTATTCTTGGGTCAACCAAACTGAGCCTGATGAGACTATAGTATAGAAGCAAGTACTGTCTGTACTGTTCTCTTAAACATGGGAACTGTGGACTATGAGCTAACAAAACCTCTGTGTGTGTGTGTGCGTGTGCATGTGCACAGGCAGATGCATTCACCAATGCCCGTGCCTGTATATATGAAGGTCATCTTTCTCTAATCGTCTCCCCCTTTTCAAGATGGGGTCTCTCACTAAACCTTGGTATAGCACTTTGGCTATGCTGGTTCCAACCCTCTCTGTCCCCTGGTGCTGGTGACTATTTATGATGGTGCCAAGGATCCTAAGTTGGGTACTCATATTTTAACAGCAATCATTTTACCCACTGAGCCAGCTCCCCCAGCCAAAAAGTCTTCTTCAGAGAGACACTAAGAAAGCTGGTCTACCAGTCTAGGAACCACTGCAAGAGAAAACCCCTATAACAACTTGAGGGGTGAAAGAATTATTAACTATAAACTTTTTTTTTAATTTAATTTAATTTTATTTTTTTAATTTACATTCCAAATCACTTCCCCTTTCCCATTTCCTCCCTCCCCGAAAGTCCCATAAGCCCCCTTCCCTCCCTCTTTTCTCCGTTCAACCCCCTCTCATTACTCTGTCCTGGCGTTCCCCTACATCCAGTCTTTCCAGGACCAGGGGTCTCTCCTTCCATCTTTTTAGAAATCTATTGATATGCTGATTGTGTCTAGGGTATTCTGAGATTCTGGGTCAATATCCCCTTATCAGTGACTTCATACCATGTGTGATCTTTTGTGATTGGGTTACCTCACTAAGGATGATATTTTCAAGATCTGACCATTTGCCTAGGAATTTCGTGAATTCATTGTTTTTAATTGCAGAGTAGTATTCCATTGTGTAAATATACCACATCTTCTGAATCCATTACTCTGTTGAGGGACATCTGGGTTCTTTCCAGCTTCTGGCTATTATAAATAAGGCTGCTATGAATATAGTGGAGCATGTGTCCTTATTGCATGCAGGTAAAGTCTCTGGGTATATGCCCAGGAGTGGTATAGCCGGATCCTTCGGAAGTGTCATGCCCAGTTTTTTGAGGAGCCGCCAGACTGCTTTCCAGAGTGGTTGTACCAGCCTGCAATTCCACCAGCAGTGGAGGAGTGTTCCTCTTTCTCCACATCCTCGCCAACAACTGCTGTCTCCTGTGTTTTTGATCTTAGCCATCCTGACTGGTGTGAGATGGAATCTCAGGGTTGTTTTGATTTGCATTTCCCTAATGACTAAGGATGATGAACATCTCTTTAGGTGCTTCTCAGCCATTAGATATTCTTCAGGTGAGAACTCTTTGTGTAGCTCTGTACCCCATTTTTTAATAGGGTTACTTGCCTCTCTGGAGTTTAACTTCTTGAGTTCTTTGTATATCTTGGATATTAGCCCTCTGTCGGATGTAAGGTTGGTAAAGATCATTTCCCAGTTAGTTGGTTGCCGCTTTGTCTTTTTGACGGTGTCTTTTGCCTTGCAAAAACTTTGTAATTTAATGAGGTCCCATTTGTCTATTCTTGATCTTAGAGTATAAGCTATTGGAGTTCTGTTCAGGAAATTCTCCCCTGTGCCCATATGTTCAAGGTTCTTCCCTAGTTTCCCTTCTATTAGTTTCAGTGTGTCTGGTTTTATGTGGAGATCTTTGATCCACTTAGAATTGAGCTTAGTGCAAGGAGATAAGGATGGGTCAATTTGCATTCTTCTGCATGTTGACCTCCAGCTGAGCCAGCACCATTTGTTGAAAAGGCTTAAAGAAATGCAGGAGACGATGGATCAACAGACTATAACTATAAACTTTAAGGACTGTCAGAAGTGTCAATACAGCCACTACCCCTAGAGTGAAAGAGATTTCCCTAGAAGAGCTGTCCCACCCAAGGACTGATCCAGCTCTGCTTGGCTTTGTTCCTGGAGAGTAAATCTCCATGGATCTACACCAGCAGAATTTACTAGAAATCTATC
The DNA here is from genome assembly GCA_036184795.1 of Tokudaia tokunoshimensis. NCBI lineage: Eukaryota > Metazoa > Chordata > Mammalia > Rodentia > Muridae > Tokudaia > Tokudaia tokunoshimensis. Next base: position 47,240,350 of record BTHU01000010.1, on the reverse strand, counting down.
CTCTATTCTCAGGGAGCTGTCTCACTGGAAGAAATGCACTACCAGACCACTGAGGATGTGGAGGCAAGGAGGGATTTAGAGGACAAGCCAAGGGTCGGAGAGGGCTGCTAACCACTGTGCACTTCATGAGCTGTGCACTGGAGGGGCTGTGTGCAGGCCAGAAGTGGTCCTAAAGAAGGTGCTCTGTGGTAAGAGCCAGCCCTCAAGATGCAGAGCATGCTACAGGAATCTGCCCCAGAAGCCCCTGAAAGTTTCTCCAAGTAGCACAAGCAGATAGGGAAAGACCTTTCTGCAGGCCATTACTTGTACCTGGCTTAGAACATAACCAATGGATCTGAACCCATTTTCACCATCTAGCCAGTAAAGAGGGAATTTAGCACTGATGCTGGTGTAGATGGACTCAGGACTAGAACAAAGCTAATAGACAATTACATATTTACTGTGTCGAAAACGCTTTCTAGCTGTCACAAACCCATTTAAATAAATCCAACAATTTAATTCAAACAAAACAACAGAGAAAAACTGAAAGCAGAAGCAAGAAGTGGACAAGAGAGATGTCACTTCTGTCCTTTGAATGCACAGAGACACCTACCTGCATCTTTTTAATAAATGTCCCTTTAAAGACTTAAATTAATTTGAGCTAGTTTTGATCTCTGTCACAAAACCATCCTACTAAATACTGACTATTAATAACAACGTCCTCAAATTAAAGTTTTAATAACAATAACACAAGTACGCACAAACATACACAAATACACACACTCACACATACACACATGCACACACATATGCACAACTTGCACATGCACACATTCACATGCACATACTCACATACACACTCACACATACATACAAATGCACGCATATACACATATATACATACTCGCACATACATACACATACACATGCACACACTCACACATGCACACATACACACTCACATACATACATATGCACATAAAAACACAAACATACACACATACACACACAAATACACACATACATGCACATAAAAACACAGATACATGCACACACATATACACACAACACATTCACACACACAGCATGCACATACAACATATACACACATGCATACAATACACATAAATATCCTTTCCCACTGTATTCAGTATTATGCTTGAAGAGTGAAGCTGAATTTCACCTGTACTCTATAGTCCATTTTTCTGGCATTTTCCTCACATTTCTTACTAGTAATAAATTTTTATAAAGCCTAGAGATCGGTATTTTAATTTTTTTACATGTTTTAATTTACTGTGTAAGCATGCACACACCCACACAAGCATGCCTGCTGCACACATGTGTGGTAGTCAGAGGACTACTTGCAATAGTCAGTTCTCCCCTTCCACCAGGTGGGGGACCCAGAGATCAAATACAGTTCATCAGCCAGGGAGGCAAGCTAGTGTCATTACTCTCTGAACCAGCTAGACAATCCACAAGATTTCGTTGTTGGCTACACACACACACACACACACACACACACAGTGTGCAGTGTCTTACAAGGAGATCATTAAAATCCATCTGATTCCCTACACAATCTTCCCAACATCGTGTGTGTGCTGGTGCCACCAGGCCTGACCAGGCCTGACCAGGCCTGACCAGCATCTGCCTCATTGTTTTCTCATGGAGCTGACCGGGGGCAGCTTGCTTTGATCACTTGCTTCCCTTAAGGGTGCTGTTTCATGTTATTATTCCATATTCTGGGACCAATTCATCAGCTTTGTTCATGAGTCTGCCTCTCTCTCCCACTTATTTTGCCCCTAATCCTGCTAGAAGAGGGAACACTTGCCCCAATGGGTCTGGGCATCTGCTCTCCCCGGCAGCTGTTTGCTCCTGGGGCCTCGAATCATACCTTTCCTCCGATCATCTGTTTCTGTTTGGAGAAGACAACCCAGCAGCTTTCCATTTTAATAGAATCTCCGGTTCTTTCAGGCTCACCAAGTTCTTGCCCATCTCTTTCCTCAGAATGCTGATCTTTTCTCCCAGCATCTCCTCTTCCAGGATGTCTGTCCTTCCTGCAGCTATCATCCATCTTCATGTCCAATTACTCCTCTCAGGCTTCCTATTTTAGGACCCATTCACAGTTCTATTCTCATTGGTAATTCCTTTGATTTTTCCTACAAAATCCTGTTTTGTAGGATATGTATTTTTACACCTGGGCACCAATTGGGAAAAGAATCCCCCTAGGTGAAGGGTAGATTTCTCTCCATTCTGTAGATTTGGGACAGGCTTCAGTCTAGCCTGTAGGTAGGGGACAAGTTTCTGAGCCTGAGACTAGTCCATGGGAAATAGATTTTTAAATAGAGTCTATACACTGAATCCATGGTTCCCAAAGCATCATACTACAACAGATTTCTCCACGTGCTCATCTAACATTACACATCTTATGAGGCATACAGGTGCACTACTTTAATCCCAGCCCTTTGGAGACAGAAGTGGGCAGATTTCTGTAGTTCAAGGCTAACCTTGTCTACATAACAAGCTTGAGAACAGCCAGGGCTTCATAATGATGACCTGTCCCAGCACATACACCCCCAAAGATGCAGATCCCTGGGCCTTACCCCAGAGTGATTGAATTGTAAAATCTCAATACTTTGAATCAGCACTCTAGAGAAAGTTTCCCTGAGTGGTACTTATACAAGGAACAGCCTCTGTTCTGAGAGCAGAAGAGGATAGGTATACTGGTTGGTTTTTTGTGTCAACTTGACACAAGCTAGAGCCATCAGAGAGAAAGGAACCTCAGTTGAGGAAATGCCTCCATGAGATCCAGCTGTAGGACATTTACTCAATCAGTGATAATGGGGGAGTGTTGGGCCCATGGTGGGTGGTGCCATCTTTGGTCTGGTAGTCCTGAGTTCTATAAGAAAGCAGGCTGAGTAAGCCAGGGGAATCAAGCCAATAAGCAGCACCCTTTATAGCCTCAGCTTCAGCTCCTGACTCCAGGTTCCTGCCCTGCTTGAGTTCCTTTCCTGACTTCCTTTGTTGAAAACCAATGATGTGGAAATGTAAGCAGAGTAAACCTTTTGTCTCCCACTTGCTTTTTTTGGTTATGGTGTTTCATTGCAATAGCAAACCTAAGACAATGGCCTAAAGTTGAGAACAGTCTTCTCTAAGGTTTCTGCACATCCTGATGCTTCAGATATCATTTCCAGCTGAGGAAAGGGGACAGAAAGTCCTGTCTCTTAGATCACTACCATAAAGTGACTAATGTGTCTTAGATTTCCTCTCTGGAACTTAACTCTGGCTCCCATAAGGAGTGGCCACCACAGAAGCACACAGTGTGGCGTTAAATGACTGAGAGGGATCTGGAATGGACCATAGCAATGATTCACCCATCCCACACTTCAACTTCAGAGGACCACCGAAGTCAACAGAAACAAGCAGGATTTCAACAGCTGTGCAGAAGTGAACCATCAGAATGGCAGCATCCCACCTCACCCCCAGAGGCAATACAAGAAGAACAGCTTAATGAGGGTGTGGCTGCATTAGACTTGGGTGAGGGCTAGTAACACATCAACAAGACTGGGCAGAGGAACACTCAGAGAGCACAGAAAACATTAATTTTGGATGTGTCTATCTGGGACATCCAGAATCCATTGATGTGAATTACTAAGGCTGAGTAACGATCACTCTCACCATGGAAATGGGAATCTTACAATCCAGGAGGGCCTGAAAGGAACGAAGCAGAGGAAGGACAGAGTTGTTCTCTGCTCAAGCTGGCCTACTCATGTGTCAGTCTTCTAGTGGCCTTGACCATCAGCTCTCCTAGTTCACAGGCCTTCAGATCAGGACTAGACCCGTGTCATCAGTCCAGCACATCTTGAGGCTCAGATTTGAACTACACTGAAGACAGGCTGCTCCCACCCAGTGTCTGTTTCCATGAGGAGTAGCAATTACAGTCCCATGGTATCTATAGATTCCTCTAGGGGACAACTTGACTGAGGACCCCACAGTGGCCTTGAAGAAGTCCTTGTAGAAGTACACTGTTATCATGGCCACGTCTTCCAAGCCCTTGACCCACTCAGTCTTTTCTTTAGGCATGACAGTGACAGTTGTCCAACCTGCTCCATCTCCCTCCATGTTCTGCCTCAGAGGCCTTTCCCCTAATAAATCCATCATTCCTGTCTCAGTGTCTACAGAAGAACATTAGTGGAAGGGCAGACCAGCCCCTAAGCAAAGAAAAATTATACCTGTCAAACAAAGGAGACTTTATCCAAAACTGTTGCAATAAGGAAATGAATCTGAACCCAACTGCAAACATGACAGAGACCAGTGGAAATTTGTAGCCAAGTGTTGAGGTGAGCAATTTTCTGAGGTGGAAAATTACCAAGAGGAACTCAGTTGGGTATCCCTGGATGGATGCTGAGGGTGGGGAATCCTTCCTTGGGTTAGATTGAGGTTTAACTTAGATGAAACCTAATCAGAAAGTGGGCTCAGAGGAACAGGAGGGAAGTTAGGTTGACAGAGTCTCTATACCAACCCAAGGCAAGACAATTGTCCCATGATGCCAACCTCCCCCAAAGGGTTGATGAGACAAACTCAAAACTAAATGTGAAGTTTAAAACAAGTTTGAAATGGGGTTAATGACTATAACCACAGAGTTATAGAACTGGACAGTAATGTTATTACTGGACCCAACTATAAAGCAGGTGGAAAGAGAGCTAGTCAGAAAGCCTTCCTTCCTATGGTGGGCAGAATAATGGGCCCCAAGATGTCCAAGAGCTCCAAGCTATTTGACATAGGGATGGAGTGTGCAGATTTCAAGAATCCTAAGAACTAAGCCTCTGAGCTGGAGGTTTACCCACTTGCTGTTAGAATAACAGGTGGAATTTCAGGGTACCCACGGGGTCCAAAAGTACTAGTTATTGGCCCAGGTGAATGACATCCATGCCTTGTACAGCCCTTTCTACATACATGAGAATTCAGTCCAAGACTCTGTCCATAAGTAGCATCTCCCCTTCCTGTTTTCAGGGAGAAAAGTTGAACCCGGGAAGCAACCAAGACCTGAAGGGCAGAGCGGCATCAGGTGCTTGTGTGAAAGATGGTGCTTCAGCTGGAATCTCAAACTCCAAAGAGGAAGCCTACAACTACTGTTGATGAGGCGGCACTGCTTAACATGGGCTGCAGCCCCAACCCAGGAGACTGCAGGCATGGGGTTCCATGGAGGACAGGGAAGCCAATAACACTGACACCCAGGTTACCTGCCATGCTACTGTTCAGCCAGCACTCCTGATCACCTAGAACTTATCTTCATGTTAATGACAGCCCATCAGATTTGGGTCCTAAAACAAGATGTGACTCTGACCCCTTACGTGGAATGGAAACAACCCATCTTGATGAGATAATAATCAATTCTTCCCTAAGACTTGTTTTTAAAATGGTAAGTTGGTCCTCTGCAGTTGATGTAACCAGGGATAACATCAGTCCAGCCTAAGAGAGTTTAGACTTTTGCTCCTGCATTTTGTCTATGAGAAATATTAGGTGCGAAGGAAGACCAAAGTGTGGATGCTTCGGTCCTTCTTAGAAGGGAAAACAAAATACTCCCAGGAGCAAATACAGAGACAAAGTGTGGATCAGAGATTGAAGGAAAGGCCATCCAGAGACTGCCACACCTGGGGATCCATCCCATATACAGTCACCAAACCCAGACGCTATTGTGGATGCCAAGAAGTGCTTGCTGACAGGAGCCTGATATATCTGTCTCCCAAGAGGCCCTGCCAGAGCCTGACAAATACAAAGGGGGGTGCTCTTAGCCAACCATTGAACTGAGTACAGGGTCCCCAATGGAGGAACTAGAGAAATGACTGAAGGAGTTGAAGGGCTTTGCAACCCCATAGGAAGAACAACAATATCAACCAATCAGATCCCCCCCCAGAGCTCCCAGTGACTATACCACCAACCAAGGAGTACACATGGAGGGACCCACGGCTCCAGCCGCATAGGTAGCAGAGGATGGCCTTGTTGGGCATCAATGGGAGAGGCCCTTGGTCCTGTGAAGACTCAATGGCCCAGTGTAGGGGAATAGTAGGGCAGAGAGGCAGGAGTGGGTGGTTGGGGGAACACCCTCATAGAAGCAGGGGAAGGGGGATGGGATAGGGGATAACATTTGAAATGTAAATAAATAAAATATCCCAATTTTAAAAAAATAAAAAAGAGAAATATTACATGCACGCAGGTGACTGCACCCAGCTATGTCAAGATGCATAGCACACACAAACACGAGAGAGAGAGAGAGAGAGAGAGAGAGAGAGAGAGAGAGAGAACGGCTGCCTCCGTGTCGCCTGTGTGCTCTGGAGTCACTCAGTTTCAGACTATGGCTCCTCTACCTCCTCACAGCTCCTAAGTGGCAACCCTTCCAATGCTTGTCTCCACAGGCAAACTTCAGACCCGTTTCCAGTCACCGATGTGTGTGTTTCTTTCTTAATCATTTAGCGTATATGAATTGTTACCAGTCTTATCAAGCTTATATGTCTTTATTTCTATTTGTTACCAATAATACATTTGAGTGTCACACACTTAGCCCTTCTTCCCCACAATTTCAGTTTCCCATGGTGTGTTTTTAGGGACTAATAAGTCATTATAGCTAACTAGCTACTTATGTAAACATCAGCTACTACTGTTGAGATTATCGTTATTAATGAATCTCTGCTACTAAACAAAACTTTTTTTTTCCAAAGTGTTTCCTCAATTAGGAATTCATTTTTATCCTCATGCTTTCTGCGGGGCTTATATTTCTGATGACACATAGAGGAAAATTCAGATCCCGGCATGTTGAATAATTTGCCCAAGATCACAAAGCAACAGAGGCTTAAAACCTGCCTCTTGCCTTCAAATCTACACCCAGCAGGTCAAGCAAAGCACATGAGTGAGTGTAGCCACCATGAGCCAGAGGAAGATAAGAAAGGCATTGAGTCACAGGCGACCCCTTGAACAGAGACTCTGAAAAGGAGCTTGGGGCAAAGGGGAGAAAATGACAGGAAGGAGACAAAGTCAGTGGGCAGCAGGAGGCTCGTCTCCTCAGTACCACAGAGGCTAAATAGAGTGGGTGAGCGACTGGCGGGGTGAACAGTAAGGAGTGCTGCAGTCTGAGTCTGCTCTCATCAATCCACGCCTGAGTAGATGTAGTCTGACTTTGAAAAACAAAAAAACCCAGAAACTCCCTTTTTTGTTGTTGTTGTTGTTGTTATGGTTAGTTTGACTGTGTGTGTGTGTGTGTGTGTGTGTGTGTGTGTGTGTGCATGCACACGTGTTGCATGTGTATGTGCTGTACCCATGTGAGTGCACAGGCTTGCACTCCTATGCACACATGCCGAGGACATCATTAGTCTTCTTCTCTCGCTCTGGACCTTACTGTTTCGAGACAGGGTCTCTCACTGAGTGGGATGCTTGCCATCTTCCCTTGGATGACAAGCAAGTCCTCAGTATCTGCCTGCTTCCACCTCCCCCCTCCCCCCCACCCCCCACTGTAGGGTCACAGGCATGTGCAATCAGGAATCATTTTTGTGGGCTGGAGATTCAAACTCAGATCCGAGTGCTTGCAGAGCACACAATCTTATCCAACAAACTATTTCCCCAGCACCAGGTTTGCTTTGTCTTGTTTGTTTTTAATATTAATAAAGTTTTTAAATAGGTTCAAGTTGATAGCCACTCTCCAGTGAAAGGCCCTGCTGAAGTCTAGTAATACCCCACTCCAAGAAATGTGAACTCTAATGGACACAAAATATGTTATTTATTGTCAATTTCTGCAAAGACACATTTAAGCAACAAAATATACATTTTCAACCTTTTAGAATTTGTTTTATACATTAACAAATACAATGTGCTACCATAGCAATAAATTAGATGTACACTATTTACATCACATAGGCAGTCAGGATCTACAAATCACCCCCCTCACTGAGAGGAAGCAAAGAAAAGTCATCGTCACAGGGTCACTTCCAAACTATACCTCTTAGGTTCTACCACATGGGCATCCCTTCACATGGCACCCTGGGAGCTGGAGATCAGGCGGGGACATCACAAGTTGGCATAGACGCTAAGGAGTGGGAAGGGGAATTTCATCCTTTCAAGTGGAAATGTCACAGAACCAAAGACAATGGCAACTAATTCCAGTCTTGCAGCCAAGCATACTGTCTGCTGGGGATAGTTAAGGCCTAGGCCAAAGCCACTGCCCTTGCTGCTCACTACAGACAGCTCTTGGCTCTAGAGGTTGTCTTCTTTCTCCCAAAGGAGCACATGCTGCAAAGAGATGTGGGATTGGTGTGGGCAAGCAGACACCAGAGCTTAGTAGAATGCCTCAGCAGTCCTCTACCGGGCGGACGGCAGGATCGGCCTTGTTCGCTGTACCAACCTGTCTTTGCCTTTGATTGAGGGGTAACTAGAAGCTGGGGAGGAAGCATGGGAGTCCAGAGCATGGCTAACTAACCTGGTTGCTGTTGGCCCGGAAGCCATATACTCTGTCTGAACCCCAGGCACCCCCCCCCCCCACACACACACACACACACACAACACAGCTGTCTTTGCAGACTGAGAAACAAAGGACAAAGAGTGATGTTTGAGTTGGCACCTTAAAGGGTCAAAGGAAAGAGAATGACACTGGCTGTGCCCTGCCTAGTCACCTGATCTGGGCTTTTATTACCCATCTCCATTTTAAAAACTGGAGAGGCCTGGGCCTGGACTCAGTGGCAGGGGACTCACTCAGCATGAGCAAGGCCTTGGGAACATTCCCAGCACCACCGAAAAAAAAAAGAGGAAAGGAGGGAGGAAGAGAAGATAGACCAGAGAATTAGTTCATTTTATCACTTTCTGTCCTGATTTAGAACAAAGGAGTTAAGGATAGCTAGTACATTTTTGTCCTGGTAACTTTGCCCCAGTCATTGAAAACTCAAAGAAGCACTTTATAGCAATCCCTCCCTCCCCCTCCATTTTCTTCACCCAAGCCCCTGGGTCCTCACTGAACAAGACTTCTCATGCTGGAAAACAGCAGAGGCGGAGGCCCTATCAATACCCTCCGACCCCAGCACCACCCAGCCAGTGCAGAGACCCCAGCTACCAGGCTTCCTCAAAACCCAAGCTCCAGAGAATGCAACTGCTTCCTGCGCCAACAGTAAGTAGAGTTGGTATGCAGGAACGGGCCCAAGACTGTTGTGGGTCTAGTGACAGCTTTGCCACTAGGCTGCTGTGTGGCCTCAGGCAAGTTCTTTCCGTTCATCTGGAGGATGACATGGTCTGATGAGATGCATAAGGGACCAGAAGGTTTGAGCATCAAATGGTGCCCACAAAACTGAAGCGCGGATGGTTTTCCAAGAACCACCATTTGGCATTCATTATCACAAAGAGAAACTCTGGCTAAGGCCTTCTATCTGGAGCTCTGCCACATCTGCTTTGGAGTATCAACAGAGCTGGGGGCATCTGGATACCTCTTAACACCTGCAAAATATAGTTTCCAGAGTTGGGACCAGAAGAACCCCTTGTGGAGGTAACGGTGGAAATGTTCCACCAAATCCAAGCAGAAGCATTGTCTACAGAAGCTCAGTCACATACATGAAGGGGCCTCAGCAAGACTTGGAGCCCTAAGACTAGGTACAGCCAAGAAAGGAAAGGCTGCATCAGAGTGTGAGAGGAGGCCAGGCCCTGCCATTATTCTGTTCCCGTTAAGCAGAGAACTCCCGTAAGCTAGGCTGGTGGCACCTACTCTGGAAGCCACAGGATGACCTGCTAGAGAGAGAGAGGCATGAGCAGAGGGCAGGGGCATCTCATATCCTGCCCAGCAGCAAACCGAGGATGAAGACCTCAGCCAGGGCCTCTCAGTTCCTCTGTATACAGTCATCCATCCCGTCCCCTGGCCCAGAGGTGACGCCTGCAGGCAGAGTAGCCAAAGCAGCAGGGACGAGGCTTATACGGTTTCCAGACAGCATGAGAGCCCCTGAGAGCCCCAGACCATAATGCAGCATAGCCCAACCACCAAGAGGGTAAAACTGTCCAACACAGAGCGGGGAGTCAGAGTCCTGCAATCGCTTCAAAGAAAACACAGTTTGACCTTTCAAGTTCAAGCAGAAACCTGCCAGCAGAACACTGCCAGAATCCACCCGCCTCCTTTCAGCCCCGGGTGCTGCTAGGCCGGCTTTTAATAAAAGATAAACAGACACTCTGTTGACCTTCTAACGAGAACAAATCTTACCAGACTAGTATTTCACGTAAGTGGGTTTCCCGAGTGGAGTGAGGGGAGAGCTCCCCCACTCCTGGCTGCACATAAGTGGGGGGGGGGGGTACAGGGAGGGGGAAGGATCAAAATTGTGCTCTGATGACATAGCAGTGGGAACACAGTTACAAAGGCCACCCCAAAGGCTGTCCCGCCCTTCTGTACTTTGGTTTGGGAATAGGAGCCTATGCAGACAACAAACTTAGTTGGAAATCTTGTCATCTGCTCGCCAAAACAGGAGCCCAGAACCGAGCAGCCCTGTGCCACCGACCTATGTGTACTTAATGGGGTAGGATCTTCAAGGACCTGCTGCGTGGAGCCAGTGTTTAGCCTGATGGATGCTCGACTCCACACCCAGCAGCAGAACAGCCCTGCAAACCTAGGAGGCTGAGGAGCCAAAGACAGCTCCTCAGATGAGCCGGCTCACCCAGAGAAGGCAGCCATGGCATGAAGTACAGCTGGTCTGCGGCCCAAAGTGCGGGCTCGTGGGGTCTGGCTTCCAGGGGCCCTGAAGACGGGACAATGGCCTAGAAACCTGCAGTGGGAGATGGAAAGAAGAAAAGTGGGGGGCTGAGCCTAGAAGCAGTCCCTGGGCCGTGCCAGCCCCTTCACAGATGACAGGAACACCGCGATGGAAGAACACTGTATTGTTTCCAACACTAAATTCAACCATCACGCACTAGACTGACAAAAACTGGCCAAGTCATCTTTCCACTACATCTTTCCCCTCTCTCTCACCTAAGAGATGGCCTAAACTGTCTTTTCTAAATTCTCACAAAAGTAGAGACCTGAACTCCTAATGAGCCTTCTCACCCAGAGGCTCGTGCACTGGCGTGTGTTCACCCTGGACTCCACACTCCTGGCTGCCCACTACCAGGGCTTCTCCAACCACAAAGATGATCAGCAGCTTGTGTAGAATTAGAAAGGAAAAACCTTGAGACTACAGTCAAGGAAGCATGCAGCTGGGTCCTGGAACACCTAGCTCTGACTTGGAGCTTCCACCAGCCTGAGCCTCCTCAGGGGACCCTGGCAGCAGGGATGGAGCTCCTAGGCCTGGGCCAGCAGATGTGTCAGAAATGCAGTGAGATTCAACCTGGAGGATGCTGAGATATTCCTGGAAAAGCAGCCCTTCCACCATGTCCAGAAAGGCACTGCACTGTGACCCAAGACAAGATAGTACCCGCCCACCATTCTACAGTTACCTCTGCTCCCCACCACACAACCCCACTCTGTCTCTGGAGCAGACAAGCTCCCTAGCTTCTCACTGAGCCCCCTGGGACTTGGAGTCCCCTTTGCCCAGATCTTCTCCTGCTTGTAAAACAAGATGCTAATTGACTCAGATAGCCGGTCACATCAGGTCAGAAGTACAGGTTGGGGCTTTCAGGTCTGGAGAAGGATCCGGCAAGGTCATGGCCAGGTCAGGACGTGGAACAGACAGCTGGTCTGCTGGGCAGGTGGCCAGTGAGACAGCAGACCTAAATGGTCAGAGTAGTGGATGGCACCCCCAAACTGCTGGAATTAGGAGCCTTCTCTAGGCCAGAATCCACACTTCCCTGAGAAGATAAAGAATGGGGGATAGAGAACAAGCATTGGGTAAAAGAGAGATGAAAACATGCTGGAGTCAGTGTAGGGAGCCCACTTGCCCGTGGCTACACTCAGGACAAGGAGGCTGCCAAATACAAGGGGCCTGGACTCAGCCCCAGAAGCCGTGTGTAAGCATTGTGTAACAGAAGCATCCATAGTTCCTCACAGGTGGTAGAGGCCAACATCACACTCCCGTTTTCTCTTCTGTTTTCTCATACATGGGTCAAACATAAAGTGGCTTAACTGTACCTTTCCTCTTGGTCCCAACCCACTTATACTCCAGGGGAACCTCACTGAGTAGCTGGGGCCAATGGGTCTCACTAACAGGATTTCACTGGTGTATCATGCCAGGAGCAGAGACCACCCTGGGGTTGTCCCTCACAACAATGCTTGGGTAGGGGCATCTCATGTCATATGGGGAAGATAGACACCAGCCTGGAGCCTTGGCCAAAAATACAAGGAGAGACAAACTGCCTGCAAAGGGGAAAGGAAGGGGTAAACGGAGGAATTCCTCCCTCCAGGGAACAAAGTGAACTCTTCAGCTACTTCCCCTTCTAGCTACTACAACCAGCTCCATCCGGTGTGGGATCTACCACAAAGTCACTGTTCTCAGTCCCTTCTTCTCCAGGAAGGCCTAGAGATGTCCATCAACAGTAGTTCTCCAGGTTCCATAGCTGACTTTCTCTAGCCAGTCGCAGGCCATAAAGCCATAGACACTCTGACCTTAAGGGAATATTCCCCTCTCATGGCCACAGAAAGACACTCACCTTGGACAAGGGAAGGTCTTCATTTTCGCATTAGTGACCCTGTGTAAGAAACACACAAGATTTTTTTTTTCAAAAGCCAGACAATAGCCTCCACCTGGCAGCTTCTGTGCACTTGGCTCTTGACAATCAGAGTTCAGGAAGGGACTTGGGCCCCCAGGGACCAGCAGAACCCATCTCACCTCTGGGGATGGCTGTGTGCAAGAATGAGGCTCTACTGTAGGAGGAGTGGCAAAGGTGGCTAGAGAGCTCCCCGCCTGGTCTGCACCAAGTAAGGACAGAAACCATCACCCCCAGATCTGGCAGAGCATGCATCTTTGCCGGCTTCAGAACCACCCCCCTGGAGCACTTTCTAGGTGCTCTCTCTCTCCAGCCCACTGGAAAAAGTCTGGCTAGGAGGGGTGCCGAGCTGTGGGGTGTAGGGCTCATGAGGCCCTTCCTTAGATGCCCATACCATCCTTACCGCACTGGAGCTAGCATGGCTGAGTTTATCAAAGCGGAATTTCAGGTTTGACCTCGGGGAGTTCCTGCTTTTGGCATCTAAGAAAAGAAAAGGGATATGGAGCTTGAGGGATTATTCGAGCAAAGTCAGAATACTGAAAAGGGAAAGAGGGCCTCAACCTCCCCCCAAAAGCATGCTCACTAATAGGTACCCACTCCGTCAGAAATAGTACTCAGACTTTGAGAAATGTTGTACCCTACTTATTAAACACAGGTCACTTCAAATATTTTCAAAATTAAATTATGGAAGTTCATAAGTAAACAAGCCATATTCAAGGAAGATAGTGGGTATTCAAAATTTATCATTTCCTCATTGTATTATGGTGTTTTGCTTTAATCTGTGTCGTTACATCTCCTGTATCCCTTTATCAGAAATTGGTTAAGGTGGTAGGCTATGCATCTCTCCTCAACACCAAGTTCAGGGATGTAATGGTGGTGGTGGCTTAAGATCAATCTCAATGAAAGTATTAAGACTACTAAAGTTGTCAGTGTTACAAATCTGAGCTTGGTTTATGGTTTTGTTCTCTGGATTTAAGAAACCTAATGGAAGGGTTGGCAAGATGGCTTAGGGGTTGAGAGCACTGGCTGCTCTTCCTGAGTTCAAAACCCAGCAACCACAAGATGGCTCACAACCATCTTTAATAATAAGAGGACATCCAGTGTCCTCTTCTGGTGTACGGACATACATGCAAGCAGAACACTGTATGCGTAATAAATAAAGAAATCTTAAGAAAAAAAGAAATTAATGGAAAATAATAATAAATGAACTAAACTTGAAAGCAGGGTATACCTGCTGCCACTACATTGTGAAGACCAGCATGGGGCCACCTGCTCCCCAGTGTTGGAAACTACTACCAAGTTCAGCAAAGAGGTTGCTTGTATCATTGACAGACAAATGCTGTCTTTCTAATGCAAAATGTCAATGTAGGAAGTAATATCCATCAATACCCTCATGGCAACCAGATTTGACTGTCATCTGCAGCCTTGTACTGGCTACAGGCAACAGAGTTAAGTGTCACTGAAACTGTCCTATGCGAATCCTATAGACAGAGGGCTCACAGTAAAAAAAAAAAAATACTGAATATTTTGCCGTTATTTTCAAACTATTAGATCCTCTCTGAGTACCCTGATGATTGATTCACTTTTTGGTCCCAGAAACCCAAGTATGAATATCCAATGACCAGGCATCTGCAATTACAGACTCCTGGGCCATCCCTCTCCTCTCAGCCTGCCTCTCCCTACACACCCTGGAGCAGCTAGACTCACCACTGTGGCACTGGCCCTCGGTGGTGACAGGGTAGGGCAAGAGGTGAGCAGAGTATACAGCCTTCTAATCACTCAATCTTAACTTCTCCACCACTGGATCGTCAAGAAATCATTCAATCCTCTGAGCCTCAGTTTCCCCATATATACGAAAATAAGAAGATGATAGGAAGGTGGAGGTAAAGGCCTTAGCATCTTGGAAAAGGAGAAGCTGTCCCATCAAGCATCCCTGGGGTACAAGCCCTTAGAACTGAAGTCAGGACCCAGCTCCGCCCTCCTCACTACATCATGCAGATCTTTAGACCTGTGGGACTCCGGCTCATGATGATGGGCGTGGCCGAGGCCCCCAGGCTGGGGCTCTCGCTGCTCGGGGACGGGCTGTAGGCAAACACCTCCTGCTTGAAGGGCGAGGTTGTGGATGGCTGGCTGCTCTGAGGAGAGAAAATGGGTGAGCAAAGCCAATGTATTCCCAGCAGCCCCACAGCTGTCCTGAAATGGACTACACAAGCCACTGCTTCCAACCCTCCTTGGCCTTCTGCCTCAGCCATGACAGCAGCCTTTCCCTGACCTCTTTCCTTTCCAGTTGGTGCCCCCTGGCATAAGCAACCTCCACTGCTGCTCCCAAGCACTCTGCTGAGACAGCGTCTCCACATTCACTGCTCTTATTTGGTAGCAACAGTCACATAAGCCACTCCTTCTCCACGGTATCCTCTTAAAGCAGAGTATAACCAGCTAGGCCCCTTTGCTGGCTGGTTTTATGTGTCAATTTGACACAGGTTGGAGTTATCACAGAGAAAGGAGCCTCCCTTGAGGAAATGCCTCCATGAGACCCAGCTGGAAGGCATTTTCTCAATTAGTGATCAAAGGAGGAGGGCCCCTTGTGGGTGGTGCCATCCTGGGCTGGTAGTCTAGGGTTCTATAAGAAAACAGGCTGAGCAAGCCAGGGGAAGCAAGCCAGTAAGGAACATCCCTCCATGGCCTCTGCCTCAGCTCCTGCTTCCTGACCTGCCTAAGTTCCAGTCCTGACTTCCTTTGGTGACGAACAGCAGTGTGGAAATGTAAACTGAATAAATCCTTTCCTCCCCAACTTGCTTCTTAGTCATGATGTTTGTGCAGGAATAGAAACCCTGATGGAGACAGCCCCAGAGTGCCGTTCTCTGATTGACTGAGACTCACGTACCCCACTGTCACACTCCTCCATGGCCTCGCCCTCTCCTGCTGTGCTGCTGAAGCTGCTGGTGCTGGAGGAGGAGCGGGAGATGTCAGCACGGCCATTCTCCTTCAACTTGATGAAGGGCCTGCAGGGAATGGGAGGCAGGGCACATGGAGAAAGACGAGGTCCACCAGCAAACTGAGCCTGCCCAAGGCGACTCCCCCAGCCTCTGCCTGGTGGGCTTGCCTGGAGTCAGAGCACATAAGCCAGCACTCTAAGAGGCTATAGCCAGCTTTTCCAAACCCCAACTCCCTTACTTCTCTTTGTTGGGACAGATTTCTGGAGAGCTGGGATTTGACGAGGTCTCAGACTTTATCTCCTGAGAAGAGTGTCCGCCATCTGGGGTTTTGGGGGTGCTGGACGCACTGTCACTAGGGAAGGAGAATGAAGAGAAGTAAGGCTGGAGGCCAGGTCCCTGCCCTTGTCCACCCTTGGTCCCAGTCAGAGCTCAGGCTTTGGGGGCCAGTACACAGAGGGTAGACACCTCTTCCCTCCCTACCTGAGCCTCCGAGATTACAGAAGACAGCAAAGGTTTCTGTTCCCTACAATAAAGGCCAATCTGAACTCATGGTAATAGTCCAAAGTCACCAAACAGAGGTCTTAGCTTAAGGGCTACAGCTAAACTAACTCTCTCTCTCTCTCTCTCTCTCTCTCTCTCTCTCTCTCTCTCTCTCTCTCTCTTTCTCCTGTGCTGCCCATCACGCTGGCAGAGCTATGAATCAAGAGTGGATCCCATAGGGAAGACAGCAGAACCATACAGGAATCAACCCAGTACCCATGGATTCCTGAGAGGTTCAGGGGAGGGGTGCACCTGCTGTAATAACTCTTGAAAACATTCTGCATGTGACAAAGCACCCCTGGGTGCTGGGGAGTGAAGGAATACCCTCAGCCCAAGGATCCAAAAGTGCCCTTCTCCTGCCATTCTGCAAAGATCACGATTTACCCCTACCAGACACCGGGCAGGACAGTTCTGTCCTCACTCTGCTTGTTTTGTCTTTAGTATTTTTGAGCCCCTGGACCACTGGCCTCTTTTTCTCTTTATGCCTTGTTTGTTGACGTATTTATTGTCTATACGTGTTTGCCTGCATGTGTGTATGTGCATCATATGCTTACTCGTGGGGCTGTAGAGAGCACTGGATCCCCTGGAACTAGAGTTACAAACGGTTGTAAGCCTCTGTGTGGATGCTGGGAACCAAACCACAGTTCTCTGCAAGAGCAGCCATGCTCTTAACTGCTGAGCCATCTCTCCAGTCTTTCAGAGCACTTTTTATAACAGCAGCATTAATGAGGCATAACACGCATGTCACATTTTTAATATGTCCATGGCACTGTGCGGCCATCGCCACAATCTAATTTTAGAACATTTTAAGGCCTTTAAAAAAATGACTCTGGCTCATCTGCAATCACCGCCCACCCCCACCCCTAACCTATTTATTTCTGTCTCTATGAACTCTGCCTAGTCTGGATATTCCACAGAAATGGGACTTGACAGCATACATGCTTGTCACATCTGGATTCCACTAGCTTAACATTTTCAAAGTCTGCCCGGGCTGTAGCCTGCGTCAGTATCTCAGCGCTGGCTACTTGTACACTTTGTGGGTATGCTTATCTAGTCATAGGATGACAGGCCCTTCCATTGTTCCCACTTTCAGCTACTGTGAATAATGCTGCAATTAATAAGTATGTGTTGGTGTTGTTGTGGACACCTGCTTTCAATTCTCATAGTCTGTATGTACACACCTACGAGTGGGATTGCAGGGTCTAATGGGAACTCTATGTTTAGCCCTTGGAGGGCTGCCACACTGGTTTCAGAGATGCACTATCTCATATCTCCACCAGCAACGTACAAATGTGCCAGTATCTCCGCATCCTCGATATCACTCATTATTTACCTTTACAATCACAGGCACCCTAGAGGTGTCCATGGCCTATATAAACTCTCTGTGTATGGGGAGGGAGGGAGAAAGGGAGGGAGAGAGTGAGGGAGGGAGGAAGGGAGGGAGGGAGGGAGAGAGAGAGAGAGAGAGAGAGAGAACATGTGCATGTGTTCACAGGTGCTTTTAACTGCCTGAGCCTGTAGAGGTCAGAGGTCAACATGAGGTGTGCCCTCCGCGGCTTTCCTCATTTGCTAAGACAGTCCCTCGCTGATCCTTAAGCGCACTGACTAACCAGAAAGCCCCAGGGACCCTCCTGTCACCACACCTGGCTTTTTATAAGGGTTCTAGGGATCCAAACCCAAGTCCTCATACTTGGCCAGCAACATTACCCACTGAACCGCCTTCTCATTCCTCCAGGCACTTTAGTGAGGTTGCTAATGACCTCCTGACCGTCAAACCATAGGGCTGGGTCACTACAATGAGCTTCCCTCCATGACTAACACAGGAATTTTTTCCCTCCTAGCTTTGGAGACCACACACACACACACACACCACACACACACACACACACACACACACACACACACACACCAAGCAATCTCCCCTCTCTCTCCCATCTCAGCTGTCCTTGTCAGGAGACCTTCCTCTGAGTACACTGGGGCTCTGCGCACTCCCTTTGAGCAGTCATACCAATCTATTCAGTTTCTTTACATCAGAAACTCTGATCACTGTTCAGTCAGCACCTCTGTCCTAACACAAGGAACAAGATGTGCAGGCACCTGAGGTGAGGCCAGGGTTCAGGGGAAGCCTGACACTGGGAAAACCTGTACCCACGCGTGGGCACCTGACAGCTATCAAGGAGAAGAGAGCTGACAGGCCCCAGAGCTGGGCTGGCATCCAGGCCCTGACAGTTACCATCGTGTCCGGCTGTCCCCCTGGCCTTCAGAGCCCGAGTGCAGGCGGGGGAAGAGTCCCGACCGCCGCTTGATGGGGCTCCGTGACTGGTTCTTCACGGTTGCTGCGGCCACTGGAGGCTGCCGATAAAACCGCCACAGTGAGTGCACATTCCCACCCTGTCCTTCCCGCCCCGTCTCTGAGCTTCACATGACTCCTGGCTTGTGAGACTGGAGAAACCAGCAAAGAGCTCAGACCCCAGCACTTGAGCCACTCATGGCCTCTTTCCTGCTTTTAAACCTGTGCCAGCAGGTAATGGTCCAACAGAGCCTAGAGGTCTTGAAGGATCACCATGGTGGGGCCAGATGCTGAGCTGGCTGAGATGATTTAGATCACAGACTGAAACATCTAGAGTCCCCTGGGTGGTCCAACCTCAACCTTTCACCTCACTAATTAGAAAGCTGAGGACAGGGATGTGTCAAGGTCAGCTAGCAATAAGGACCCAGGGTTCCTGAGTCTCCATCACTGCTTGTGAATAAATAAGTGGACCCAGGCAAGAGTTGCAGCCACAGACCAAATGAGAGCTGCTGAGCTGAGTCCACACACACTGATGGGCAGTCTCCTGTCTCCGGGGAGGAAGGGGACACAATGGTGACGGTTTGAGCAAAGAGGCATGGAAGCCTGGAGCCTGCTAGGTTTCTAATCCCAGCTTCAATGCCTGTCATGTGCTGTGCCACTCTAGGAGAATGGTCAGACTCTCTGGGCCTCAGTTTCCTCACCCTCTGCAGCTAACATGACCCTCTGGGAAAAACAAGGTGATAGATGTGAAAATATTAGGTAAATCAAGCCATTGCTCAAAAGGCCGTTTATAATAGAAGTCAACATCTTGATGAATCTAATCTGTTACTTAATTTTTTTTTCAAATAAGATTCCACTCCATATAAATCAAAAGCCACTTTCCTTATTAATGGCTGGCTATGTGGTTCCCTCCCCTGCCCTTGTGTTAGTCGAGAGGCTTGAGCTCACAGGTCCACAAGGCTGGCTCTCCCCAAGAACTGAACACACAGTGATGAAGAAGCTAAGTTTTCTATCAGGAGGTCCTGCATTCAAGCCCCAGATCTTCATCCTAGCTGGGTGACTTTTAGTCAGGTACCTAACCTCTCTGAGCCTCCTCTTCCTAAAGTATGGAACAGAGAGTGCTCCTGTGTCTACACAGACAACCAAGACAGGGATCAGGTAGGCTCTTGGGTATCAATCACCAGCTCAATGCCTGGTGCAGAGCAAACTGGTGTGGCCACTGTTGTCATCAATAATTAGAGTCTCCCCCATGAGTCCCCAAGATCAGTTCTTAAGAAAACTCAGAGAACAATTCACGGTACAAACTAACCCCAGGGGCAGCCTGGCACAGAAGTACCACAGGACCACTGTCATCAAGCAGAGGTTGGCTCATCTCCTCAGCAGCTTCAGTGCTCCCCAGCACATCAACCAGCCCGCCCTGCTAAGGTTGCCTAACTCAAACCTGGAGCGGGACACATCCTTCCTCCCACCTCCTCTTCCTCCACATGCTGGCCCAGTGTCCGAAACACTCACCGAGAAGGTAGTCTTGGTGACCTCCATGCTGTTGTGGACAATACCCCCGCTGAGGCTGCCAGGAATGTTCCCACCGTGCAGCTTCCTCTGGCTACCCACCATGGTCTCCATGGAATGGCTGCGCACCGCGAATGGCTCTCTGCAAAGGGTACAGAGTGACGAAGATCTGAGAGTCAGAACCTGGCCCCACTGGATGACTCTGCCCTGGACTGGAATGTACAGACATGTGCACACACTAGCAATGAACGTACACACCATTACAGAAGCCCATGCCTCAGTAATTGTTGTTTACAGAGATCTCTAAATTCTGTCAAGGCAGGGTCTGAGGACTCAGTGCTGCAAAGTGGGCCATTCTGCTATACTCATGGGGAGGGGAAGCAAGGCCTGCAGCTCAGCAAACCCAATGACACTGTCTAGTAAGCAACTCTACCTCTCTGAGTTATGGCTTCCTTGGCTATAAAATGAGTGTCACAATTGCACAAAGGATGGGGGCTACACACAGGTGCTGAACACTAACTCCTTTTTATTTTGACGTGTGTGTGTGTGTGTGTGTGTGTGTGTGTGTGTGTGTCACTGAGGAATGGACCTAAGATCTCCTTCGTGTTGGGCAAGAGCTCTACCACCGAGCTACATCCTCAACCACACATGAGCTCCGTGTTCACAAAGCTAAGCTTCCTCTCCAAAGTGTGTACTGGACTGCCCTCCCCACTGTTACCACAAGTGTGACTTATGCAGCTACATCCACCCTTGATGTAGAACCCTGGAACAAGTCCCTGCTCATCTCTGCTCCAAAGCTGCAACTTGTCATCCCTTGGATTTGCAGAGCTGAAGTTATACTTTCCAGATCAACACTACAGATCTACTTGACTTTTCAAAGAGATATGCATTCAGACTGGGCACACAAAGGAACCACTGTGGGTGTGGAGCCTTGTGTTCACTTATGACTGGCAAAAAGCAAAGTGTGGGGCAGGTTGGGTGGGTACTGGCCAGCTGTTAAGTATCTGGCCAATGACCACTAGGACAGTCAGGTTTGTCATGGTGCATGAAAAAACGAAAATAACTGAGCCATAAGAACAGTGACTGGACCCCTAGAAGAGCTGGACTTGGGGTGACAATCCCTCTCCAGACTTCCCTAGAGTGCAACACTGCTCTGTACAGGACCAAAGAGGGCTGTTTATGACGCTTGGAACTCAGCTCCAACTACGACAGGACTTCCAGCCAACAAAGTACTCCAGGATCCTGGCTCCCCTGGGATAGCACTCTGTTTTGCTTCGGTAATGTTTGAAGGGTAGGCACATTTCAGAGGTTTTCCCCAGGTGACCCCAAGCCCTTGCATCATTGCCCTCTGATCAATAAGATGGCCAGACAACACAACTTAGTGGTCGAAAGCACAAAAGTGTTAGGCCATTTCTGCCAGGACTCATGCCTGGGCTCCCTGCTGTACCTCGTTAGCTAGGAACCCTGCAAGTTGCTTAGCTTCTCTGAGACTTATGTGCAGTGGGATAGGGTGTGTCTACAGAAGGAGTAGCAATGAGAGCCTATAAAGCTCTTAAAAAAGAGGTCAGTGCATCACCAGTGTAATTTCTCTTGGTGTTGATATTAAGCACAATGTGTTTCCTGTGTGCTCAGCACCATGCCAGGAACTAGAACTGCAGTATTGAGGCCAAAGGGGCAATGCATCCAAGAGTGCCCAAACGCACTTCTAAGAGGAAGCTAATAATGCAAGACCCAGTGTCTGTGACAAAGGTCTATTTGTGTCAGTTGTTCTGGGGCCTAAAGAGCAAAGGCTCCTAGACACCTGTACTATTAGCAGTTCAAGTACAGGTACTAAACCCCAACTGGCAGATCTCTTACTGGCAGGACCAACAAGCATTCCAATGTCTTCTCCTCCTCTTCCTCCTCTTCCTCCTCTTCCTCCTCCTCCTCTTCCTCCTCTTTCTCCTCCCCCTCCCCCTCCTCCTCCTCCCTGGGATACAAAATATTCAGGCTCAGTATAAAGCACTCATTTAACTCATCCCTTACTAGAGAAGCTGGAGGGGTGTCTGCTGGTGGCTTTGGCATCTGAAAACACTAGAGACACTTGGGAGGCCAAACCTGATGCAAAGCTGTATAGGCCAGGACCACATGGGGGGAAAAGGGAAAGAACACACGTGCTTTGACCTACTGTGCCAGAGTCACCTGGGCTTCCTGCTACAGTAGTTAGCAGATTTTCCTCACCATGGTGGGAGCCTGCCAAGACAGGGTGGTCTCAGAACTTGGCACCAGCCATCAGATTTGGACTAAGATGAAGCCCATGCCCTTATGACTGGACTCAGGCCTGTGCATACCCCTAAGGAATGTCTCTGGAGGAAGAGCAAAGCCCCTTGCTTCCCTTGAGACATTCGGGAAGAGCTTCCATGTACATTAGCACAAATACTGTTCTTCAGGACCCCAGGGACATCTGTGAGACCTTGGAATGGTGAAAGGCCTCATCCTGCCTGCCATTCCTCCTGACATGGGACAGAGACTCAGAAAGGCTACTGGCAGATATTGCAGCCCTCAAGACAAGCCATCAATGAGAAGTACAACTACCAGCCTCAAATCAACGTCATGTAGGCTCTATTGTCTGAATCAAAGATGCCCCATGAGGGATGTCACCTCTCCCCTCTCAGAACCACAGAAGAGTTGCCTAGCAACAGTGTTCCTGGGACACGGTTGCAAGAGCCAGCATATTTGATCCATTCTACTGCCCAAGCGTCATAGACTTCCTGGACTTGTTGAAACCTGAGGATATGCACTTGGATGGGAAGAAAGGCTCCTTAGATGACACAAAGCTTCGTAAATGCCAGCATCTTTTTATATGCTTGTTCCCCTGGGCTGCCACCACCAGTGTCACCAACACTCCATACTCTTCATCTGTGTTATGATCTAGTCCTCAGTCTCTCACGCTCAGAAAGGATCCAAGTATGAATAACAAGTCCTGTGCAACGTATCCAGTCTAAGGAGCTTTGCACAGGCGATCTGATGAATCGTCTCAAGGCAAAGGTATAGAGAGAATAGAAAATCTCTCAAGCGACAAATAACTGTCACACACTACTAAGAGATAAAGCTGAGATCCAAAGATAGGATCCCAGATCTGAAGATTGAAAACATGTAGCTGGATATGGGAGTGTATGCCTGTAATCCATACAACTTGGAGACTTGAGAAGTCAAGGCTAGCCTGGGCTGTATAGTGAGACCCTAGCTCCAAAAGAAAAGGGGGGAGGAAGGGAAGAGGTGAGGGAGGAGGATGGACGGAGAGGAGAGGATGGCAGGACAGGGAGAGGAGAGAGAAGGGGAGGAGAGAGAAGGGGAGGGGAGGAAACGGGAGGGGAGATACAGGAAGAGGGCGAGGTGGGAGAGAAGGAAAGGATGTGGAGATGGGATAGAGATGAAGGCCAAGATGAAGCAATTCACTGCCTGATGAATTAAAGATGACGGAAAAGCAGGAGGTTTGGGGATCTGACTCTCATAAAAAATGTCACAGGCCAATATCAGGGAGGACAGTGTCTTCAGATGCCCACGTGTCACTGTCAGAGTCAACAGAAAGAATCTGAGGAGCCAATGAACTGACAGAGTTCCAGGGCTGCGCAGGTTGTCAGTCACCTGCTCTTGGCAACAGGAAGGGTGGCGCCCTGGTTCTCCCATGGTCCCTGGCAGGAGAAGCGGTCACAAGGATGAAATGAGACAGTGTGTGTCCAACCCCCGGGATGACATCTGCCCACTCGGGTCAGCTCTCCTGCCCCAATCTTAGTGTAAAAGACAAGTGATGCTCATCACTAAGACCCAAAACAATGCTTGTTCAAATGAAACTGTCCAGTGACATCTAACTAATTTCACATTACAGTCCAATGGGCAACTGAATGAAAGTTCCAGCCCTGTCAATCTAGGCAACAGAATCAGAAAATGGTGGGGAAAGGGGAGAGGGGGCAGTGATGGCATGAGGAAGGCAGTGGGAAGGAGAGTCACGGAAGCCTTTGTGTTAGCTTCAGGAGGCTGGGGCACGTGCGCTTGGCAAAGTTCACCTGACCCCTGCTTGAGTTCTCTATTCCAGCTCATTCCAGCAATGGCTGCCCTGACCCTCGGAGAGTCCTGTGTGCAGAGCTGGAATCCCACCTATATTTCTAAACCTTGCAGTCTCGTGCTGGCCTTTTCCATCATTTCCCATGACTGTGCCTTGCCGTCCTCCTGGCCGGTCACCTCTGGTTCCACCGATCTCCCTCAGTTCCTGTGCACCCCCCCACCCCGCCCTCAGCCCACTCGACTGCTGCCTCCTATCTGGCTCTGCTGAGGGATGAGAAATGTACTGCTTTCTCATTACCCACAAGTATCATCTCACTGCCCAGCCACCAGCACAAGGGCCTCCTTACAAGAGGTTCTTATGAGTTCTTTCAACTTAACAAACTCAACATCAGAGACAAAAATCAAGATGAGCACCGGGAGCACAGGGTGGGGGTTGGGGAAGTGGAAATGCCCATCCAAACCCCAAGAAGTAACAGAGGCAGGGCCTCTGACACAAAGATACTATTAACCTCCTTCCTGCTGAGATGGCTTCAGCCAGGGTCTTCTGTTCCTCCAGCAGGAACATGTTGGTAGCTCACGTAAAGACTACAGCACCAACCCATGAGCTGAGCAGAGTCAGGCCAAGGCCTGAGCACACCACTCCTCTCTCTCTCTCTCTCTCTCTCTCTCTCTCTCTCTCTCTCTCTCTCTCTCTCTCCCTCTCTCTCTCCCCTCTCTCACTCCCTTCCTTCCCCTCTCTCCTCCTTCATTGCAATGTAAGGCATGCAATATATGCTGGTACCACGACTTCCCCTTCCACAAACAAAAGGAGTGGCAGAGATGTCAAAGACTGGGGACTGTGTCTGCCCCATTACAATCCTCCGCCCACCATTACTGGTGTCACACAGGCCTGTAGCTACAGGACTCCCAAAGAGACTTTGCCAGAGATGTCTGTTGACTTCTCCTGCCACTAGGGGTCAGATGAGACCAATGCATTACCTACACCAGTTCCTCAAAGGGTGAGAGAAAGGCCTGCTGCCTCCCTGCTCTCTGTGGTTCCTATTCTGTCCCATTGTCTTCTATTCCTGCCTCCATATTATGAGGACAGTAGAGAGTTGGGCCAGTCCAGTGCTTCTCAAACCATGGTCCATATGTGCTATACCACATGGACAAGTCAACTGTCATTTTTCCTTTTTACTTCATTATAAACGGTCTAGAGATAAGGACCTTCCAAAAGTAAGTTACACAGCTCCTTCATCAGAAAAAAAAAATCTGCAAGGTTCCCAAGAGCATGGTCACAGCCTTTCCATTAGAAACGTGTAGATTTTCAGATTGTCATCTACATGAAAATGAAAACTTCCAAATGTCAGTAGACCTGGCAGGTCCTGGGACTCCTCCAAGCAGCTTGGTTTACAAGCAAGTCTAGGTGTCCACAAAGCAAGTGGTCCGTGTCTGTGGAGGAGAAGCCTCCACTCACAGCCAGAGCTAAAGTGAGGTGTGAATGAACCACCCCCATGGGACATACACAACCCACAGCCACAGCGGCCACAGCGGCCATAGCGGCCACAGTGGGTCTGCTTCTGGGATGGGGCCCTTTAGAGAAGACCAGTCTGAATAGGACAGGAAAGTGGGGTGTTACCCATCCCTGAGCATCCTCGGCTAGTGCCTGCCTGTGAGAGAACTTTCAAGCCAGCTGTTTTGTTTCTGGAACCACTGCAGATAACCCTTTATTCTGGAGACATCCCACAGAGGTCTAGGATTAATCCCCACCCCCAAAAATGTCAGTAATCCTGACACCACAGTCCTGCCTCAGGTCCTGGAGACAGACTCTTGAACTGGACCAGGGCCAAGCCTGCCCACTTGCCCAGGCCTCTCCACATGGGAGACCTGAATCACCACTGAAGGGGTTGACAAGAGAAGCCAAGGTCTCCTTTTGGGGAAAGAGAAACTCTGAGCCTTGGTCATCAGTGCTCCAGAGGCTCGTTCTGTGTGCCTGACCCTGATGGCCCCTTCTAGCCCCACAACTTCACAAACCTCAAAGGCAGGTATGAAATCTGAATGGAAAAATGGGTCTCCCTTCAACCTCAGAGTTAAAACAAGTCCCTGCTATACTGGCTCATAGGCCAGTCATAATAGAGTCTTGCAGCATGCCCTCTCTTGAAAGCCCCTCTAGGAATACCTCAGACACCCTGAAGTGAAACACAAACCAACCGCTCCTCCTCCTAACAGATGCAAGAGACTGAGCAGACTGCCCTTTTGCCCCCCTTCCTTTAGCCGCTGAGCTACCTCATACATCGAACCCATGAGCAGAATGTCCACAGCTTACACGCAATGTTACCTAAATTTTCAAGACCTTAAAAAAATAGCTCCAACGTATAAAAGAAAACCTGTAAGACTCAAAGCAACAAATGTTCATAAAATGTCTGCAGAGCGCAGCATCGTGCTAGCTTGTCAACTGCAGCTCGGCTCTGATCATGCTATATAAACTAATTTTCTGTGGAGCACTTTGATAGGTGTGATATGAGGTGGAGCAGAGCCCCCAGAGCCTCAGAAAAACACTAAGTGGCTGCTCCCCTACCTTCCCTAGGCCTAAGCCTGTTTCCTATTACCTAGCCTCACGTTCACCCTTCTCTTGCGAGGCAACATGTCCAACGAGGCTCCTCCCTCTTCCTTCTCCATTCCTTTTTCCCTCTGCCCTTCATTTTTCTCAAAATCCAACAAAAATAAAGAATCTCACTATGTAGCCCAAGCTGTCCTTGAATTCATCATGTTCCTGCCTTGGCTTCCCAAATGTTGGCCATATAGGCATGCTCCTTCCACACACGGCAACTCTTGCACCTAGGTTGCCCCCCCCAACCCCCCTCCCTGCCCCACTTCTCCTCTTTCACAGCCTTGTCTATCGAGACCACACCAGAAGCCCTAGGAATCTCCTACCAGCCTGGACAAGCAGCTTGGCTCCTCCCACCCTCGGGAGGAATCTCAGCAGCTGGTTCCAGCTAGGGCCAGCAGAGCTATGCCTGCTCTCAGCTGTCCAGCTGGGCAGTGAACAACTGACCCAGACCTGCCCAGGCCTGGCCAGTATGGGTGGAATCTTCATGGTCAGAAACTGGGAGGGAGTATCATGTAGCTGTTAAGAATTTGGGAGACCTGAATTCAACTCTGTCTCCAAGGTGACCTAGGACGAATTATTTAGTGTCTGTGTCTTTGTTTCCTCACATGTAAAACTATACTCATAATTACTAAAATTGAGTGTGAATTATTATGCCAAAATTATTATATCCATAATTCCAGCCTTTCACACAGAGCTCTAATGACAGTTGGGAAGTTTAAGACCATATGTAACCTATACAGCATAGTCAATGTGTGCCCTATTACAACAGCTAAGGGTATTTACTATGTCATAGGCGATCTGGGCATTATTCCAATGAACTCTCACAACACAGTGACAGAGGTCCAATTTATTATCTCTGGGTCCTTACCAAGAAAACTATAGCTTAGAAACTTTAAAGATCTTGCTTGCTTCTGCCTGGTGGAGGGACCCCGCGCAGGGAGGGAGCCTGCCAGCTTCCCTTCCGCGACCTCTGTTCCCTCGGACTGCGCTGGAGAGACCTGTACCCAGGCTCTCCCCCCGATATAACATCACTTGGGACACGGCCTGTTGGGGCTTCCGTCTGTGCCCGAGGGCGGGTTGGCGCTGTGGTCGTCTGGGTGCCAGATCGGCGGGCCATTGTGACCACAGGGTGAGCGGCGCCACGGAGACTGCCCTCCGCCATCGTTGCTCCAGTGACCAGGTAGTTGGGACCGCCAGGCTCAGAGACAGACAGGCATAATATCGCTTCGGTTTCAGGCAGCTTGTGTGTAACCTGCTCCCAGGTGCTGGGCTGATCTGCAGTAACCAGCGCGCCAGTTCCGCGGCGGGACCTTCTGCCTGGTGGAGGGACCCCGCGCAGGGAGGGAGCCTGCCAGCTTCCCTTCCGCGACCTCTGTTCCCGCGGACTGCGCTGGAGAGACCGGTACCCAGGCTCTCCCCCCGATATAACATCACTTGGGACACGGCCTGTTGGGGCTTCCGTCTGTGCCCGAGGGCGGGTTGGCGCTGTGGTCGTCTGGGTGCCAGATCGGCGGGCCATCGTGACCACAGGGTGAGCGGCGCCACGGAGACTGCCCTCCGCCATCTTTGCTCCAGTGACCAGGTAGTTGGGACCGCCAGGCTCAGAGACAGACAGGCATAATATCGCTTCGGGTTCAGGCAGCTTGTGTGTAACCTGCTCCCAGGTGCTGGGCTGATCTGCAGTGACCAGCGCGCCAGATCTGCTGTGGGACTTCTGCCTGGCAGAGGGACGCCCCCTCCCCCCCCCCAGGAGAGATCACACACCCCTGCACAGGGCAGGAGCCTGCCAGCCTCCCTTTGGCGACCTCTGCTCCAGGAATCCACTAGGCTGAGCCTTTAGATGTGCAAGGCCTCCCCAATATAAGATCACTTGGGGCAAAGCACATTAGGGCTCCAAAGTCACTCAGGAGCAGGCAGGCCCCAGAAATCGGTGCCAGGGGAATCCTGGTAATCCAGGGGGGGCAGAAATAGCTTTGCAGGCTCACAGGAGGTCCAACCAACAGCCAGTGGCAGCAGGACCAACTAACACCAGAGGTATCCAGATGGCAAAAGGCAAACGTAGGAATGTTACTAACAGTAATCAAAGTAATGTGGGACCATCCGAACCCAACTCTCCAACAGCAGCAAGTCCTGGATACCCCACCACACCCGAAAGACAAGATCTGGATTTAAAATCACTTCTCATGATGCTATTAGAGGATCACAAGAAGGACACAAATAAATCTCATAAAGAGTTACAGGAGACCATGAATCAACGGTTAGAAGCCCTTACAAAGGAAACACAAAAATCGCTTAGAGAAATGCGGGAGAACATGGATCAAAAGATGGAGGCGCACAAGGAGACAACACAAAAATCGCTTAACGAGATGAATCAACGGGTAGATGCACTCACAAAGGAATCACAAAATTTGCATAAAGAAATACAGAAGAATATGGGTCAACAGACGGATGCCCATAAGGAGGCAACACAAAAATTGCTTAAAGAAATGAATCAACGGTTAGATGCCCTTACAAAGGAAACACGAGAACTGCTTAAAGAAATGCAGGAGACGATGGATCAACAGATGGAATCCCATGAGGAGGAAACACAAAAATCGCTCAGAGAAATGCAGGAGAACGTGGGTCATCAGGAAGAAATCCTGAAAGAGGTAATGCAAAAATACCTTAAAGAAATACAGGAAAATACAAACAAACAAGTGAAGGATCTCAGCAAATCCATCCAGGAACTAAAAAAGGAAGTAGAAACAACTAAGAAATCACAAAGGGAGACAACTTTGGAGATAGAAAACCTTGGGAAGAAATCAGGAGTCATAGATGCAAACATCAACAATAGAATACAAGAGATGGAAGAAAGAATCTCAGGTGCTGAAGATTCCATAGAAAGCATCGACTCAACAGTCAAAGAAAATGCAAAATGCAAAAAACGCGTAACCCAAAACATCCAGGAAATCCAGGACACAATGAGAAGACCAAACCTAAGGATTATTGGTATAGATGAGAGTGAAGATTTGCAACTTAAAGGGCCAGTAAACATCTTCAACAAAATTATGGAGGAAAACTTCCCTAACTTAAAGAGAGAGATGCCGATGAACATACAAGAAGCCTACAGAACTCCAAACAGACTGGACCAGAACAGAAATACCTCCCGTCACATAATAATCAAAACACCGAATGTTCTAAACAAAGAAAGAATACTAAATGCAGTAAGAGAAAAGGGCCAAGTAACATACAAAGGAAGACCTATCCGAATCACATCAGACTTCTCACCAGAGACTATGAAAGCCAGAAGATCCTGGGCAGATCTCATGCAGACACTAAGACAGCACAAATGCCAGCCTAGACTACTATACCCAGCAAAACTCTCAATCACCATAGATGGAGAGACCAAGATATTCCATGATAAAACCAAATTTTCACAATATCTTTCCACAAATCCAGCCCTGCAACGGATAATAGGTGGAAACCTCCAATACAGGGAGAGAAACAACACCCTGGAAAAAATGAGATAATAACCTTCTTGAATCAAACCCAAAAGTAGATAACCACTCAAACATAAAGATAGCGTCAAGAATGGCAGATGGCAATAATCACTATGCCTTAATCTCTCTTAATATCAATGGTCTCAATTCCCCAATTAAAAGACATAGACTAGCAGACTGGATACGTAAACAGGACCCAGCATTTTGCTGCATGCAGGAAACGCACCTCAGTGTCAAAGACAAACACTACCTCAGAGTAAAAGGCTGGAAAACAATTTTACAAGCAAATGGCCCCAAGAAACGAGGTGGAGTAGCCATCCTAATATCGGATAAAATTGATTTTCAACCCAAAGTCATCAAAAAAGACACAGAAGGACACTACATACTGATCAAGGGAAAAATCCACCATCAAGAACTCTCAATCCTGAATATCTATGCTCCAAATGCAAGGGCACCCTCATTCGTAAAAGAAACTTTACTAAAACTCAAAGCACACATCGCACCGCACACAATAATAGTGGGTGACTTCAACACCCCGCTCTCTGAAATGGATCGTTCAGGAAAGCAGAAACTAAACAGGGACACAGTGAATCTAATTGAAGCCTTGGACCAAATGGAACTAACTGATATATATAGAACATTTCATCCTAGAGCTAAAGAATACACCTTCTTCTCAGCTCCTCATGGTACCTTCTCCAAAATTGACCATATAATTGGTCACAAATCAGACCTCAACAGATACAAGAAGATAGAAATAATCCCATGCCTCCTATCAGATCACTATGGAATAAGGGTGGTCTTCAATGGCAACAAAAACAAAAGAAAAGCCACGTACACATGGAGGCTGAACAATGCTCTACTCAATGATAACTTGGTCAAGGTGGAAATAAAGAAAGAAATCAAAGACTTTTTGAAAGTTAATGAAAATGAAGGCACAACATACCCTAACTTATGGGACACAATGAAAGCAGTGCTAAGAGGAAAATTCATAGCCCTGAGTGCCGCCAAAAAGAAACGGGAGACAGCATACACTAACAGCTTAATGGCACACCTGAAAGCCCTGGAACAAAAAGAAGCAAATACACCAAAGAGGAGTAGAAGGCAGGAAATCATCAAACTCAGGGCTGAAATCAATCAAGTAGAAACAAATAAAACCATACAAAGAATCAACAAAACGAGGAGTTGGTTCTTTGAGAAAATCAACAAGATAGATAAGCCCTTAGCCAGACTAACCAAAGGGCACAGAGATAGTATCCAAATTAATAAAATCAGAAACGAAAAGGGAGAGATAACAACAGAAACTGAGGAAATTCAAAAAATCATCAGATCCTACTACAAAAACCTGTATTCAACACAACTAGAAAATCTTGAGGAAATGGACAATTTCCTTGACAGATACCAAGTACCAAAATTAAATCAGGATCAAATAGACCATCTAAACCGTCCTATAACCCCTGAAGAAATAGAAGTTGTCATTGGAAGTCTTCCAACCAAAAAAAGCACAGGTCCAGATGGTTTTAGTGCAGAATTCTATCAGACCTTCAAAGAAGACCTAACACCAATACTCTTCAAACTGTTCCACAAAATAGAAACAGAAGGAACACTACCCAACTCGTTCTATGAAGCCACAATTACACTAATACCAAAAGCACACAAAGATCCGACAAAGAAAGAGAATCTCAGGCCAATCTCTCTTATGAATATCGATGCAAAAATACTCAATAAAATTCTTGCCAACCGAATCCAAGAACACATCAAAACGATCATTCACCACGATCAAGTAGGCTTCATCCCAGGGATGCAGGGATGGTTCAATATAAGGAAATCCATCAATGTAATCCACTACATAAACAATCTCAAAGAAAAAAACCACATGGTCATCTCATTAGATGCTGAGAAAGCATTTGACAAAATTCAGCATCCTTTCATGCTAAAGGTCTTGGAAAGATCAGGAATTCAAGGCCCATATCTAAACATAGTAAAAGCAATTTACAGCAAACCAGTAGCCAGCATCAATCTAAACGGAGAGAAACTTGAAGCAATCCCACTAAAATCAGGGACTAGACAAGGCTGCCCTCTCTCTCCATATCTTTTCAATATAGTACTTGAAGTTCTAGCTAGAGCAATTAGACAAGAAAAAGAGGTCAAAGGGATACAAATTGGAAAGGAAGAAGTCAAACTATCACTATTTGCAGACGATATGATAGTATACATAAGCGACCCAAAGAACTCCACCAGAGAACTCCTACAGCTGATAAACGACTTCAGCAAAGTGGCCGGATATAAAATCAACTCAAGCAAGTCAGAAGCCTTCCTATACTCAAAGGATAAGCAGGCTGAGAAAGAAGTAAGAGAAATAATACCCTTTACGATAGCCACAAACCATATTAAGTATCTTGGCGTGACGCTAACCAAACAAGTGAAAGATCTGTATGACAAGAACTTCAAGTCTCTGAAGAAAGAAATTGAAGAAGACCTCGGAAGATGGAAAAATCTGCCATGCTCATGGATTGGCAGGATTAATATAGTAAAAATGAGCATCTTACCAAAAGTAATACACAGATTCAATGCAATCCCCATCAAAATCCCAACTCAATTCTTCATAGAGTTAGAAAGAGCAATTCAAAAATTCATCTGGAATAACAGAAAACCCAGAATAGCTAAAACTATTCTCAAGAGTAAAAGAACCTCTGGGGGAATCAGTATCCCGGACCTCAAGCTGTACTACAGAGCAATAGTGTTAAAAACTGCATGGTATTGGTACAGTAACAGACATGTAGATCAATGGAACAGAATTGAAGACCCAGAAATGAATCCACACTCCTATGGTCACTTGATCTTTGACAAAGGAGCTAAAACCATCCAGTGGAAAAAAGATAGCCTTTTCAACAAATGGTGCTGGCTCAGCTGGAGGTCAACATGCAGAAGAATGCAAATTGACCCATCCTTATCTCCTTGCACTAAGCTCAATTCTAAGTGGATCAAAGATCTCCACATAAAACCAGACACACTGAAACTAATAGAAGGGAAACTAGGGAAGAACCTTGAACATATGGGCACAGGGGAGAATTTCCTGAACAGAACTCCAATAGCTTATACTCTAAGATCAAGAATAGACAAATGGGACCTCATTAAATTACAAAGTTTTTGCAAGGCAAAAGACACCGTCAAAAAGACAAAGCGGCAACCAACTAACTGGGAAATGATCTTTACCAACCTTACATCCGACAGAGGGCTAATATCCAAGATATACAAAGAACTCAAGAAGTTAAACTCCAGAGAGGCAAGTAACCCTATTAAAAAATGGGGTACAGAGCTCCACAAAGAGTTCTCACCTGAAGAATATCTAATGGCTGAGAAGCACCTAAAGAGATGTTCATCATCCTTAGTCATTAGGGAAATGCAAATCAAAACAACCCTGAGATTCCATCTCACACCAGTCAGGATGGCTAAGATCAAAAACACAGGAGACAGCAGTTGTTGGCGAGGATGTGGAGAAAGAGGAACACTCCTCCACTGCTGGTGGAATTGCAGGCTGGTACAACCACTCTGGAAAGCAGTCTGGCGGCTCCTCAGAAAACTGGGCATGACACTTCCGGAGGATCCGGCTATACCACTCCTGGGCATATACCCAGAGACTTTACCTGCATGCAATAAGGACACATGCTCCACTATATTCATAGCAGCCTTATTTATAATAGCCAGAAGCTGGAAAGAACCCAGATGTCCCTCAACGGAGGAATGGATTCAGAAGATGTGGTATATTTACACAATGGAATACTACTCTGCAATTAAAAACAATGAATTCACGAAATTCCTAGGCAAATGGTCAGAACTTGAAAATATCATCCTTAGTGAGGTAACCCAATCACAAAAGATCACACATGGTATGAAGTCACTGATAAGGGGATATTGACCCAGAATCTCAGAATACCCTAGACACAATCAGCATATCAATAGATTTCTAAAAAGATGGAAGGAGAGACCCCTGGTCCTGGAAAGACTGGATGTAGGGGAACGCCAGGACAGAGTAATGAGAGGGGGTTGAACGGAGAAAAGAGGGAGGGAAGGGGGCTTATGAGACCTTCGGGGAGGGAGGAAACGGGAAAGGGGAAGTGATTTGGAATGTAAATTAAAAAAATAAAATAAAATTAAATTAAAAAAAAAAAAAAAAAAAAAAAGATCTTGCTTAATACCCTTTAGCTGGGATTTAAAAAAAAAAACATAACCCCAATTCTAATACCTCAAAATGTCATGTTTATGAATCGCTAATGGGGAATCTGGCAGAAACTTGAGCTTAGAGTTAGTGAATCTAGGTGCGAACCTCTGAGGTGCAGGGTCCTGGGATCCCACGACCTCTTGTAGCCCTGCTCTCCAGCACCCACCCACACCCTGTGTATTAAAGGAGATATATATCGAGAAATAACTATCCAGTCAAATGGACATGACTATAGTCAGGTTCAAATCAGATGCCAATATAAGTGCTGTGTGGACCAACAAGCACGCAGCCAGGACATGATAATGAAACCATCTCTGCCCCTCACTGGTTCTGTGGCCATCCAGGCTCCGTCTGAGTCCTTCTGAGCTCATTCTGCGTAAAACTATTTTTCAATGTTGTGGCTCCACCCACCCACCCCCAACCAGGCTCCAGCACTTGCCAGCAAGGAAGAAGATGCAGCGCCCTACCCAGCTACTGAACAATACGCAAGGCTTGTGGCCTCAGCTCCACTATTCTTCCCTGAGCTCCCTGACCACAGAGGGAGACAGCGGAAGCAGTGAGGGTCTTAGTTCATATGGCCTCTCCTCTGCTCACCTACTTACAGGATTCCTGGCCTGAGATGGTCCAGGCCAAGGGAGGGAGCAGGGAGATATTCCATGCTCTGGAACCACCGCTGGCTGCTCCAACCTCATACACAAGGCCTTTGCAAAGTCACCTCTGACTGGACCTTGGGCTCTCAGGCTGGATCCCCAATAACTTAGCCATTCTCTTTGCCCTCTTCCACAGCAATCCAGAGTCAGCCTGCGTTCATACCTTAAAAGACTCCAGGAATCCTCCATGGCCCCCGTTCTCAAACTTGTCCTCCTCTGAGCCCATGCCGAGCATGGCCTGAGTGTGTGTGTGGAGCTCATCATGAAGGTTGTCCAGGAGAGCCGCCCGGGTCCGGTCCTAGAAAGGAACAGTATATACAGGTGTGCAGACACTGACAGCAGAGGTGTGTACTCTCTTCTGTGCTCCAAATGTCTGCTCTGAAGGCTCCTATTCTGTCACCGGCTCCTGGCCATGGTGGGGATTTAGGAGGAGAATGACCTTCGTGCTCACTCATGCCGCAGTTAGCACAAATGTCCCGGGCCTGCCCCCTCTCACTCTCCCTGTCATACCAGCTCTTAAAAGGCTTACCCTGGGGACTCCCCACCCCAGATCTCAGACCAGGATCTATATACACAACCCCTCAGCCCATGGCTCTGTAACAGTCAGGTAGCAGCCAGGGACATGCATGCAGCCTCCAGGGGGCTCCAGACACAACAGACTGGACAAGCCCTTTCATCAGGCCACAGTCCTAACAAAGCTCCTCTCTCAATTATCCTCATGTCACCACCAAACCTGGACTGAAAGCCTGAATCACCCCACAATTCCACTTTCCCCGCCCTTATTTCTAGGAGTCTATCACGTCTTCCCAACCCTGACCTTATAGGAATGTCCAACCTTCTGAAATTGTGACACAAATGCTGTCTGTCATCTATAAGAACCGCACAGTCAAGTCACCAGGTGAAATGTTCATAATGTTTTATACTTACTGGTCTATGATTTTTGCTTGGACCACACTCATGGCTACACTGGGGCACATGTGGTTTGCAGGCCTCTGGCTGGACACACCTACCTGCAGTTTAGTCCAGTGCCTCCTGTGAAGGGTTCACCTTTGTTGAGCCTCTTAGACTCTTTAATCACTTCTAACTGGCCAGTTCCTGTTCTATCTCCCCTTTGACCTCTCCTCCTCCTCCTCTAATGCCTTCTGACTATTGATGCCTCTCACATCGAATCAAACACTGCTTACAAACTTCATAGCACCTACCACCTGTCTGCTTCTGTTTGGCCTTTGACTGTTCCTAGTATTGAATGACCTTCCAGACTCTGCTCATGTGAAAGCTTCATCAGATGTCAAGATTCAGCAGTTCAAAAGCAACCTCCTCCAGGAAGCTTTCCCTGAACATGCCCTCCATCATCCCTAGCAGAAGCAGTGGCTAGAGCCATGTATTATAAATCATAGCTTCTCTTCTGTAAAGGCCCCTTCACCAGCCTGGGCACTACATAGTGCAGAAGTGATGCCTCACTTATCCTTGGTAACAGAGCAAGACCTGGGCATACTACATGTTTGGTAAAGAAAACCTGGTGATTGGCTGGTGAGACCTAGAGTCTAGATGAGTTCCTAGCAAGAAAAAAAAAAGTTCCCAAAGCAATTGAGAACCGAGGACTTAGGCAGGAGCAAAGAAGCCTCGAGGAGACGACGTTAGATCTGGCACTCTCACCTCCAGCTTGGCAAACTTGTCCGACTTGCAGCAAGCATTCTCTGCATTCGTGAGCTTAGTGAGCAGAAACTCCCGGAATTCTGCGCCCTGAAACAGGTGAGTGGCTCAGAACTCTCCCAGCCTCCAACCACAGAGACAAAAAGGTAGGAGAGTCCCTGCATTAGCCCCCTCATATCTGGTCATTTCTAGCCAAGGCCAGGCCCGCCTGCTAATATACCAGCTTGGAAGCCAATTTCCCCAGTACCGGGAAACCCGCCCTCCATATGGTACCTGGGTCACTGGAGGCAACCCTTGAGGGTGGTCCCTGGGTCTGGAGCACAGTATAAAAGTCCTTCTACTAACAGGAAGGCAACCCCAGCATCAAACTCCCAACAAGGGCTACATTGACCTCAAAGGGTGAGGTAGGGAGATATCCCCCAAAGCTATAACAGGATCTCCCCACAATGCTCCCAGCCTACACTCAAGCCCGTTCCAACTACTGACACTCGGGTGCAGAGATCTAGGGTCTTGGATGTGACAACTGTAAAAAAGCAGGTTCTTACCTTCTGGAAAACAGGTGGGCTCGGCAGAGGGGGGCCAAAGGCAGGCACATCTTCCCTCGCAGTGACGGAGACCTGAATGAAACAGTTTCATGTGAACTAAGACAGATGAGGAAAACACCTTGCAGCAGACCAGTCTACCCCTTCCCTCCTTCCCAGAACACAGAATGTCTGTGTGAGCATCAGCCACAAGCCCCATGTGATGCTCCTCTGGGGGCCGGATAGCATGGGATCTTCCCTCTGCCTTCCTAGGAGCCCCGGGCTGGGGAACTACTGGACCCTAAGTACAGACAGTGCAGGTGGTGACCAGGAGGTTTGTCTCATTACCCCATTACAGCGTTCATCCCAGAGAAGGCAACTGAGAACTACTGCTCATTCTACTAGTGAGGAAACAGATGGCTAAGACCTGGAACAAGTACCCCCAAAGCCAGAAAAAGGGGCACAGAGAACCCAGACTGCTCCAACCCAGTTCTGGGGCCCCATTAACCTGCCCATATATCAAACTCACTTAGAGTGTTAAAAAGGTAACTACTGGACCACAGAAATGGCTCCACGGGTTAAAAACAAAAAGAAAAAAAAAAATAAACTGACACACAAGCTTGATAATCCCCAGAAGAGAAACAACTCCCAAATTGTCTCTGCCCTCCATACCTCCATACCCTCCCAACATAACATGTATACATGTGCACATGCACGCACATGCACGCACACACACACACACCCCACCACCACCACCACCAGCAGCAGCAGCAGCAGCAGCAACAACAACAACTTGTTTTTGAAGAAACAAGTAAATACTGGTTGCAAGGAGAGCTTGGGGCTCTTAGCAACTTGACATGGGCAGTGGACCCAGGTCTGATGCCTGGCTCTACATACGGAGCCAGTCGTTCTGACTGAGGCTTGAGCACAGAGATACCAAGGGCACTGCCTGGGGATAAGGATGGGGACATCCAGGCTCTGGCCAGACACTGTGAGGCTGGACTGTAAGATTACCCAGAGACTCCACACAAGGGTGGTCCTGCAGCAGGTGGCTTCCACTCCTCACCTCTGCTCTCACACAAGTAAGTACCTTAGTTTCACCTGCTGTCAGACCCTGAGGCTACAGGGCTCTGGGGAGGCTGCCCTATCCTTTCACTAGCAGTGGCTGATGTGAAGGCCCTGGCACGCTGCCAACCACCCTGTCCTGTGAAGTAGGGCAGGTGCAAGAGTCTGCCAGCAGGTGAGCAGGCAGCCCGGGACCCTGCCAGGTCCAGAGGGGAGAAGCAGAACCTCGGTCTCCCTACAAGCTCAAGGCCATTCACATGGTCCAAACAGAGTCAAGAAATGGTTTGTATTCACTGACAAGATTTCTGGCTGAGCCCCAGCTGCTAGACACAGACTCCCCTCCAGTCACCTACCACGCACTGGTGACCCAAGTCTAGAATTCCATCTCAGAACAAGAATCTGGCTGCCCACTGTGGGTATCTGGGACACTTGGGACAAAATGCAGATGCCTGTAGTAGGCCCAGCTGTTTCCCTGGCCTGGCCCCTCCTCCTCGGGCCTGCATTAAAGTAGTCTATTCTGACAGGGTAAGTGTCTTAGAAATGCCTTTAAACCCACAGGTCAGCAGGGCATGGCCCAAGACCTTTCTGGTAATTTCCATCCACTGCCCATCCATCCCGAGCTCCTCCTCTGATCTCGGTCTCCCCCACTCCCACCCATCCCCACCCCACCCCCACCCACCCCGGGCAGCTAAGCCTCAGTCATCCCCTCCTCTCAGCCTGAGCCACCTGCTTCACAGAAGATTCTTGAAACCTTGGCAAAACTCCAGGAGTGAGGTGGAATGGCCCCTACGGGTAGGGATGGGGGAATCCTATTGACTGCTGAACTGGAGTCTCTTTCTAATCTAGAGTGATGGGAACGAGATCTCTAGCTGAGAAGTGATCTGGTTCCACACTTCATGCACACCCATGGAGGCAGTTTCTCACCTACCCCAGAGGCTCCTGGGAAGACTTCCAGCTCCCGGATCTCTGGCTCTGTGACCTCAGCCCTAAGTGCCCCCAGCAGCAATCAGCCTCAATCTCTTCCCTATGAGCAGACTAATGGGCCTAGTTAGGCTTTAAGAAGACTATCTAAGGGGCTAGAAAGACGGCTCTGCAGGTAAAGGCGCTTGCTACCAACCCTAACAACCTGGGTTCAATCCCTAGGAAGCACATTGAAGGAGAGAACTGACTTCTGCAAGTTGACCTCTGATTTCCACATGCACACACACACACACACACAAATGAATGTAGAAAACAAAGAAGACTGCTGTAACGCAGAGCCTGGCTCAGAGCAGGAACCATCAATCACTTCACTTTCTTTACTTTCCCCACTGACCTACATGTACAAAAGGGCACCTTCAATCCAGAGGTCCCCAAACATCTGGCAGCCCATACCCCATCCTGCCTGTCTCTGCTCCTATAAGTAGTCAAGGCTAGAAGGACCCTGAGGCTTTAAAATCCAGATCTCCTGTTTTGCAAAGATAGCAATAGAGGCCCAGAGACAGAAGGAACTGACTCACAATCACACAGCAACTAAGAGACAGAAGCAGGGACCTGTCTCTGTCATCCTGCCTTCTGGGGTCCCTCCCGTCTTTACTCTCCTTTCTCATTGTTGGTTCTCTTATTTCAGGGTTCAGCTAAGGCCCAGTGTCAGCCAGGGGCCCTGAAGGATCTAACCCAGTTCTCCTCACAGTTTATGCATCACCCACAGTGCCTGGGGCACGCTGGGGAGCACCTTAGAAGACACAGGCATCTTCACAAGTTCAAACCTGCCTCAATAGTGGGAAGGGGTCTTAAGATGCTGGTACCCAGTGCTCTGGGATGCAAGGAACCCTTTGGGAACTGAACTCTAGTCTCTCTTCCCAGGAAACAAACAAACAAATAGAAACCAGCACTTGGTTCTTACTCACAAAATCTCTGAGGGTTTGAAGACCACCTAGTCCCACCCTAAAATCCCTGGCTCAACCTATCTCTCATGGGTCCCAGGCACCTCAAACTAATGGATCACAGAGAAGTGCTGCCTGCCCTGGGGGTTAGGAGAAAGAAGGGAGGTGAAGAAGCAGCCAGTGAGGAGGACAAAGGAGTGTGTCCTGTCTCTATCTGATGCTGAGGGCTGGGAGCCAAAATAGTCTAAGATATGCCACGCACCTCCTCCCATTACAGCAGGTGACCCTTTTCTTTTTTTTTTTTTTTTGCTCTTTTAAATTAGCATGTACTAATTATACATATTAATGGAGTTTGGTGTACTATTTCCATACTTGCATACATGCAGTGTACACTGACTAAATAGAACTTGCTTTAATCCCCCTCACCTCCCACACCCTCCTCATCCTCTTTTTACTTATTTTTTTTAACAGGGCCTCACTATGTAGGCCAGGCTAGCTTGGACCTCTTCATGCCCTGCCCCCACCCCCACATCTGCCAGGATTTGGGGATTACAGGCACGTGTCACCAGCAGTGGCCAGGATGACATTTTTAGCATTCATGAATCTTAGAAAGAAAGAAAAGTCCCCAGTCATGAGCCTCACCAAGGTCTTGCATTCTCACAGAAATCATCCAGTTAAATTCGTTTATTTGTCCACATCCTCCAGATGCAGAGACCAGGGTCTGTGAGGCCTCTCTAGCCTTCATCTTCTCTAGTCTTCCCCTCTCCTCTCCTGATCATTCTCTGCACCTCCCCTCCTCCTCCCCTCCTCCTCCCCTCCTCTTCCTTAGACTTCCTCTAGCAAATGCTATCACAGTGGCCAGTGCTCAGGGTCAGTGCATGAGAAGCTGAAGAGCTAGCAGCAGCAGATGGAGACCTCAGTGGATGCTTTCCACCCAGATCCAGGCTCCAAATTCCAGAAGCTGAACCGACCATGGAGACTGCAATACTGGTATGACCTGGTGTCTCTTGCTGTCACTGAGTCCTCCAACCCTACATGGGCCCATGACTGTCCCCACCTCCCCCCAAGGAGGCTTTTTCCTTACCTTGTAGGATGGAGTCTCTGTGCCTGGGCTCTCAGCCTGAATGACAATGTAGGCATGTAAGAAGTTTGACGCGATCATATCTGGGACAAACGGTGTATTTTCTTCTTGAAAGATGATGGCCACGATGTCGTTCCCAATATGCCGCTTTCTCTGCAGCTAAACAGAAAGTACATTGGTACAGAAAGTACCTACTTGTTGCAAGAGTTAGGACCACCCCCCCCCAGACAGGAGAAAGCTCAAAAGCAAATTCCTCTTTATCCCACCATTCATAAACCCTGAATTCTGAGGCCAGCTCTTTGGGGAGCTGTTTCTCTCTGTGGGAACTACCAAGAGGAGAAGGGAGAAAGACAGTCATGTTACTAAGTAACAGCTGGCCTGAGTGTTATAAACAACAGCATTCAGAGCCTGGACTCAGGAAACTGGAGAGAATATGAGGCCAGGTCTGGCCCTGAGAGAGTCATAATTGATCCACAAGAAAGGCAAACATAGGAGAAGCCACCTGAAAAAAACAAAAAAACCCCGCTAAGCAGGCTGCCAGCTGTGGCTATGTCAGCTGTGGCTATGTCAGCTGCTCCTTGCAGGTGACAGCTTTAGGAGCAGAGAGCGGAGACAGCACAGCAGAGGGCTCAATAGTTACCCACAAAGGCATCCTGAAAAACACAGGCAGGGTGGTCAGGAAATGTAGACAGAGGAGGCAGCTCATTTCACCAGAGGTGAGGGCCCAGAGAAGCACAGGTCAGCAGGCTAGGGAGAACCAATGGATCAGGGACCCAGAGAGCCAGGCGCTTTGCCATGTAATCTAGGTTACAAGCTCCTACTGTGTGCCAGGAACTGTGAACTGCTATTCATACAGATGATTACAAATGGTAAGGCCTTCCTGTATGCCAGGTCCTGCCTATGTTTGGTTCTTTATTAAAGGCATCCTGAAAGCAGAACTTGTGCTCGGCCCTTTCAAATTGAGTTTCTCTTTTACAGGGCATCTACTATGCTCTGAACACAGTACTGGAGGCTTTTATGCGAACTGCCTCACTTGTTACAAATGTACACGTGCACGTGCTCTCTCTCTCTCTCTCTCTCTCTCTCTCTCTCTCTCTCTCTCTCACACACACACACACACACACACACACACACACATCTGAGCTCCCATTTCATAAGAAGAATGAAAGAACTATCATTAATTTGGTCCCCACCAAGAGCCAAGCTCTGTAGCATAGGCCAGAGTGACATGGCCCTGAGGTAAGAAGCGTTGGAGATTGGGGCAGTAGGTCAGAGAGGCTGCAAAAAAACAGGGACCAAAGGTGAAACCATCAGGGAAAACCCACTTTGGCTACACAACAAATCTCACAGCCATTTATTTCTGGAACATCCAGTTATTTGGGAGCCAAATCATAATTCTCTTGCCAATTTCTTTTACTCCCAAGAAGCCATGCACAATGTTTATCATTTTGCTTCCCTGATGCTAGGCAGAAACAAACAGGTCAGAGTTTGGAGAAAGCCCTCCTGTGTTCCCTGAGATAGGAAAGAGGAAAGCAGGATAGGGTCACTGGTGTCAGGATCAGCTGGGATCAGCTGCCAAAGTCAGACCTGCCCCAGGGATGTGCAGTTCAAAGCAGCAAACCTGGAGAAGGTTGGTAATGCTGGAGCCAGGTATCACAGAGTCCCCAGGTTAGGAACAGGCAATGAGGCTGAGAGGCTTCTCATGCAAGCCTCACATTCACAGGGCAGCAAGGAAGCAGAAAGACTGAGTGGCCAGGATAGGGGACAGGGGTTTCACAAGAAGCAGGCACATGCCAGGTGTGGATCTCGGGAGCCCACTGTTCAGCAACCTAGAAAATGTCACAGCAGTGACACAAACACGACTCAAAAGCCACATTCTGAAGCCATGAAGCCACTGACTTGCTGAGAGTCAAATACTCAGCTTGCTCCACCGGCTTCTAGCTCCCATCTGCAGATCTGCAGCCTTATCAACCTTGTTTGCTTTGCTCTCAACTTGACCCTTCATTGACTGCCCAGGGGCAGTTCTTGTTGTTGATGCTAGAGATAGAACCCAGGGCCTCTTACTTGCTAGACAAGTCCCGCTGAGCCTCAAGGAAGTATTTTAACAGGCCACCCAGACAGTGGTGTCCTATCTGGCAAGTGGAGTGACTTGCAGCTTGGCCTTGCCTTCCTGAACTGGTTACCTGCTGGGTGTCACCATCCGTGAAGGGCAGTTTGGTAGAGACATGGAACATGATCTCCCGGTCCCGGAAAGTAGTGTACACCGACTCCACCCCTGTCTGTCCGTGGGTCACATCCAGGCCTCCTCGGAAACTGACATAAAACAGGACAGGAGCAGGAGAGAAGGAGTGAGGTGAGGTGACATCTTGGTGACACTAAGGGCATATAGCAGATAGGTGGGTGAGAAGACATGAGCTGAAGGCCAACAAGGGCATAAGATAGGGAGGTGTGGAGATCTATTCTTCTGAACAGCCTAGCCCAGTGTTCTACCATCCGTATGAAAGACAGAGTCCGGCCTAGTGGCCACATGTTAGTAAACCTAGCACTTTGGAGATCAAAACAAGATGATCCTGAGTTTGAGGCCAGTCTGGGCTACAGAGTAAGACTTTGTCTTACAACACAACCAAATTAACTAACTAGTTAATTAAGACAGCAAGCAGAGCCTCAACTTCAAGATTTTGTTACGCATCCTTCATGGGGCTGTTCAAATGGGATGGCCATCCACTCAGAACCCCACACAAATGCTTGGCCTAGCGTCCCAAAGCTCCCAAGGTTGAGCCTGAGCCTTTGTTCTGTCCATCGGTCAACAGCCAGGGCAGTGAGTCACTCCACTGGATGTGGGTGCACCCACAGGAGACTGGGAGACCACAGGAGAAGGGACAGATGACTGGGTTTAAGCAAGCCAGCTCCTAAAGACAAAACCCCTCCAAGTTTGTACCATCCCAGGCAGGAAGGAGAAGCTAGGGAGGAACTGATGGCCTTCCAAGAGCCAGCCCTTCCCCCTTCACAGAGCTGTTGCTGCCAGCCTGGAACCAGTCTTCAGCAACTGGGTTGGGGTGGGGGGTGCGGGGGGACAGATGCACCTCGGACCCAAAGGGCCAAAAGGACACTGCCAGGCACTCAGATTCCAAACCTGCTTTGTCTGCACTATCTGTTTTAATTCCCTG
Source organism: Tokudaia tokunoshimensis (assembly GCA_036184795.1). Lineage (NCBI taxonomy): Eukaryota > Metazoa > Chordata > Mammalia > Rodentia > Muridae > Tokudaia > Tokudaia tokunoshimensis. The sequence continues at coordinate 47,196,114 of BTHU01000010.1, read as the reverse complement.
TGACCTTGGAGGTGCTATTAGGTTATATTTATCTCCCTTTTTTTATAGATAAGGAAGTGGAATCTTCTCCAGGTAAAGTCACTGACCCACCATCTTAGGGTTTGTGGCGGAGATGATTCTAACCCTGGCGTGACTGACTCCAGATAACAGTGGTGACTTCACAACGAGAACATGGAGCAAAGAGGAAGAGAATTGGGGAGAAGAGAGCAAAGGAAGAGAGCAATTATTTGAACGCCTACTGCACTACTGCAACTGGACTAAGTGCTTTTACATATTAGGTTTTTAGATCTTAGGTGCTTGATTTGTCTCCTGGGCAAGGGCTGTCTTAGGACTCTCAGCCATGCGCCAGCCATGCGCTGGATGGGTCTGAAATATTCTGAAATGTTACCTTAGGAAAATCAAGGCCAGAATCTTCCAAACAATAGTCCCAATATTTTAGCTTTCTGTTCATTTAAAGGACCATACACTGTTGCGTGGATTTCTGCCAGGAGGGTTATTATGTTTGCGTGAAGTCTTAATTATCTGTTCTTTGAGCGCTGCCCAAATCGGGTCGTTTCCTTCCCAATGGCATAGGGTTCTCTTCTGCCTGCCAGGTGAGTGGTAGGGAAGGTGGATTCGTGCTGCTGCCAGTCGGAGCCAAACATAATTAGGAAGGCAAACCGCAGCAGGAGCGAGCTCATCACGCTTCCAAGGACCCACTGCCTTCCAGCCAACCTGTCACTATGGATTATGCCTAGGACCACTGAGTCTTCAGGGAGTCAGGCAGGTACATAAGCAAGGGATCAGAAGTTGGAAATGTCCTAGAGTTCCCCTAGAACAGAGCTGTCCCCTTGTCCCCACCAAGGGCCTCAACTGTCGATGCTGTGCACCCCTGATAAAACTCACCCTTTGAAATCCTGCAGTGTGATGGTGTCCCCCAGGAGATCCAAAAACTCCTTGAAAGCTGGGCTCTCCTCATTGTTCCCAAATAGCTCCTCCTCCAGGGTCTGTAAGAAACACAGGAGCCAGGGAAGGAATGAGAAGAGTTGGCTGGGTGTGGAGTGGAAGGGTTGTCCCCACTCCGAGTCCCTTTCTCCTTTGGTTCTTGCTGTCTAGTACATCTTCCGTAGCTGATCTAAGGTAAAAGACAGGTTAATGGAGAAGGACTCTGCAGGGCTGGGTGCTAACCCTGAGTAAGGAGGCCTTGGAATCCAGCAAAGGACAGAGCTCTTAGACTCGACACCAAAATCATGACCCAAAGTGAAGGACCAGTCATTGGCTTCCAAAGAGGCTCTAGAAAGAACTCTCAAAACTCTAAAGTAGGGCTCAGCTGGTAGCATGCTCCTTTAATCCCTGCACTCAGAAGACAGAGGTAAGCAGACCTCTGTGAATTCGAGGCCAATTGGGTTTACAGAGCAAATTTTAGGGTAGCTGGGGCTATGCAGTGAGACCCTATCTCAAAACAGAAAGTGTATAATAATCAAAACTACAATAAGATCCCACTTCACAACCACCAGGATGGGTCTGATGACAAGAACAAATGTGGGTGAAGTTACAGAGAATTCAGGACCCATGTTCACGGCTCCTTGAAAGGAATGTGAAAAGGGACATTATATACCCAAGAGACATCAAAACATATGGACATTATATACCCAAGAGACATCAAAACATATGGACATAAAACTTGTTCATGAATATCAAGAGAAGCACTGTAGATAACCCACAAGTGGAAACAACTCAGATATCTGTTAACCAACGAACAGATTTTTTTAAATGTGGTATATCTAGCCAACGGAATATTATTTGACCATAAATAAGGAAGACATACATGTTACCACATAGATGAACCCTGAAAACATTTATCTAAGTAAAAGAAACCAGTCAAAAATGTCATAAATAAAATATTCTTCCACATCTCAAAGGTCTAGAATAGATAAATCCAGAGAACCAGAAGGCAGACTATTTTGAGAAATTCTCACTATGTAGCCCAGGCTGGCCTTGAATTTGGTATCTTCCAGGAACTAAAGGAAATGAAAGAGAGGAGACTGTCTGTGGGTGTAGGGCTTCTTTGAAGGGCAATTAGCATACCGTGCAATTAGATCATTATTGCTGTGCCATTGTGACCACACCACAGCCACCTGTGGACATAATTCTTACTGTTGTGAACTACACAGTGTAAGAGCTATCGATCAGTAAAGCCGTAGTAAAAACTTAGTGGTATGAAAAATTACTACTAGAAAAGGGTCAAAAGACATAGACAGACATTTCACCTAAGTGGACACACGGATGACAACCGAGCACATGGAAAAGTGTTCAACATCATTGGCCGGCAGGGAAATGATAAACAGACTGAACAACAATGTGGTACACCACGCAAGCACCAAGAGGGCTAAACTCAAAGCCAGCAGCACTGGCTAGATCGCCCACACACTGATGGGAAAACAATCACTCCAGAAAATGGTCTGGCAGCTACACATGCAATTTACCATGTGACCAGAATTTATACTACTAGGCCATTATCCCTGAAAAATGAAACCATAGTTTCAAAACCCAAATCCTACATAACAGTGTTTACAGTAGTCCTACTAGTAATTCCCCAAAGCTGGAAACACCCCTGATTGATGTCGTAGTGAATGGATAGCTAAGCAGAGTATGTGCAGCCAGACCGTGGAATATTACTCAGCAATAAAAACAGTGCCTAAGCCAAACATGGTGACACACGCCTGCAATCCTAGCACTCGGGAAGGCACCAAGTTCAAGGCCAGCCTGGACTACACAGTGAGAATCTATCTCAAAATAATGGAAGGAGAGAGGAAAAGGAGGAAATAAACAGGGAAGGGGAAGGAAGAAGGGACAGCAGGAAAGAGACAGGGCAAAAAGAAAGTCATGACACACTTGAGAAGTTGGATAATCTGCTGAGCAGAACAGCCCTAAAGGCTTTTAACTAAAAAGTTGATAACTAATAAAGATATGATACGCCATATCAGTGCAGTGCTGTCACAGTGTGAAATAAAAACAGAGAACAAATAAATGGTTGCCAATGGTTAGAAACTGGAGGGAAGAGCAGAGGTGGGGGAGGGGAAGACAGGTGTGACTATAAAAGGAAAAGGTAGGGAACCTTGTAGTGAGAATCTGTTTCTTGACTCTGGAACCTACACATGGATAAAACAGCATGGAACAATATACACACAACACATAAAATATCCATGACACACATACATACACCACAAACAAATAAATTAATGTAAGGGGCTCAACAGGTAAGGGCACTTGCTGCCAACCCTGATGACCTAAATTTAACTCCTGGACCCATGCAGTATAGAGAACTGACTTCTGAAAGTCGTCTTCTGATATCTGAATGTATACAGTCAACAGATGATAGATTAGATAGATAGATAGATAGATAGATAGATAGATAGATAGATAGATAGATAGATAGATAGATAGATAGATAGATAGAGAGGGATGGATGGATGGATGGATGGATGGATGGATGGATGGATGGATGGACGGACAGATAGATATACACAGAGACAGACACACAAACAGAGAGTGTTTTTAAGTCCACGTGAATTGGGGAAACCAGAGTAATATTTAGATTATGTCAGCAATCCTAGTTGTGACACAGTGTCACATACAGACATACACACACACACACACACACACACTAAACTGCCTTCATTTCATAGCAAGGGACAGTGACAATGGCTTTCTAGATAGAGTAGCATTCTAGAATTTCCTTTCAAAATAAAAACCCCTAGGGTCTTGGATCATGGTAAAACACTTGCCTAGCACATGTAAAGCTCTCTGGGTTTGATCCCCAGCACCACAAAAATAAATAAGTAAATGAATACACTTACATTTTAAAATGTTTTTAGGAAAATGGGAGTTAATAGCTCAGCAGGGCCTGTGATGCAGATCTGAGGGAGGTCTGTAAGTACCTGAACACTGCTGTTCAACAGGAGGCAGCTAATGCCAGCCTGGGGGCCAAGACTAGTCTACTTCCTCTTTTCCTAAATAAAGTTTTATTTGAACACAACCAGCCCAACTCTTTACATATGTGTGAGTGGCTGGTTCTGCAAGCCAAGTGGAGTGGTTGTGGCAGAGCCCCCATGGCTCATAGTCTGACGAGTCTACTACCCTAGAGTTTACTGAGATTACCAATCCTGATCTTCAGCATGCCAGAAAGGCATCGTCACTCTAGGCTGTGTGGCAATGTGTGGGAGAGCAGTTGCTTCCAGGCAAGCTACATCTCCACTAGGAAACAATCTAGTGTGCCTTCTGGGGCTGGCACCCTCTCCCAGGATTCACACCCAGCATGGCTATTATCATTGTCTTTGTTTTTTTTTTTACAGCCCTTGAGCTTGACCATAAACTCAGGGAGGAGGCCTTAGTCATCACTGTATCACCCATGGTGCTTAGCACAGTCCATGACAAACAGAACAGTTTAGGTGAGGCTTATTAATATCCAAAGACAACGGTAGAGCTTTTACGCAACAAATGTTCATATTAAATGTCCCCCAGCTTTAGGTCTGCAAAGTGACAAGCTGCCTGGCATTTTTTTAAGTATGTTGTCTTCCTGGCTTCTCCCCTGCAGCAGCAAAGCACTGGGCATACAAACAATACAGGAGCTCCTTATCAGAGGTGGACGGTTAATAATAATTAATATTCAATAATTATAACTTTTTCGGGAACATTGGATTGTAATCACCTCGTAAGATATGTTTTGTTAAATTTCACAAGTGAAGAACTTTAATTACAGGGGTTATGGTAGCTGAGATGGATGAAATAAAGATGTTAATTTGTGGAAATCATTACGGTGGCAACCTGAACCATCTCCATTAAATTGTGAGATGCATCTGTGCCAGCCTTTCAGCTCTGAAACTCTTCACCCAATTAGTGCTTTGAAGCAGACCTGTATCTTTTGTGGTCTGATATCTTCAGACAAAGAAAACAGCTAACCAAGAAAGAGAGGGTCACATAAAAACCCCACAGGACATCAATGACCTCCCATTAGCAGAGCCAGGGCACTTGGATACAAAGGAGAAATGAGTATGGAATCTCCTCACAGAACCAAATGAGGAAATAGTGGTACCTTCAGTTGACCATTCTGCTTGGGATGTCAGTAAATGTTGATTGTAGAAAACAGGTATGGAAGATGGAACGTTTGGGGCCAAATATGAAAACCACAAAGTTCAGCCAAGATACAGATAGGTCTTTTCCTGTTTAGAATGTTTCTCTACAGCAGACGCCCGCGGGCAAGGTTTTGCTCAAAAACATTTCACTAGACTGCATCTCATAGAATCCCACTTTAAGAAAGATGATTTTAGTCACCTAACTCCAAAGAAGCACGTGAGGTGCTATGGGAGACAGAGACGGGCGACGGTGGGGTGCAGGTGAAACGTTCATCCTTAACTGGCTTTAACAACTGACTTTCCAAGGAAACCTGTCTCTTCTGATCTCCATGGTGTAAATATGTCCAGCATGGCTGACTTCAACCTGCCAACATGATGTCGTCGCTGGACTCCAACACCCCACTGAATGAGGAGGTGGGAAAAGAGTAACTTAAGCTAACCCATTCCCTCTCTCTTGTTTGAGTTTCCTTGTGGTTGATAACTCACAGATAAATATAAGACAAAGGAGTGAGGCAGCATTAGGCTTTACTGTGTAGAATTAACCACCATCTACAAAACTCCTGGATCTTTTTGCTAAGTTGCCTCCCTTGAACATTCAGCTCTGTCCAATCTGATTCATGCCTTAAACGTGACAACTGTATTCAGAGCATTTAATAACCACAGAGATACTTACACACCCACGTCTATAAACACACTGCTCACAATAGCCAGGAAATGAAACCAGCCTAGATGTCTATCAACAGATGAATGGGTAAATATCACACAATGGGATTTTATGCAGTGGTGAAGAAAACTGAAATTATGACATTTGCAAAAAATGGATGCAACAGAAAATCACATGTTAAATAATCCAGACTCAGGAAAACAAATGCTGCTGATGTGGCACCTGAATTTAAGAAATCACGTGTATCTGCCAGGCATGGTAGTTGGTGCGCACCTTTAATCCCAGCACTCAAGAAGGAGGGGTAGGCAGATCTCTGAGTTCAAGGCCAGCCTGGTCTATATAGTAAGTTTCAGGACAGCCAAGGCATAGTGAAACCCTGTCTAAAATAAAAAATAAAATAAAATTATGTATATGTGTGTATTCATATGTGTGTGTGTGCTCATATATGTATGTGTGTACTCATACATGTGTGTGATCATATATGTGTGTATACTCATATATGTGTGTGTACTCATATATCTGTGTGTTCATAGTCTTGAAAGAGGAAGCATCTCAATGAAGACAGGAAACAGAGTGGATGTGTATTCATATGTGTGTGTGTTTGTGGTCTTGGAAGAGGAAGAGATCTCAATGAAGGCGGGAAACAGAGTGGATAATGAAGGACGTGTAACAAGAAAGCAGAAGGAAGGACTGACTGGGAGGTAAGGGAACCAGCTGAATCCCAGGAGAGCAGTAGGGGACAGAAACAACGAAGAACAAAATAGAATGACCCAGGTATGACAATACTAAGATTAGTTTAGCCTGCTAAGCTAAAATAAAAATATGTTATGTATTTTCATTGAAAAGGGAGAGATAAGGCTGGAGAGATGACTCTGTGGTTGCTGCACTTGCAGAGGACCTGAATTTGGTTCCCAGCACCCACATCTGATGGTTCACATCTGTGAGAACTCCAGTTCCTGAGAATCCAACTCCCTCCTCTGGACCCCATGGGCACATGCACTCACCCGTGCACATACCCATACAAACATGCACACACGCATATATACTCTGAATTTAAAATAAAACATACCTTAAACAAGAAAAGAAAAGAAGAATCTATCTCAGGACTCCTGCACTTGGGGTGGAGAAATAACACAGAGTCATAAACAAGAGACTTCGATGACCAGTGTGAAAGATGGTGCTTACCTGCCTGGCTTTTTGATAAATGACCCCAAACTTGAAAGTGTTGTTGACATCATGCTCATCATAGGACACAATCATCTGAGAGGCCTAAACAAAATATGGAAAGGAAAAAAAAACAAGATTGATGTCAATAGGAGGCAAGGGAAGACAGGAAAGGCAGAGTGGGCCCAGACAAGAGACAGCCACACACACAGAGGAGGAGAAGCGAAGAGCTCTGTGTCTGTGTCAGGAAGCTGCTCCAAGACCCCATCTAGCTCCAACACCTCGGCTTCCTCAGCAGTAGCATCCTCCCACTCGGATCCTGTCCAGATGTGCCGGCCACAGCTGAGACACACAGAATTCACTTTACCCCACAGTTCTATTTATGTTGTATTAATAATAATAATAAAACCGGGCAGTGGTGGCGCATGCCTTTAATCCCAGCACTTGGGAGGCAGAGGCAGGTAGATTTCTGAGTTCGAGGACAGCCTGGTCTACAGAGTGAGCTCCAGGACAGCCAGGACTACACAGAGAAACCTTGTCTCGAAAATAATAATAATAATAATAATAATAATAATAACAATAATAATAAAGCTCAATCCCCTAGCAAACAGCCAGTGAGGATGGCTCTGCTCTAATTCGAACTCTTTTCAGAAATTTAAGTTTGAGCAAGCCACTGGTCCTACCCAGGAGTCAGCCTATGAAATGAATGCACTCTGAGAAGATATTAAAAGGGAAAGAAGGAGAGAGAGAGAGAGAGAGGGAGAGAGAGGCCACAGGTTCTAGCTACACTTCCATTTTCCCTCACAAAACTGGTACCTGAGGTCAGAAAACACTGAAGTGTAATTCTGAACCCACTGCTTGGAACTATGTAGTGTTCAGTGAGCAGCCAACCTCGCTATGCTTCAGCTACTTCCTCTGTCAAAGGCAGATGTGGAATTTCAGAGATGTAAGGAGACCAGGCCCAAATACAGTGGTGAGCACACAGCAGCTGTCCCTGTCTTACCATCTATGCTGGAAATGTCAGAGTGGAAGCCGTTTATGAGAAGAAGACTACCTGAGTGCTACAGGGGACCCTCTACAACACAAGGCTAGAGGAAGAAACCTGACTTGGCTTGGCTGAAATATGTGGCCCGAGACAGGCTGCCATTACACTTTATCTCTGCAGAGGCCTCGGCTGTCTGAGGAAAGGGGTGCTCCTCAGCTCTCCCAGTGCTGCCTGGGTGAGTTAAAGAGGGAAACAGCTGCCCTGCTGGAATAAAGCGGTGGGCCATGGAGACCTTCCAAGGAACACTGTAAACTCTGCTCGTGTGAACACACATATACACACACACACACACACACACACACACCCCTCACCCAGATTCACATCACAGCCAGACATCAGACAGACAGCATGAAGTACAGCTGCTCTTCTGTTACCACCAGGCCCCTCAGGCTTCCCAGGGCAGATGTATAAATGAGCCTCCTGGAGCCTCCTGATGGATATGATTGTGACAAGGACACCAAACCTGAGTTCAGTTAGGCCCCTTTGATGGAGTTTGATAAACCTCACCAATTCAGCTTTGATTACATAGATAGGTCAGCCTGAACAACAGAAATCATTCTCTGGAGTGCAGCACCTTGCTGGTGTCTACAAGATGCTGAAATGGCTGCCAAGAGGCAACTGGGAGAAATTTTCCGTGCAGCAACGGACCCCACCACCAGCTTGTCCCCCACAGACACACACATGATTCTAAGAGTGTGGTGCCCAGTCCTTGCAATTTAAGATGTGGTCAAGGGTATTCTGAATGTTGAAGGAGAGTGAAGGTGTTGCTTCCCAACCAGAAATTTCATCTCCACATTTCCTGGTTGTCAGAGCTGAGACTTGGGAGATGGACAGACCTGAGCCCAGCAAGCTGCGGCTGCAGCAGTGTTGGCCACAGCCGAAGCCATAGTGGAAGCACTTCTCTGCTTCCGTCTTCTCCCCGCGCCTCTGCTAGCTTATGAAGCACCAGTCAGTACTCAAGGTCTTTTCCTATGGGCAATTTCAAGCAATTCTCCACTGCAGGTGATTTAAGCACTGTCACGCTGTAATTGCTGTGGACTGCATTTGTTGGTTTGTTTTGTTATTATTGCTTCTCCCTCTGCTCATCCCCATGCTAGAACTGGGGTCAAGATGAGGCCAGTTGTAGGAGGGTCAATATCAGAGAACAGCTGGTTTATTAACTAAGGCCAGCAAGGCTTAGGGGACCTCAGAGCTGTAGTAACATGAGCAATGGGGTTCCAAGGTTTGGCCTCTAACTCCCTAATGTGTTTCTTTCTGAGTTCTGTACCCCATACCTCCACGACGTCAGGGTGACTGGCTCCCCAGGAATAGCTAGAATATACCAATGCCCAACACTGGCCTCAGAGAAGTACATCTGGGGAGAGGCAGAAACTCCAGAGTTGCTACCCTTCTCCACCAACCTTCACAGCAGGCCAGGGACCTTCTCAGTGGAGCTGGAAACCCAGGAATGGCTGGGTATGGTTCCCAGGGTACCAGTTTGTGGACAGATAAGGAAGAAATGAGGAAGACATCATAAAGACCCCACATGACCCCTCCACAATACAAGGAACTCCCCTCAATGAAGTCCCAGATCTGTGCCAAGCTAAAGAACTATGGACAACTGCCCCACAGGTACACAAGCTACTCACCTTGGGGTACAAGACAGGGTTGAATTTCAGCCCCACTGCATCATCACAGAAAGCCTGAGCAGGTAAAAGAAACACAGGTCAAGAACCACGCCTATAAAATACACATAGGCTCCTCTGCCCACAGAGAAACCTCATGGGAGGACAAGGCACGCTGGGTTCAAATTTTGTTGCTCATTAATGTGGACCCAGGACAGTCTACTAACCTTTCTAGGGTCTCATGATAAAGTAAAAGGCACAAAATGAAGTCTAAGACACATTTCTATTCTGACTAGAAGACAATGCCAAAAGGCTGTCACCTGCCCCCAACACAAGGCACAACTCTGCAGGCATTCCTATTCTGAGTGGGGCCCGCCAGGCTCCCTTCTGACTCTATTCCCAAGCTCTCAGTAACTCATGCAGTGGCATGAGCCTCCGCCCTGTGACAGTCCCTTACTCAAGGCAGAGCTGATATGGACCACCCTCAGCCCAGCCCAGCCCCCACTCCTCAGTGAAGGCTCCTTTAGCTACCACCCGCCTCCTTTGAAGCACTGGCTATGGCCAGCCCTGCCTTCCTACTTCTCCTGTCCCCTCAGTGGAATAGGCTGTTCCCCAAGCAGCTTCAGGTGCAAGGATGACCTGGAGACAGGTAGGGAAGATGGCGGCAGCTGCTAAGAGCCACCTCACTCCATCTAGACAAAGAACAAAGTAGCCTTCCAGTTCCCAAAGGAAAACCTGCACTCCCTCCCCAGAGCTAGCCCTATGCGGATAGAGAAAGCCACCTTCCTTCCCTTAAATTTTGGCTTTTACCTTGGCAATCTGAGGGACGCTGGGCAACTTGCTCAATCCAGCCAAGGGGATTCTCTCATGCACCGTCTTCAGTTTGGACCTGTGCATAGATAAGGGTAAGAAGCGGGCATCCATGAAAGAATCGGTGGATGAAGTGGCTAAGGTCACACCAGACAGGGTTCCTTGCTTCCATCTCCCTGGGAACAGAGATCTGCCTCTCCAGTCCCAGTTCCAGAAAATAGACACCACACTAAAGATGGGAAAATGACCTCCTTCCTGTGTGCACCAGGGGTTGTAGACACTTACAGATCACACAGGGGGAAATGGATAATGCAATTAGCTGCTTGCAAGGCTGCCATTATTTTTTGGTTTATGAGTTTTTTGTTTTGTTTTGTTTTGTTTTTAATTCTCCCAGCGAACTGGGCTCAGTTTCTAGATATATTTAGATATTGACATGCAAATGAACCTGTATGAAAGATAATCTAATATTTGAAAATCTGGATTTACTCAAAATATAAATGGGATGGAATCTGCTTTAGAATGGGATTCAACATAAGACTAAATTTAGCCTGTTCCCTGATTCATTTAGCACATTATCAAAGCGCTGAATTTCACGGAACACTTTCTACATCTGCTTAGATCATCATATGATTTTTAATCCGTTAACCTTGTGGGCTGTAACTCTGTTAAGCCACCTTTTCATACCATGGGTGAAACTCCAAGTGTTTCTGATGTATAATTTTTAATATTCTCCTGAATTTAATTGGTTGTTTATTTAAATCATCGTATCTATGCTCCAAAACAATGCTGGCTGCCTTCTTCTACCTCTTCTTCTTCTTCTTCGTCTTCGTCTTCGTCTTCGTCTTCTTCCTCTTCCTCTTCCTCTTCTTCTTTCTCCTCCTCCTCCTCCTCCTCCTCCTCCTCCTCTTCCTCCTCCTCCTTCCCCTTCTTGTTCATGTACCTCCCTTGCCAGGTTTCCATAACAAGGCACTATTCTGGGCAAACAAAATAACTGGATAGCTTCCTGTCTTTCAATCGGTGTGTGTGATAAATGAATTATATTTTTTTCTTTATTCTGTTCACTAAAGGTATGCTACACTGTTTGTGTGAACTCTTCTGGACAGAAATCCTTTATAAGAGGCCCCTTTACAGTGGAAAACATAGAGATTTCGACTCCTTATTGAATCAATTTGGATAATTTCAGTTCTTCCATCCAAGTGCTCATGACATGCATTGATATGAAGCTGTTTTATGATCTCAGGCTTTATTGTTAGCAGCTGCATCCCTCCCATATAGCACTAACCTTGTCTATTAACAGGCAGTTTTCCACTTCATTCCACAGTGCCGAGAGGCTGGACCCAAGCTCTTGCACTTGTTAAGTCAGCACTCTGGCAACCGGAATGCACCCATCACCCGCCTGCTGTCTATTCTTTACCTGCTTCAGCCTTATCACCTTTACCACGCATGCTTCTGCTCCAGGCTTGTCTTCATCTTTCTCATCCCCTTCTTTCTCTTCTCTGCCATTATTTTTTTCCTGGCTTACCAGCCTGCATGTGTATTCATTTAGTCTTCCTTCTTTCTCACAAACACATCTGCAACTCTGCATTTGAGTACGCCCGCTTCAGCTGCATCCCACACACTTTGATAGGTAGTGTTTTTATTGCCATCTTGTTCCAAATATTTTGTCAGTTCTTTTGTGATTTCCTTTTCAACCCACGGGTTATTTAAAAGGGCTTTAAAAAAATCCAAATACGAGACTATTTTCCCCTCTAGTGTTTTACTGTTGGTTTATAAATTAATTGCCATATTCTGGGAGCATAATCTATATGGTATTATCTATGCGAACAATACACAGGTCTTTTTACTCTCTTTTCTTACAGTCCATGTGGGCTCTAGCAAGATATATTTTTTTCCTTTTGTTGAAAGCAAAAATACAAGATTGAATCTATTTATTGTACTGTTCAAATCTTTTATAGGACTTGCAATTTTATTCTGTTTTAGCCATTATTTTCTGAGAGATTTTTATCAGAATTTTCTACTAAACTGGGGTTTTTGTCTACTCCTCCCTAAATGTCTTTCCACTCTTGCTTTGGAGTTTTTTGTTGTTGTTTTGTTTTCTTGCAAGGGCCTAAGCCTATGGCTTTGTATATGCTAAACAAGACTTCTGTCATGAAGTAGCATCTGCAGCAAAGGTCCCTGCCTTTTAAACCTAAGACTACCTTACCAAGTACATGTCCACAACCATTAGTGCTCAGGGATCTGTCCTCTTTCCATATATATATTAAATGGGTATTTAGCCTATCTTTATGTCCATGCATCAAATGCATGCAAACTTGAGTTACAGATGATTGTGAGCTGCCATGTGGGTGCTGGGAATCAAACCTAGATCCTCTTAACCACTGAGCCATCTCTCCAGCCTCCTGTCTCTTAACTATAAGGTAGGCTAAGGCCTATGACAGAGTCCAACAAATAGCATCTTTCCGTACTCTATTCTGAAGAAATCCAAAACAAACAAAGTAACCAGGAAGATTAGGCAGTGAGGAGCTAAAATCATTCCTCTGATGCTGACAAAGACCTAATGAGAATACACAGTTCAGTGTGGCCATGAAACGGACTTAGTCAAATCTCAAAAATTACCTACATCACGGGTACTGTGAGGCAGGGGCAAGACCCCTCCTGTGGGGAGGCTCAGGAGAAAACTCCACAAGGAAAGGGGAGAAGCACATCAAGTTCTTGCTCCAGAACAAAGCTATCTGAAACAGGGAAGAGAACCAGGAGAACCAGGAGTGCAACACAGCTGTTCCTACCACACAGTGGAAAACATTGGGAGTGCGGAAGAAACATTCCCAGGTGACAAAGGCATGCTTCTTTATGCCTGATGCTTTTTAAGTAGACTCTACACTGCCTTGTTTTAATATTGCCATGCCGGCTTTCTTAGTTAATATTTCCCTGGTGTGTCTTTATCCATTCCCTTACCCTAAACCTTTTCACGCCATTGTTTTCTCAATGTCTCTTACAACAAACTATAGCTACATTCTTAATCCAATCTGATTTTCTAATATTTTGATGGCTAGCTTAATCTCTTTATATTTATGGTAACCGCTAACATGTTTGGAATCACTTTGAGTCTGCCCTTTTATATTTCCTGTGGGTTATTTTCTTGTCTCTCCTCTCTGGCATTCCACTGAATGTATGAGGTTCTGGTGTTTGTGGGTTTGTTTGCTTGACTTGGTTTTACTATTCCTTTTAACCCTCTGTATCTTGCATCTCCTAGTACACATATGTGTTAACTTTCCCTCCCCCCACCACCCCCTGCCAGTCTCTGGAACTGGGTTGTATGCCTGCTTTATCCACTGACTTCTTCCCTCCTGTCAGCCTTGCTACCTTTGTTACAAATAAATATAAATCCAGCCTTCCTTTTAAACTTGCCAGAAGTCACTGCTTTGGGCCAGTCAGTAATTAAACTTGTCAATGCTATTTACCTGTTTCTGGTTACTTTTTTAATTACACCTCTTCTTCCACGTCCCTTTTCTCCTGGCTAAAGTGTATCCTTCAGTAATTCTTCCAGGGAGACCCTGAGAGGCACACTGCTCTAATTATTTTTAATGTTTGAAAATAGTTTCATTTTATCTTTAATGATAAATGGTAATGTGGGTTAAAAGAGTTCTTGTTTGCTGTTACAACACTTTAAAGATAGTATCCCAGTGTCCAACAACTATGATGGCCAAGGGGAAATTTGTTCTCCACCTAGATGTCAGCACCTCAGAGACTGTCTTTAACACAAATAGCACCACCTTAGTTTAAGCTTTGATTTCTGTTGTTTCATTTAAACATGTCTATCAATATTGTTGCATTTTGAAAATATGATCTGCAGCATGTCTGTGAGCTTTCTTCAGTTCTCACATAGTCACACACTGACTTCTGGGTAATTATTCACGACTGTCTACTCTTCCCTCAGGAACTCCCAAGACAAATGCAGAGAGCTCCCAGTCTGCCGTCCAGTCTTATCTTCTTTTGTTATACTTAATCTCTTTATCTTTGCTGTATCCGGGGTGGATTCCGTGGGACTAACTCCCAGCTCACTCTTTGAACAGATTAGATTTTATCCTGTGCATTACGTTTATGTCAACAACTGCTTTTCGCTCTAATTGTTCTCTAGATACACCCATGCCATCCAGATTCAGTTCTCCGAACAGCAGTTTATGGCCCAGTTAAAAGATGCTTTTCGTTCTTCGACTTTTTTTAAGGTTTTAAATGTGTTTAAGTCATTCTGAAAGCACACCAATATTTGCATTTCATCAGCAGCAAATCCCTCTCCCATTTGTTGACATTTTGGCTGTCTCTTAATGTCAGTTTTCCCATGTGTTTGGAACTATCCACCCACTTTCCTCTATTCTCAGTACAAGCCACCCTGGTCTAGTTCCCACCATGGCTGCCGGTCCGTACAGCTCTGGAGGAGACCACTCACATTGTACAAAGGTAGCCTGGATCATAACCTGCGCTTATCCGGCTCTACAGCCTCCTGACCCACCTCCCTGATGGGGTCTTTCCTTTGTCCCAAACCATTCTCCTCATCCCAGCCAGTTCATTCATTCTACATACCTGACCATGATATACTCATTCATTCTACCAGCCTGATCATGACAGAGTCTCTTCTGTAGAGTACTCTGGAGATTAAGAAAACAAGCTTCCAAAATTTATGCATGATGTAGCTTTCCTCTACTCTCTAGGACAATCTTTTTGATCCTACGCACACTCCCATCTCATGGGCTTTGAACCATTATCAGTAGCTATCTTTTCACCCCAAGTAACCTACGAAGATCAAGTCCACAGGAGGAAGATGAGTAGCACTGAGAGGAATAAGAATATTCAAAGCAGGTGCTGAAAGTGAAGTTCAGCGGCAGAGTCTCGAATGCAAGCACAGGCCATGTGTCGATCCCCAGCACTCTGGCACAAACCAAGTGCTAATTAAACAAACACTGAATGAATAACGCTATAACTATATAGCATATAGCACAATAGCTATTCTTTATATTGCTAAATAATTCTTTCTTGACCATCATAAGTATTCTTTATATTCTGTGTGGATTTAAGTTTCTCTGACCAATACTTTGCTTAAAACATTCTTTTGTATTCATAAACTTTGGATCCTATTTTTTTTTCATTTTTATAAATTGGCCTTTCATTTGCCTGTTTGTTTAAGGATCTTCTAAGCATTAACAAGTTAGATGAGAAGCCTTCCATATTTTTTTATGTTCTTGAACAATTCAAATAGCACAAATCTGTTCCTTTTAAAGTTTAAAATATCTACCTGTAAAATCTTCTAGAGCCAGAAACATTTGGAGAGCGCTCTCTGAGAACTTTCCTAACTTATGCCACAGTTGTTGACGCATTTGGATTTTTAATCTCATGATTTTGAGTTAAACTTAGCGATATGATCTTCCCTGGAAGGGCATCTGTTTCTAATGGTATCTTCAGTTCAATGGCATATGCAGCCTACAACATTAATAATTACTTAATCTCTACATCTGTAACTATTATTTTAGGGATTTATTTATTTTTATTTTATGTGTATGAGGTTTGCCTGAATGTTTATATGGGCACCACATGTGACCTACAGAGGTCAAAAGAGGACATTAGATCCCATTAGGCTGGAGGCATAGATGGTTGCAAGCTGCCACATAGGTGCTGGGAATCCCAAATCTTCTGGAAGAACAGTCAGTTCTTAACCACTGAGCCACCTCTCTGGCCCCAACTATTTATCTTTTAGGCCTCCTTTTTGTTTACTTTTATATAATATATATTAATAAATATACATCTCCACATATTATTTACATTGAAATGTTTTGAGTGTTTTTATCTCTACATATATGTTTTGTGTATTTTATCTATATGGACAATGACATACAGTCCTTATGTATCCCAGACTGGTCTCCAACTCTACTCACTATAGGCAAGAGTAAGTTTGAACCCCTGGTTTTCCTGACTTTACCTCCCAAATGCTGGGATAATAAATATGTACTACCATATCTGACTTCTTTGTCTCTATATTTGACTAGATATTCATCTGTCTTGTTTTGGTTTCCCTGGTAGAAGCTGTGATTTGATAACCAAGGCTTACATTCTTTTCATTCTAATTATTTTTTCTACATTAATCTTCCTTCATCCCTTCCTCTTGCTTTCTTTAGATAACAGTGTTGATAATAATGAGGCCAGCTATCATTATCGAGAAGCTTTAATATATGGGGCCCAGACTCACTAGGGCACATAAGTACTCAATTATTTTAATAATTTCCTCATGCATGAGGGGACTGAAACACCAAGAAGTCACTAATAACAACTATCTAGTCACTTGCAATTATCATTTTTTATTCAGCAATAAGTTGGGTAAAGCAATATATTTTCTTCTAACTATGGCTCTGAATACAACTTACATCACAATATTATATATGGCATTTCTTTTTTTTTTAATATGTCTGGGTGTTCTGCTTGTGTGTATGACTGTGCACCATGTGCATGCCTGGTACCTTGGCGGCCAAAAGAATGTGTTAGAAGCCCTGAAACTAGAGTTATAGGCAATTGAGAGCCACCATGTGGGTGCTGAGAACTGAACCTAGATCCTCTTGAAGAACAGCCAGTGCTCTTAACCTCTAGGCTATCTCAACCACTACTTATCATTACTTTATGAATATTCCATTACTTTGTGGCTTTGACTTCCTCTCTGGCCTAAAAAGTACTTAGAAATTTATTGAGATTATTCCTAAGTGGATAAGTGAATTTTCAAAGGCACTATTTTGTTATGAATTTCTAGTTTTATTGTCAAAGTCTAAGTGAATGTGTGCAGCAGAGAGCTGACATTTTGAAACCCATTTAGACTTACTCCATGGTTCAAAGGCTGTTCAATATACTTGTCAGAACCACTTACAAGACTTTTAAATAGAAATGTCAAGCTATAATCTAATTTAAAAGTGAACAGGCCTTATGTACAGAACTCACAGCAAATAAATACAGGTGGTCCTTAAATGCAAGAAGTGAGGCCTGCAAGGAGTGGGTATCTCCACAATATGCAGAGGCTGTTGGCATGCTTGTCTCATGTTTTAGGCTGGAGAGCTGGTTGCTAAAAATTCCAGACACCAAATGAAATAATCCAGAGGTCTGTGCCAGCAAGGGAATATCATCCCTGCCTAAGTCCTTCTTTGTGTCCGGTCAAGCTGCTAAGCCATGAGGCCAATTTTTCTTGCCTAGCTTCCAACTGGTCTGGCAATTAGTCCAGGTCCATGCTGCGACTGTCCAGCTTCCTGGCTGGTGTGAGGCTTCTCACTGCCTTTCTACCCGCTGACTTTGTGGGAGAGCCACATTTATGTTTCCTGGGTTCCTGGGGTTACTGGTTTCAAATACTATAGGCTTAAAACAAAAATAATTCTATGGAGAAAGATATCTGGCTATTCATCCCTAAAGAGCACCAGATTCTTCCAGAATCTCCTGTTGAGACTCACTATGGAGCCCAGACCAGCCTCAAACTCCTGGCCAATGAAGTGCTATGATTACAGGCATGAGCCACCAGGGCCCAACTCAGAGTCTCTAATTACATCTGTTCTATTCCATTGCTCTCTGAGAAAGGAGAATAAAGCTTCAACTGTACCTCACCCACATTTTGGTCCTAACTATCCTGTAGGATAAACCTTTGTCCCTGGTAAATATCTCATCTGGGATATATGGGATATAACACAGGAAAACAGAGCTTTGGAGAGCTAAGCGAGGTGGTTCACACCTTTAATCTCAACACTCAGGAGCCCGAGGCAGGAGGATTGTGAGTTGGAAGCGAGTCTTGACTACACGGTGAGCTCTAAGCCAGTCTGTGCTACAGACTCTGCTTTTAAAAAAGTCAGGAAAGAAAGAACAATTAAAAGGTTCTTATGATCAGTTGTCACCTCAGAAACCCCATGTAATCTTGGTCTGGTTTTTAGCAGAAGCTCATCTAAATGGAGATCCTATTTAGAGACCAGGATCCAGCAACTACCCACTCGTGAAACTGTTCAACTGACTCTTCCATGCCTAGCAAATCTGTTGTCTACCCAAGTCAATACTGGCATAGACAATGGCTTCCTTTCCAAATAAGTAAATAAGGTCCTGCTCAGTTAGCAAAGAACAGGCCTCACCTGTCCAGCCCCAGGAGCTCATTCTCCAGTATCACCAAGATGCAAACAGAAGCTGGGCATATGCTAACAACTTCCTCAAATACCTCCTCCCAAAGCAGGGTTATATTTTTCCTTGTATGTTCCCATATTGAGAGCTTAAATTTTGGGCAGAAAAAAGAAAACCCAAAATGTTATTCCTGGGGCTGAGGAGATGGCTCAGTCTGTAAAGTACTTGCCATTCAAGCAATATGGAGCTGACTTCAGATTCCCAGCACCTGAATAAAAACCTCAGCATGGTGGTGTGGGCCTGTGATCCTGGTGCCAGGGAGGCAGACGCAGGAGGATTCCTGTGACTTACAGATCAACTAGACCTGATGAATTGGTGAGCTCCAGATTCAGTGAGACCCTGTCTCCAAAACAAAGCTGTCAAGAAATACAGGAGGACACCCAACATCAACCGCTGGCTCCACGTACACATGTGCACACACATGCGCACACCCATACACAACATGCAAGCAGAAAAGAAGGCTGTTAATCCCTATCTCCAAATACCTCCAAGTGTTTCCAATTACACTCCACACAGTTCTTTCCAACTTCACCACAGGGACAGGGATAAACACACAGATTCATTCAGGCTCCTATAGCACCCTATGCAAAAGACTAGAATAACACTTGTGACATATACTAAGATTCTGTTTCTCTCTTGTGAGAACAGGAACCAACACTCAGTCATGGCTGCCTCTCATCACAGTGTTTGGTTCAAAGGAACTTAGCAAACTCTATTAGTCGAACCAAATGGAAACCGGTTCTAGTTCTCTCACTTGAGATTCAGAGGGAAGGACTCTGGCTTCAGTCTTCCTGCTGTGGACAGCACTCTAGCACAAGGACCAGAGCGCACACAGCCTTCCCTAGGAGGCTAGCAGGGGTAACAATCTTGCCAACTCTCTCCCAGAACATGGGGCTGTGACACACCCCGATGAGCCACACTGAGCTAGCCCTATTCTGTCCTTCATCTCCTCAGAGTCACAGCTTCTCCTAAGAAAGATGGGAAAGTTCCAGAAGTTCTGACCTAGGTGACCCTGAGGCTCAGACAGGAACATGGCCAGGAATCTCCTGCTGCCTGACATCAGACACAGTTCCCAGGATTCCAGCAGCTCTGTCCCTCCTGTACAACCGGATCAGACTGGTCAGTCAGGTATTTCTGCCCCCACCCCCCACCTTCCTTAATGCCAGCTCTGCCTGGAGAGGCGTGGTCTCTGCTAGTGTTGCAGCCCTACCTGAGGATGATCCGAAGGTACTCGATGCCCTCAGCTTCCTCACATTTGATGGACAGGATCAAATTCCCCAGGCTGCTGCCAGTACAGTAAAAGTTTAGGTGATCCTGGAAACAGAAATTGGATGTGAGCCTCCAGACATGGCCCCCATATCACCTCCTTCACCAGAAGGGAGAAGATCCATAGAAAGGAAGAAGAGAGGGCTGCTACTGCTGCAGCAGTGGTGACTGACAGTGAGGGTGATGAGAACAATGACAATGATGATGATAAGGATAATATTAATAGGTGCCAACCACAGAGTCCTCAGGATGTGCCAGGCACCATCTCATGACCTTAGTACCCATTATCCTCTTTAATCCTGACCACAGCTTTGTGTAGGAAATGATGTTATCATTCCATTCTGACCACACAGCCAGTTGCTGACAGAGCTCGACCCCCACATCTGGCTGGACTCTCAAGTTCTCTTCACCACCTGATGCTGAGTTCACTTTCTCACCCAGAAGGCATGCCTAACCAATCGAAACTGTGGAAGAAATCGAGGAGGAACCCAAGCAGAATGACGGTCCCTCTTCACAAGGAGGGGGGCTCTCCTTAGCTTCCTGGAGCCCACTTCCCAGGCCCACCACATTCACAGTGAGGTCATGGGAGCCACACTTAAACTGTACTCCCTCATGTTCAGTGAGGTTTGGATATGACCTCTTTCAGGTGAGACTGCAAAGCTATCTTAGGCTAGAGATCTCCAGAAGTTTCCCTTGGGACTGTGAGGACTATATACGCTCTGAACAACAAGAGTGTATTTAAGAAAGTGTAACTTTGTCGTTGTTAAACAATGAGTCTCATAGGACACCATCCAATCTGAGACCACCCTGAAAGAGAGCCTGAGAGATGGGCACTGTGCAAATATAAACAGAGCCACCCAAACAAGAAGGGCACAGTTTGCCTTGAGCAGTTAAAACTCCATCCCATCCTCCTGCGCCCCAGCACGACCCATTTCATCACCTCATAAAACACTTGCTGGTGGTGGTCTCCAAAAGGGCCCCTCACAGGGACTCTACCATTCCCAAGACTCTACATAACACAGGTATGCAGTGAGTAGGACAGAACTTGGAAAGAGAAGACAGAGGAGCCCTGGAACAGAGATCCACATCCCCCTTCCCCCTCCCCAAGGCAGGGCCCACTCTGGAAGGGTCCCTGGGCTCACCTTGCCTAGAAAGTGCCTGCGGTAGGCCCTGGCTTCACCCCTGCACTCAAGCTTGTAGCCAAATGTGTTGGGGCTCTGGCTGTCCTCTTCCTCCTCCTCATAAACGCTGCTGCCCAGTGACGTTGGAGTACCCACATTCTCTGGGTCCTCAATCCAGTAGCCTCCAAACTGAGGCAGGATGATCAGAGGGTATGGGCCTCCCTTCTCCACAACCTGGGGACAAAGGGAAGTTCTTGCCCTGAAGCATACCCTGGACTGTAGTGGAGAGGAATCCCATCCACCTCTGAACTGTTCCAAAGAGGAAGGCCTTCTATCTCAGGTCAAGGGCAGTAACATGATGCCCCCATGACATCTCTAGCTTCCCTGGGACTCTGGGTTTTACAAGGGCACCCCCAAGTTAAACCTCAGAAAAGCTTTGGTCACAAGGCAAAGACAGGAAGGGCATTAGGTCCTCAAGTCTTAGGCCCAAGATCTTTCCCATGTGGGACTGGGAAGGCCATGTTCTCCTCAGGAAGGGAACCCAGAGCAGACTGTAGTAGAGTCAGGGAGCTCCTACCTCTTCAATGCTGGGGTACGGGATATAGTCATCCTGCAAAAACAAAAAGGCACAGGACAGTGCCATTAGTTCCACAAGTGGCCATAACAGTCCAACTACAGTTCCATGTTCCTCACCCAGGTCTAGTGAGGGGATGTATTAGGGGGACCTAGTAAAATGCACCAGGATTTCAAGGGAAGCAGAGTCAAAGAACCTTCTGGCTGCAGCTTTAAGGACTCAGCATCCCATGCCCATTGAACAACAGACCTGAATGCAAACCTAGCCAACAAAAGACACAGCACACAAAAGAGATACCCTGGTCACCCCCAAGACACTAACTTGTCATCCTATGGGGCTAAGACAGAAAGGGAGCTGGGCAAGTTAGCACACAATCTCAGCACTTTGGAGGTAGATCAAGAGATTGAGGTCATCCTTAACTTCCCAACAAGTTTTCGCCCAACTGGGATTTTTAAAAAAAAAAAAAATCCTAGTCCCTCCCCATCCCTCCCCACAGCTTCTTCGACTGACTAGGTCTTAGACACAAAACCTGAAGCTAAGACCTGCTAGCCCATCAGAGTCCAGAGCCTGACAACCTCAACACTATGTAGGTGCACAGAAAGAACGGGAAGAAGTTAATCCTTCCGTCTCACTTGAGGTCTCCACCAGCCTGCTGGGAAGCAGCCTTAAGACACTGAGCCAGGGTCACTTTGCCACCCACCAGACATAAGTCTAACAAGAGTTCAGTCATTGATTGACTCCTGGTGCAAAGCAGAGTTGATGTGCATACAAGGAGAGTCCAACACGTTCCCTGATCCTCCTGTCTTCTTGCTACACTGGCCCCTCAGAGTCCACCTAGCCACTCAACTGCCTATCCCACCTTGTTCTTCTGGGGTCCTGGCCTCTGCTCTTCAAGCTTGATTCCCTGCGGAAACAAGGAAGAGAGGATCCATGTAAGCATAGGTCGCTGCTCATGGGTAGGAGCGTCTGGGCACTTAGCCAGCTGGTGTGTACTGGAGCCTCTCACCTCCCACACGTAGCAGTTGTCAGTCCCAACACCAACCCCTGATAAGGGTGTAGAGTGGCCAGTTAAGAGTATAAATAGACTTGAGCCAGGTCACCTGGGTTCAGTTCCCAACACTTCCACTTCCTAAACTGGTGACCTGGCACAAATCACAGATTCCTCTGTGTGACTCCTGTTGTGAGCTCTGAAGTGGAGATGACAGTGCCTTCTGTCACTGCACAGGTTAAAGGCTGGTGATGGGTCAAATAGCCAATGGCGTACACTAAATGTTGTGTGAAGAATTAGTATAAATGGGTAGTATTATCATCTCTGTGCCTAAACACCTTCCTGAAAGCCATAGGGCAGCGAATGAGAAAGATGAACGCCCACAGCTGCAAGTGTCAGAGCCAGCCCATCGGTCCTCCTGCCTTCCAGCTCCACCTTTTACATGGAAGGAAGAGTGTTTGAGTGACAGGCAGGAACTATGGCCCCTCAGGTCCTCATTTCGCTTCCTATTTGTAACTCAGGGAGTCTCCCTAGCTACATACGTAGAATGAGGATTAGACCTCAACCCAACACCTGCATCTTCCAGGTTCAAGGACCAGGGTTGGATTAAAGGGCTTTGCCTGCAGTTGCTGAGAGTTCACTTCCTTCAGAACCCTGGTTGGGTTCTGACTTAACTGGACTGTGCAAGAAGGAAGGAAACATACAGCCTTCCCAAGACTGGACTCATCGGGTGATAGTATGAACCGGAGGGTGTCTGGGAGTTGCATCTGAAGCTGGGTGTATAATACACACCCTGCTCCCTGGACAGCAGGGCTCCTGCTAACTGGGTGGGATTTGACACAGCTTCTCTGGACTGCTGGACTGAGTCATGCCCCCAGCATTGTTCAGGAGGGCGTGGGAAGGCCCCTCCCACTGACAGGTGCTTCTCACACACCCAAAGGAAGCTGCCTGGGTGGCCCTGTAGACCCCGTCCAGGCTGGCACACTGGGCAGGTGGGGGAGTGATGTCAGGAGTTTGTTTTGTTTGTCCTGCATTAGTCATCCCTGTCTGGGAACAGTCCCCAGGGTAGGAGTGCAACCCTCCTCCAGCCTCACTGACACTCCACCCCCACCCCTACCAGGGAGCCCCATGCTCAGGCAGACCCTCCCTCCTCCAAGCATTACCCTCTGCAGGAGGTACTGTCTTTATGTTCCCTTCTCCCTGTCTCCAAGAAGAAATGGAAGTTCAGAGAGGGAAATGACTTGACCAAGGGCACTCAGCTAAATGGCATCAAGTTCAGATCTGTATCTGTGCTGGGAGACTCCAAAGTATGTGTCCCCAAAGCATGCCTGGCTTCAAATTCCTACACTTGGGTTGGGATCGGGGTCTTGGATTCCAGTTTTGGTGCTTCAAAACTAGCAACGTGGCCCAACCACATAACTGCTCCAAGACTCAGTTTCCGCAATGGCAAAAATGCAAACCCATGCCTGAGGGTGGAAACCAGCCACATTGTGCACATTGCTCTTTCTCTGCCAGCTCCCTATATGTAAGCTCCAACCAGGCAGCTGCTGGAAACTGAGTCCACTAGGGCCAGCACCCGGTGCACACATGGATGGAGTCTTACACACTACGTTTTTGCTCCCCGCCATTTCCACTGAGATTCATCTGGGAAGCCACGATGGGAATCACTGTCTCTGACATAACGGGAGACTGAAAACAAGCCCCTGCTCCCAGAATAGCTGGGAAGGCAACCCCAGACAAGCAGAACAGTCCAAGAGTCAGTCTGCAGGGCCGGGTTCTGAGGGAGGAGGCAGGGACTTGGGCTGCAGGTGAGGGTGGGTGGGCTGAGGAGGGGAGCCTCTCCCAGTGAGCTGAGATCTCATTGGCTAGCAGGGAAGTTCCGCAGCTTTGCTCTGCTGTTAAGCCCTTAATGATACCCTGTCTCCCACTACTCTGCGGCAGCGCAGAGCTTGTTTCCGCAGCTAGATTATGAGTTCCCCTAAATGCGAATAAAATGAGTTTGCAGCCCTCAAACTGCTGGGCACAAAGGAGGACTGAACAATTTATTCGTGGTAATGGCACAACTACTAACAATTACTCTCCCTTAACGCACCCTCCCCTGTCCTCAGGGAAGCCTGGCAGTGCCTCTGCTCTGAGTAATAGGACCACCTGGACCCTTTCTCTGCCTTCCAAAGCTTTCAGCCCCTTACTTCAAACCTTCCTCCTGAAATAAGAATGCAAAGAAGAAACTAGACCGGACTCTTCCTCCCCTGGAGCAGAACCGAGCATCACACCTTCCGGTGCTTTTGCTGGGTGTTGTCTCCTGTGACACAGGGCTGGGAGGGCAGTGGGATATGTAGCTCTGAAGGCCTCACAAGGACAAAACAGCCCCTGTCAATCTATGATCCCAAAGAAACGCTTGGAATATGTACGCCATTCTCAACTGCTCCATCACAGTCCTGTCACTAAGCCCGGACCTCAGCTGACCCCGGCCTGGACAACAGAACAGCTCCTACCTGTGAACCCTAGTCCAAGGTGGGAGACACTGGTTCCAGGGGCACGTGGATAGGAACAACCCTGGGCACTCAGTTCTCTATGTTCTGTGGCATAATGTCTGCACAGAGCATGCTCACATCCTGCCCTGTCCTCCAAGCCATCTCTAGATGACTTACAATCCCTAACATGATAAATAGTGTTGCTGACTTGTCCAGGGAAGAATGGCAAAGACAATGTCTATTCATGTTCTATAGAGCTGTTGCTTCTCCTCAGTGATTACATCCACAGTTGCCTTAACCTACAGATCTGGGTCTGTAGATACAAAAGGGCCCTCACATCCACTCCAAACATGAGCTTTCATGGGGTGCCCCCCCAAGCATTTACACATAGGATCTCATTTCCTCTCCAACACTGGATCAATGGGTATTTTTACTCTTATTTAGTTTTTGGAGACTTAGAAATGGCAAGCAGGTTGTACCAGTAATTGGCAAGGATAGGATTTGAACTCAGATCTGCATCTCACTTGTGGCTCTGTCTCCCTGATTCCACATAACTCTCCCCTAGGTGGGGCTTGCTTTTTGAACTCCTTCCAGAATCAACAGCTCTACTGAGCCTTCCCCATATCCCAAGGGCTAATGGTATACTGGGCTAGCCCTCCATGTCCCAAGGCAGGAGTCTACCCAAGAACTCAGTGCCACTCACTCAACAGTGAAGTGGCCTAAGTTGTTGGAGCTGAGGGTCCCTTCCCTCCGAGCCCCCTCCTGGTATTGAGACCCACAACCCTGCAGCCTCCACACCTGAGGTGGGCTTCTGCATCGTTTAGGGTACTCACCTGCATTTTCTCCAGCATCTCGAAGAACTCCGCAGACTGAAAGATATAAAGGGGTGGGAGTTCAGTAGAAAGGGCTGCTGAGAAATGTCTCCCTTTCATGAACCCTCTGGAAAAGGAGCCCCAGCCTTCCTTCCCCAGGGGCAAGATTCATTTGGGTCAAGAGAGATGATAATGTGATTTTTGCCTTTGCAGGCCTGCAGAGCCAGAGCACTCCAATCAATCAAAGAAATAAAACAGGCCCAGGCTGATGATCAGTCCTAAAGAGTGCAGTCCCTCACAGGAGGAGGTTAGGTGGTTCCCTGGAGAAAACCCAAGTCCCCCCAAAATGCCTGGGCAGACCCACACCCCAGCAGGATTGGTGTTTGAGATGTTTCCAGCCAATGGCGGTGCCGACAAGACCAACACTCACAGTTGTCTGCCATTTGCGACACCATGGCCTTTTCTGTCTCCAACAAAATCTCACTCAGGACCTGACAGAAAGAGAGAGCCAGCAAACACACAGCCGCTCCAGCCTGGGCTTGATGTGGCCCTGTGTCCCCAGCCTCCGAGGCACAGCCTTGAGACCTACAGCAAGTTGCTGAGGCAAAACTCCAAACATACCGGGCCTCCAGGTCCAAGGATGAATTACTTTTCAATGCTCCTACAGCTCCTGTCCAACAGACCTTTAACCTACTTTGGTATCATCTGTGTAAACTCCAGGGTGGAGGGGAAAAAGGATCAAGGAATCTGGCAAGACTGAGGACACAGAGACTCCCTCACAAGTCCCCCAACACCCAAGTCACCACCCAACGCCACTGCCCACACCTGAACCCTGGCATCTGTAAGTCAGTGAGTGCCTAGCTCAGACCCGCCCCTCATGAGAGAGAAAGGTGCGCAGTGATGAGGGAGAACACGCCTCAGCACCCAACACTCTCCAGGCTCTGCAGACACCACTGAACTAGAGCAGTCTGTGGCCCTGCTGCCCTTAGAATCCTTCAGAGGGGAACCACCAAAGGGAAGGACTTCTGGGAAGAGGCTCATTCTTGCTCCAGGTGCCGACTATAAAGCAGGCCGGCTAAAGAGGCAAAAAGCCTGCCACCTATAGAGATCTAGGACGTACTGTCTGAAACCCAGCATAGCGTGTACAGGAGGAGGCCTGAGGGATCCACACCCAGCACCCATGGCCACAGTAGCCACCAAACTTTCAGACTCCAAACCTGGCCTTTCCATGCACTTTAAGTACACACCACGCAGTACTCTGTCCACCTCAGTCTCCAGGGTACTGAGACTGCCAGGCACAGAGCTTACACAGATCAATAAAGACAGGGACAAAAGGACAGAAAGAGCCATCGTTCATTTAAATAGACTCCTGACTCCGCAGCTACACCTCTAGCAATCTATAGGCTAACACACGTACACTATGTCAAGTGCTCATAAAAACACTTATCACTGTACCGATTATTACAGTAAAAAAACAAAACAGCTTCAATGCTGATCTACAAAAATGTTTCAACTAAGCTACATCCACAGAATGAGAATGCAAATACTGTATACAATTGCATGGCATAAAATTTAATGACTTACAAGAAATGGGAAAATTCACAGGAAACCACAAACTACAAAAACTGACTCAGAAAGACACAGAAAGTCTAAAAAGGAAAATCAAAACAAATAATGATTTAAAAATTACTCACAAAGAAAGCCCCAGGGCCAGATGGCTTCAGCTGTACGTTCTACCAAATATTTAAATAAGAACAAATACTAATCTTCATGATCACTGTGAAAACACTGCCCAAAGACTGTGTTTGCAAGAGATCGTACACAGACTATGTAAAGAATGCTAACAACCCGATAATAAAAAAGACAAATAGTTCCATTTAAAAATAGCAACCTTGGGGCTAGAACGATGGCTCGGCAGGTAAAGAGCTTGCTGTGAGAGTGTGAGGACCAGACTCTGGATCCCCAGAACCCACCTACAAGCCCAATGATGTGGAGACCTGTCAGTGACCCTGGGACACAAGACCCAGGGACAGGGAATCCAGAGCCAGCTAGACTAACCGAATCAGTGAGCTCTGGGTTCGGTGGGAGACCCTTCCTCAATATAGAAAGTAGGGAGCAATACTGAAGATTCTGGCTCTCAGACTTGGGCCTCCATTTCCCTTTGTACAAGCAAGTGAACATAGACACACACCACATACATACATGCCAAAAAAAAGCACAAATGCCTGTATAGACACGCCCCACCCTGAGACACAGATGGGCGGTAAGCACACGAGAGGACTCAATGTGTCATTAACCATCAGGAAACAGAGCAAAACCACAATGGGACTCCACACACATTGCTCAGATGGCCAAAACCAAAAAATGAAGGAGGGGAAATCTAGGAGGACTTAGGGGGAGGAGCAGGACTGGGCAGGATCAAAATACACTGTATGAAATTCTCAAAGAGTTAATTATTTTTAAAAAGAAAGACAGAAGGGGAGGTAAGGACAAGATGACATTGGGGTTCCATGTTCTGCTGGTAGGATGCAAAACAGCACCCACACTGTGGAAGATAACTTTTAATTCCTAAAAAAAAAAAATACTAAATATGAAACCAGCTTTAAACCCAGCACTCAGTAGGCAGAGGCAGGAGGATAGTTGTTAGTGTAAGTAAGGTCAGTGAAGTCTATATGACAAGTCCAGGCCAGTCAGAACTATAGAGTGAAATCCCACATCAAGAAAGAAAAATTACCATATGAAAAAAAACTATTTTCAATAAAAAAAAATTAAACATAGGGATGTTACCAGATCTGGAAATTCTATTCCAATGTAAATACCCTAGAGAACTGAAATTGGGCACTCAAATATTTGCACACAAGTGTTCACACCAGTATTTTTTTCAGATTTGCTAAGAGGTTAAAAAAAAACGCAAACATCCACCTGGGTAAATAAAATATGACCTATAGATATAATAGAATAGTGTTCAACCATAAAAAGAAGTATTGATTTGTGCTATCACATGTATCAGCGGCTCTCAACCTTCCTAAGGCTATGACCCTTTAATACAGTTCCTCATGTCATGGTGATCCCCAGCCATAAAATTATTTTGTTGCCTCTTCATAACTGTAATCTTGCTACAGTTGTGACCCTTGCCATGAATGAGCCTTGAAAACTACCATAAGTGCAAAGAGACAAACACAAAAGTCTACATACGAAGCAGCTCAGTCTATGAGTTTATGAAGTGTACAGAATACAAGTGTGTGCACATACAGAAAGTAGGTCAGTAGTTGCTGAAGGGAGAAGGGTCAGAAGACTGGAGGGGGATGGGCAAAAACCATGTGCTTCTCTCAGAATGAATACATAGAACTTCTCTCCTATCACTGTTGCAGCAGTGACTGCTCGACTCTGTGGCTATACCCAAGACTTTAAGTTGTATGGCAATAGATATATTTTTAAACCCTACACAACAATTCAAAAACAAAAACAGTTTATACTGTTCAGGTAAGACATTCTTCCAGATGCAGTAAGTTGTAGGGAAACGCCAGTCAGGGGACATCACATTAAAAATGTTCTCACTTTTATATTTCAAAAAAAAAAGTGAAATATAATGCATGCACAGAAGACAACCTACCTCAAGCTATTGAAAGATGATCATATCCGGAAGGGCAGATGGGAGTGTGCTCCCCTTTCACATCTGGACTGCTTCACACAGCAGACGCACATCATTTGTATAAATCACTTTTGTGAGGAAAACAGGAAAAATGCACAGAGGACATGGAGCAGCCACTAAAGGAGAAACAGAACTGGCCACAGAGCAGAGAGACGAACATCGGGTGTCCTGGTCACTAAAGGAGCAGAACTATGAATAATAAGACACCGTTCATCTATCTATCACATTGTCCAGTGTTGACAAGGATAAGGGGTGATGGACACAGGATCCGTAGGAATGTGTGTAACTGGGGTGTTCTTTCTAGAGGACGTTTTGGTGCTCAGTGTCCAAATTATTTAAAATGTTGACAGGTTTTGGCCCATAAAACTGCTCCCTAAAAGAATATGTGAGCAACTGCACATGACAGGCATGTACACAGGGGTGTTTACAGGTTTAAAAAAAAAAGGAGATGGTAAGTGTGCCCAGACCAGAGGGGGAAGGAGCCAATGATGAGAAGGGCGTGCCCATATAGTAACAGCCCACCAGGGCTGGACAAGGCAGAGCACTCACGAGGTTGAAGCAGGAGGCCCAAGAATTCAAGATCATCCTCACCTACATAATGAGCCCAAGGCCAGCCTGAGACACAGGGGGTCCTTTCTCAAAAAAGAAGAGAGTCCCACAAGAGAAAACTATGTGAATTCTGCCCACACAGATTCACAGTGCAGGGCTAGCTGGGGGGAGAGCATTGGAAACAAAACAGGAAGGTTGTCCCCTGCCTTTCAGTTACACATAAAAACAGTATCTGAGTGTCCACGGGCAGATCTGAGGGTAAGCATGCATCCTCAGAGGGAGATAAGGTGTTTCTTCAGGGTTTTAGATCTTCAGAACTTTTTTTTAAAGATTTATTTATTATTATAAAGAAGTACACGGTAGCTGTCTTCAGACACACCAGGAGAGGGCATCCGATCTCATTACAGATGGTTGTGAACCACCATGTGGTTGCTGGGATTTGAACTCAGGACCTCTAGAAGAGCAGTCAATGCTCTTAACCGCTTAGTCATTTCGCCAGCCCCAAGAATTTTTATAAATTGCTTTTAATGTGTAATCCAAGTTTTAAAGATTTGACACGAATACAGGGGCTCTGGCAGACCTGTTTCTTTTTCTTACTTCCCCTAAACACAGCTTCAGGTCTACCCCACAGTCTCACATCAGGGAGCTGCCAGGACATAGGTCAGTCTTTGGCACCTACAGAAAGCCCTGGATTCAGGCCAACTTACTCCCAAGTCCACACACTTAGCTCTGTGTATCACTGACTAAGATGCTGCCCTGAGTCACCCATAAACCCAGTTCACACCCAGCTGCTTATCCGTCTGGGAACCAAAACCTCTTCAACAGCTCCCTCCTATGGATTACTGAACCCCAACTGATAAAACTCTTTCAAGATGTGAACAGGATGCTAGAAATACCAGGAAGGGTTCCAACTTCCCAGGAACCTGATCTTAACTATGAGACAAAGCTATGCAGGGTTATGTTGCAGATGTCCAGCCCACATTGTTCAAAGGAGACATGAAGCACTTCTTACCAGGACTCCAAAAATCACTCCAGAACCTAGTGGTTCTAAACCATTTATGCAGCGTGCATTCAGGAGTCAAAAAAGATATAGCTACCTGATGGCCTCACTAGAGCTGGAACACCCACATGGACATCAATAGAAGGACACACTTCATCCCAAGGGCCTCTCCACTAGCTGCTTGAGTGTCCTCCAAATGTGACAGCCATGCTCACAATAAGAGTAAGCGATCCAAGAGAGGGCGCACACAGAAAAAGCTGTATCATCCTGTTCTATTCAATCTGAACTCATACACCATCATCTCCACCTTATCCTATTATTGGAAGCAATAAATAGGAAACCCAGCCCACACCTGACAGGCAGGCAATTGTTTTCTACCTCTTGAGTTGAGAACTATGAAAAAACACATGGATGTAAGCCAGGGAAGGTGGTTCAATCAGTTAAGTGCTTGCCCCACAAACATGTGGACCTGAATTGAAACCCCAAGCATCCATGTAAAAAGGGGGGGGGGTGTTGCAGCAATGTGCCATAATCCTGGCACTGGGGAGATAGCGATATGGATCCCAGAGGCACGCTGGATAGCTAGCTAGCCAATCAGAGAGCTCCAGGCTCAGTGAAGGATCCTGTCTCAAAAACAAAAACAAAACACAACAAAAAAGCCAAGGTAGAGAAGCAACTGAGAAAGGCATACCTGATGTAGAACTCTGGCCTAAACACACACACACACACACACACACACACACACACACACACACACACACGCACACACGCACAGTATGTGCATGTATGTGAATAAAAATTTAAACCAACACATCAGGAAGGGCTTCTGCAAAATGCAGGGTCCAGGCTGACCTTACAAGATAAAGAGAAATGATGTGCTAGAGAGGAACGAAGAGCACATGGTTCCCAGGCACCAAGAACCATGCAGCAAAGGTGGGGAAGAAAAGAAATAGAAACAATTGATGAGCAGGGTGGACCAGCCCAGCTGCCCTGAGGCCTCGGAAGCAAACATTTTAAGGTGGAATAGAAAGGACAACTGGGATATAGACCTGAGAGACTTTGAACCCCAGAACTCAGGCTTCTTCTACAAGTCAGAGGGTTGGTTGCAGCAGAAAGCTAGGCAGCAGAGCTCATGGTTGGGGATCAGCCAATCTGCTACCACCTGGCTGCGTGGTAATAGTGTATGCTACACCCTCAAATCAAATAATCCTTGGGCCCCCAAGTGTCTTACACAGATTAAGTAAAAGGCACCCAGCTAGCGTCTGCTCCACAGCAAATGCTAAGCAGACAGCAGACACAGGCAGACAGGGGCAGAAAGCCACCGGAACACCCTTGCCTTGCTGAGAGATGCTCTAGCGGCTTTAGAATGCTCTGCTATTTGTGACTCCAGTAGCCTCCCCACAGATGGTGCTTCTGGATGACTACTGCAAGCGAGTGCCCCATGTCCTGAGGCTGGCACGGAAGGTAAGAAGAGCCATGATTCATCCTCAGCTGTGAGTAACACACCAGGTGGAAGATTCCTTTGTGGACGATGCTCCGAATCAGAAACGAGCCAATGCAAGCCGGACTCTACTGGGCTGGCCTGACTTCTCAATGACTCGCTAAACTTTCCAGTGGGACAATTCCACCCTTGGCAAAGAGTAGGTCTCCCTTTCCACCCAGAAGCAAGGTGACTCAGGCCAGCCTAGAACTACACTGTTGCCGTTTGGACCCACAGTCATCTCTCTGAGAATATTCCACCCAGCCATAAAGGCTCACTGACTTCCTAGCATTTTCCCATATATACTGTAGGATAGAAAAAAGCCATGGCCAGGGTATCCCTAGGAAGGGGGTCTCCTTCCACCCCGAAACCAGGCCCCTGGATTTCACTGAAGAATGTGATCCAATAGCAGTGTCAGCTCAGCTGTGTATTTTATTATTAGCAACAACTGTTGCCACCCAAAATGGGAGCAGTGGCTAGCATTTCCCCCTGGGCTCTGCTTTCACAGTCAGTCAACTAGGCCATGAAATAATCACAGAACCAGCCCAGCCGAGGGAGTCACAGGCTGGGCCCCGGGGTTCTATCCACTCAATGCCTGTCCTCTTCACCTCCCAATATAGAAACCGTCTGGTCTTCCCTCGGGAGGCCAAAGAGAGTCCTTGGGGAAGGTAATGCTGGAGGAGGTCAGAGGAAGCAGGAACAGGCATGGACACAAACTGTGGGGAACTGTGGGGAACTGTTTGGGTTTAGTAAATCATGCCTGAGTTTTTCTTTGCCCTCTCCCCACTGCCGAGGAAGTGAAATGAATGGAAGATAGCATTTGTATGAGACAGTCATTCCCTGGTGTCTGGACAGAATTAGTTCCAGGACCGTCTGCATATATCAAAATCCACAGATGCTCATGGCTCTTATATGAAATGTCATAGTATTTACATATAATCTACATGTATCTTTCCATGTGCTTTAAATCCTTTCTATTTTATATTTTATAATATCTAATGCAATGTAAATGTTATGTAAAGGAAAAGGGATATATGTATGTTATCAATACAGACACATGTTTTTGCTCTCTCGCTTGCTTGCTCTGTGTATGTGTGTGTGTGTGTGTGTGCCTGCGCGCGCACGCGCGCGCAGGCACACACCCTGGGGTCTGAACATAGAGCCTTGCACATGCTAAGCATGCTCTCTATCACTAATCTCTATCCCCAGTTTTTAATGAGTTTTGAGTCAGGTTCTCACTAGATTGTCCAAGCTAACCTTGAACGCATTTTGTAGCTTGACTTCATGAACCTCCTGCCTCTGCCTCCTGATCAGCTGGGATTATAGGCATTCACTACCAGATCCAGCCAGACACATTTTAATTTGCACGCTCTTGATCCAAGGTGATTTACATCTGCGGCTGCAGATCCTGTGGGTCTAACTGCAGGCGATAATCAATGACAACCCACTTCGCCTCTCGGTGCCCTTCTCATCTGCCTGCTTCCCTTGGGCCCAGGGAAGCCCTACATTGGCATGGCTTCTCCCTGCGAACAGTCTATTTTTCTCTTTCATGTTCCCTAATCCATGGGACCTCTACCAGCATCCTCCTTCCTCACTACTGCTCTCGTCATCCTGGGAGAAATGATACCCACTGCCGCCCACCTACCTACTCAGCATGTGCCTGTTGAGCAAGCTGCCCCGGCTCTGGGCTCTGCTCCACACTCCTCTGCTTGAGGAGGGGTATTTGAGCATCCTTGCTATCCTCCA
Source organism: Tokudaia tokunoshimensis (assembly GCA_036184795.1). Classification (NCBI taxonomy): domain Eukaryota; kingdom Metazoa; phylum Chordata; class Mammalia; order Rodentia; family Muridae; genus Tokudaia; species Tokudaia tokunoshimensis. Next base: position 47,161,867 of record BTHU01000010.1, on the reverse strand, counting down.
CTCTCAGGACTATGTTCACACACACACACACACACACACACACACACACACAGTTCACAGAGCAGGAATTGTACTTCAGAATGGGGCTGGTCAGAACCACATGAGCTAATGTGTGCACAGCATAGCCCAGTACCTGCACAGACTCAGTGCCCAGCAGCACAGCCCTCCTTACCCTCTTGGTCCAGGCATACTCTTCAGGGGCAAAGACACACAAACAGACACACACACACACATACCCATATTCATATATGAACCCAAGGGCACACCTATGTGCATGCACATACACACATACACACACACACACACACACACACCACATACATACATACATACATACATACATACATACATACATACCATACACATACACATAAAAGAAAATATTCTCAGAGTTTTGTCAGTGGGTTTATATAAATCTGGCAGAGCTGGGTACCAGAACACACACATACTCCCAAGGCATCAGCTGTACCCCCAGGGCATTAACTATATCAGGCCAGCCTCGTCTACTGCTTCTTCATCAGTCCCCATCCACAGGATAGTCAGGATAGACGACCAGGGCTGATGGCCTGCTCTAAATATCAGGTGCTCAAGAAGCATGAACTGACAAAGGCAAAACTGAAGCAAACTGGGGAACCTGAGTCTTAGGCCTTGCAGTGGCCAGGAATGACTCCTTGCCTAGATTGATCTAGACTCTAGATAACCCAGAACTCCTGTCCCACAGAGCTGCGCATTTCCTGACATACAACTGCATGCCTCCCCAGGGAAAGGCAAACTCTATCACCTTGTAGAATGAAGTCTTGTTCCCCCAAGCATCATCACCACCCCCACTAAGACACCTCCATTCCAGCTTCTCATTCCTGCCCTTCGCCCTCCATGCCACTCCACACTGGGGCCAGCCCCTCTGCCCTTGGATGCACTCCCTCACTCTGTCACCTGAGGTCCAGAACCTACAGATCTCTGGAAGATCTGGTAAGATGCAGCTTCCTTCCACCCACCCCAGGCATTTCTGATCCTTACCCAGACAATCTGCATTTCTAACAAGGTCTCAGGTGATCACAGACCTGTGAGTTGTATCTAAGGAGGAAGACTGCAGCAGAAATGGAACAAGATCCAGGGTGCGAAGATGATGGGGTCTCGTATAGAAGACATGTTAAAGGTTAGGCAGTCATGTTAAGTCCCTGGGTCATGACTTGAAGATGCAAAAACATGCCAAGTAGCAGCCAGGCCATAGGGGAGTAAATGGCAGGAAGCAAGGAGGCTGAACCGAAAACTGTAAAACAAAAGAGTCCAGCCTCCATAGTGAATCCTACCAATTCACTTAAAGAGGAGTTCATATCAATCTCCTGAAACACTTTCCAAAATAAAAGAGAGAGGAATACTTCCTGCCCCACTCCCTGAGACCTGAATTATCACCTTCAGATAAAAGAAAATCACAGACCAATAACCCTAATGGAGACTGAAGCAAAAATCCTCAGCAAAATACCAGCAGACCAAATCCAACAGCATATTAATTATATACCATGTTGGTCCCATTCCAGAAATGCAAACTTGGTTCGACGTAAGAAAATTTATGCAATATATGACATTAATAAAAGAGGAAAAATAATTATTTCATTTGATGCAGAAGTAGCTGACAAAAAAAACAGTCATTTTCATGGTGAAAAATGTTCAGAGGCCCAGAGATCCCCCCATACAACACATGCCACTGTCATTATTCTTGGCTGACCACTTACTGCTGAAGACACAACACTATGATTGTAAGACAGAAAAATCAAGCTAGAACTGATCTGGAAAAACTACCTTCCTGGGGGTAATTTTCATAGTGCTGGAAGGGATTATGTCGCTCCCAGGGAGCACGGGGGAGACATCAGTGGAGGTCAGCAAGTTCAGATGAATCGAATGAGAGATGCTGTCTCAACAAGCAGGATAGACTGTGACTGAAAGACAGCTGAGCTTGTCCTCCAGCCTCCAGGAGCATCTGCTCAGAAAACTAAGACAAAGGAGAGCATCCTCAATGTGACAAAGGGCATTAAACCAAGAGTCACACACAAGCTTGAAGGTGAGTGTGGAAGCCTTCTTCTCACTGAGATTAGGAACAAGACGCATATGCCCAGGTCACCACCACTGTTCAGAACACTGAAGGCTGTAGCCAGAGTCAGGAAAGAAGATGCTTCCACAGTGCAGAAAGAAATGAGACTAGTTATACTGGGACATAGTCCAGATCCTATATAGGCAACCAAAATAAAGAGAAAAAAGGGAGGAGGTGGTCCTCTGGAACTAATAAACAAAACCAGCAAAACTGCAGGGGGCAAAAAAATCAGTTGTGTTTTTCTATGCTGCAATGAACAAACTGAAAGGGAAACATAAAAAGTGGTTCCAATCATAGCCACATATAAAAGAATAATGTACTGGGAACGAAGGTAACCAAAAGGCTTGGGATGGGAGGCTATAAAACACACTGAAAGAAACTGCAGGCATGCTAAACTAATGGAGTGATAGCCCATGTTCCTGGATGGGAAGACTAGTGTTAACATGTATTACTGAGTCTGGAATGTCCCCCATAGGTTCATATATTAAGTACCTGTTTCCCAGCTGTGCAGCTATTTTGAAGGCTGTGGGTCCTTTAAGGGGTGGGGCCCGGCTGGCAGAAGTCAGGAGGGGTAGCCTTTGAAGGCTACACCTGCTTCCAGTTCCATCCTGGTTTTTTTGTTTGTTTGTTTGTTTTATTTTTTTGTTTTATTTTTTGTTTTTTTTTTTTTTGGTTTTTTTTTTTTTCTGCTTCCTGGTCTATGACTTGGGAAGAGCCTTCTGACACAGGCTCTCGCCAGCATGCCTACCTTGCCACAGTGAACTTAAATCCCTCTGAGACCATGAGCCAAGATAAACCATTCCACTCTTAAATTTCGTCAGTCACAGCCATAAGAAAAGGAGCCAGCTACAGCCAGCAACCCCGAACAGAACAGTGTGCATATTTAACACAGTCCCTAGAAGAACGCTGGCCGCTATCGAAGCTAAGAGGCTGACCCTAAATTTAATATGAAATCCAACATAGCCAACACGTTCTTTTTACATGGGTTCGTAGGGTCGAACTCGGGTCCTAGAGATCATTCTTTGTTGAAACAGCTCCCTCATTTATTTTTTTAAGTTTCCGGAGTGACTTCCATCCTGTTTTCCATAGCAGCTGCTCCGTTTCACATTCCCACCAGGAGTGTTACAGGAGCCCCAGTTTTCCCAGTCTCGCCAAGACTTATTATCTTTGTGTATGTGGAGGGGAGGTGTCTAGCTCTACCAAGGGGTGGAAGGTGCTATCTCTGTAATTCAGTTTGTGTTTCTCAGACGGTTCCAGGTATATTCATGTGATTTGCTTGAATACCTTTCACATGCTTGTTGGCCATTTAAATGTCTTCCTTGGAGAAATGTCTTTTAAAAATCTTTCTCGATCTATTCCTCATGCACGTAAATTAGTCCACAATCTTCTTTTAACTAGAATATGTGTGATCCATGTGAATTAGTCCACTATCTTTTTTTAACTGGTGTGTGTGTGTGTGTGTGTGTGTGTGTGTGTGTGTGTGTGTGTGTGTGTGTGTTGCATGCCACATGGTGTGTGGGTGAATGCAGAGGCCAGAAGAGGGCATCAGATTCTCTGGAGCTGCAGTTACAGGTGGTTGTGAGCTGCCTGATATGGGTGCTGGGAATGGAACTCTGTTCTCTGTAAAAGCAGATTGCTCTCCCTAGCTACAGAGCCATGTCTCCTGCCCCCATAGCCCCCCTATCTTTTATGTACTTTGTAAATATTTTCCCCACTCCACAGCGTGCCTTTTTCCTCTGTTGTCTCTTTTGCTATACAGAAACTTGATTACTGCATTCCTATAAAATATCTAGAAAGCGAACAGACTGGTGGTTGCCAGCAGCTGGGGGTGGAGGGTGGCGGGGGTGGGGAGTAGCTATTGAGGGGGTTTATTTGAGGATGGTGAAAATAAAATATTTTGGAACTAGATAAAGGTGGTGGTTCTACAATATTGTGCCCTTGTGAAATGCCAACAAATTGTTTACTTTAAAATGATTAATTTCATGTTATATAATTTCACCTCTATTTTTTTTAAAAAAAAAAAAAGGAATGGATGAGCAAGACGACGTTAAAGTATCAAAAGAGACAGCCACTGCTTATCTCTAGAGAAGTTGCCAAATAGAAACCCAAGCTCAGTGTGGCTAGAGTTCTCAAGACAAGCCAGAAATCCAAATTTTTATGTAAGCTCTCTCGATTTTTATACAGCAGTAATCAACTCATTATTAATCAACTAAGTGTTTAAAAAACATCTCTGCATGGGTGGAACACGCTAAATTTAGAATCCAAATCAGCCTATAAGACATAGTATCACACTCTGTTCTGGACAATATAAAGTTGAATATTCCCAACTTGAAAACTTAGATAATGTAAAGGACCTCAGGGTGTCTTCTTCTGGGGATCCTGAAATGTACCTGCACGGAGTACTGATCACTTTACAAATACCACCCACACTCCTCCCCTCCCCCTCCTCCTCCCCTCCCCCTCCTCCTCCTCCTCCTGTTCCTCCTCCTGCCACTGCTGCTGTTGCTGCTGCTGCTGCTGCTCATAATCATCTGGTGGCAGGCTGTGGGCTGCTACAGAGCCAGAGACATTGAGGTATCAAACAACTTTCCAAAAAGGCAGAAGCAGGATCAAGACAAGATCCCTCTAGATGGGCCAAGTCACCCCCTCACCCGCATGCCTTATAGGGAGTTTCAAACTTATAAGGCCAGAATGGAGCACTCCTTAAATCTTCCCTTAAAATAACTTCATCTGTCAGTCTCGCCATCACAATGAGCACTAACAAAGCCATAAGAGTCACTCTTGGTCCCCACATTAGCTCATCCCCCACCCCACCCCCAACACTCTCATCCTCCTACAAATCCATGGCCAGTGTTCATATGGGTCTGACGGCATCTCCGGCCCACCTTCCCCAGCTGCCTTCATCATTTTGTCTTCCCTGCGGCCATTCATGGGCCTCCTCATTAGACTCCAGGCCTCCCTGACTCCCCTTCTCACAACTCCCCACACAGCAGCCACATGATCTTTTAAAAACAATGCACCTGGTGATATCAGTTCCCCGCTTCAAACCCTCCAATTACCACTACCTGTCCCTGCATGCTCCAGGGAAGTCAAGCCATTTGATTGATAATATTGAGACTGTTTCCTTAGCACTCATCTTGTAGCCTGAGCCTGGGGAACTGTACCCCCAAACTGTATCCCCATCATTCCTCACACTCATCCTACCCTGCCACCCTCAGCTCCCTGAGACAAGAGACAGCAAGCCCAGGAGGGGAAGAAAGCAAGCTAGTCTCTGGCCAGCAGGTGTGTGGACAGGGAGCCTAGCAGTCCGGGCAGGGTTATATTAGTCTGGGCCATCCAAGTCTACCAAGAGGGGCACAAAAGCCCTGGCCCAAGTGACAGACCATTCATGGCTCCCTCAGTCTCAAGCCCAAGTCCCACATCTGAGAATTCTAGGCTAAGTCGAAATCCAGCAGAGTCCCTCCCAATTATGTTCTAGAAATGCCAACCTGAAATACGGCTTTGGGTGGGCAAGAGGGCATCTGAGGCCCTGGCACAGACCAAGAAGCCTTCTCAGAAGAACACGTAGGTAAGATCCAGCCACAGGCCAGGATCCTACCTCAGATCCAGGCTAGGCAGGAAAGGCCTGGTCCCTGCTCCAATACCTTTCCTCCTCCTACCTCCTCCCCAAAACACCACCACCACCACCACACACACACACACACACACACACACACACACACACACACACACACACACACAAACACACACACACACATACACACACCCTACAAAAATATCTGTCACTGACAACTGCCCCTCCTTCCCCTGAGTGACAGGAAGCCTCTATGCCTGAAGTAGATAAACAGCCTCTCAGGGCTCCCTGCCAAGTGGGGTTCTACCCAGTTCTACCTGCAGCCCCTCCAGCAGCAGGGTATGGACAGGATCCCTTCCCAGCCAGGGACACTCACCACAAAATTCTTTAAGAATTCCATCATCTTCTCTGTGCCTGTCCTCCACAAGGTAGGACCTTTGCTTTAGAAGCACTGCCGGGGCTGCTACCTGCTGTTGCTGCCACCAAGGTGGCGGTAGCTGCTGACGTTGGACAACTTCCTTAAGATCAAACAAGGAACTGCATGATTTGGGTGTCTGCCCGCCCAGAGCTGTTAGTCCACATTGACTAGCCATGACCTTTGACCCTTTTGCTGCTTCGGCTGCTTCTCTGGGTAACTTGGGCTTGGTGGAGTCAACTATATGTATGTCATAGGGTGAGGAGTCACTCCCAAGGCGCACCGTGCCAGAGGCTCTTTAGAGAATGAACCTGGGGCCCAGGAAAGTCCAAAGCAGGCTCCCCTTCCACTCCTGCCTTGAGAACAGGATCAAAGGATGCCAGTGGCCTGTGTGGCAATGAAAACGAGTGTACCAGGCAATGTGGGACTCAAGACCTGTGAGTTAGGAAGCCCTGCGTGCAAGTAAAATGCCAAGTAAAAGACAGCAGATGCCTACATCCCTGAGGACCACACAGTCTAAAACATCATTGCCCAAAGTGGGAGATACAGCTAAAACAGTAAGCAGTTAGTTGCTTGGAAGTGGGGGACTCGTGGGAAGGGGTGCAGAGGCATGGGGAGCTATTTTCTATCAGGAACAGCCTGGATTCCTTTGTAATGTTGGGTTATTGCTCTGTTTTTTAAAAATAATTTTTAATGCACTTTAAAAAAAGCAGTTGCTTCATGCCTTAAGAACCCCGTAAGGAATTTTTAAAAGAAACACAGCAAAAGGCCTGAGGAGACTAACACCACATTCAAAACTCAGAGGTGCCCATGTGTTGAGTTGGAAGAAATAAAGCAGGGTAGAGAGGGGAGGGTTGAGACCCTTCCCTGAGTCTCAGGGTCTCTTTCCCAATGTAAGCATGTCAGACTCCATGCCTATCCAACACCCTCACCAGAATCAGCTCTGGGGAAAAGGCAGTGTGCCCAGCTCGGAAATTATGGCATGAATTATTAAATTCCTTACAAAGAGGGCTGCAGGGTATGGGAGACAGCCATGGATTTGGTGTGTGGTGGGCACACTTTCAACCCTTGGATCTGCTGCTAGTGAGCTGTAGGGCTAATTGTTCAGCCTTCGAGTCTCAGTTTCCATATCTGTAAAATAGAGAAAGACGGCCATTTAGCCCAGAGTCGGGACTCAGTCTACAGCAAGAGGAAGCATGAAGACCAATTTGTAAATGCCTGCATCATGATCAGCCAGCTAGCCCCACTGCAGCTCCCAAGACAGCACCCAGAAGGTGTCTCTGACTCACCGGTCCTGTCCCCCCCAGCTGCCAGACACATGCCTACCTCCTCTCTCCATCCTGGCCTGGCCTGGATCTGCTGTAGGGACCCCAAGAGCATCCCACAGGAGATGGCCAGATGTCCTTGGAGCTAGGGGAGGGTATGGCTCAATAGAAGACTTGGCACAGGTCTATCCCTGTCATTAAAATAACACGGGAGGTCAGAATGGGTGGGAAAGAGAGAAGCACGTGGCTAGATGGAGCCTGGGCCACCTCACTTGCAAGTGACATGTGGGAGAGGGAACTACAGCTCTGGAGGCTTGCAACGTCCCTTCCAAATCCTGAAACGTCGAAGGAACATACAGTGTTGGAGAAGTCATGACGCAATTCTCATGGGCTTCTCTGCCCTGCTGAGCCCAAAGACCAAGTGTGGGGCTCCTGTGTCCCCAAACCTCCTGCACCTGCTTCTGGCTTGTCCCTCTTCCTGCTTAGGGCCCCATCAGCCTTTCTGTAGAGTCCCCACCCGACCCTGCCATTCCTGCAGTCCCAGGGGCATAGCAGGCTCTAATTAGCAGGACACTCCATACCCAGTATGCTTTGGCTATCCGTTGGCTCACAGTCTGCTTATG